>OX422209.1:242811616-243411616 GCA_949130495.1 Sambucus nigra
CGACATAAGATGTGGTTTGAACGACAGCTGAAACTAATTTTATTTTTTTGAACACAATTCCTCAAAATTTCTAAAAATATTTTAACTCAGAAATAATAAAAATACGTTCCACAAAATATATTTTAAATTCACAATATTTAAAATCATTTAAAAATCATTTAAATGATCCATCATTTAAATAAGATTCTAAATCACATAAATCACTAAACGTCCATACCTGAGTGATCTAGAACTATCTGAATGTGAGGAGTGAAACATAGCAAGATATCATCTTCAAAGATTTAATCGCATATTCTTCAAAATGTAACGTCATAGGCTTTGTGGGATCACAACTCAATAGCTAGCCTAAACTCAAACTGTTTTATCCGTAATTAAGACAATTACAAACAAATTGACTCTATTGAAAATTTGTCCTTACATTAGTAGTATCTACATTATAAAATATAATAAAATATATATAAATACAAAATAATACAAAATAATAAGAAAGTGAGCAAGTACCTGTAATTCCCCCCAGATTGCCATCTTAAGCTCGTAGGGCACTTTCCTCCAATCCGTATACCTGGGGCCAACAATCGTCTTCAGCAACTCTAGATCCCTAGCTTGTAGCGCCATATTGTACTCCACTACGGTCCCCAATTCGTCCCACTTTGAGGGCCTAGTGCTGGATGAGACTTCCTCACACCTGCTTCCCTAATGCCATGATGTAGACATTTCTTGCACAAATTATTGTTATTAGTAGAAACATATATATAAGAAAATGATAAAATCCAAATGAATAAAAGCATTAAATTGATTTAAATTCAAATGAATTAAAGCGCTAAAAGAATGAAGGTTGACAACATTATAAGAATACAAATCCACATCATAAACCAAACGAAGCATTATTTGAAATAATTGGAATACTTATTACAAATCTAAAAATTGTTTCAAATTCGGGTCATGTCACGGACTTTGAATTAGTGCTTAAACTTCTTAAAATTCAAATTAACATATTCACTAACCAACCAACCAATTTTGATTCAAATCCATAAAAACTGATAAAATCCAAATGAATAAAAGCATTAAATTGTCGTCCGAGTGATATAAAGCACTAGATGAATGCAAGTTAATGACATTATAAGAATACAAATCTTGGGATTGTAACACATAAAAAAATAAGCATTGTTTCAAATAATTTGAATACTTATTATAAATCTAAATATTATTTAAAATTTGGGTTATCATCTAAAATGGATTGATATTTGGTAGGAGCAACCAAATCATCCACGCTATTGGTTAGACGCTTTGACACGTGTAGGACGATTGACCACAACTCGTTGTTGATATACAGAGAGTAAAACAATTTTTTGACCTTTTGAAAAACACAAACATACGGCTCATTCACATTGTTCCAATGTGAGGAAAATTTGGCAGCATATCCCGATAGTTCTCCAAGTACATGACATAGATTCGCAATTATTCCTGCTATTTCAATTTATCAATTGAAATAACACTTAACATCGCATCATCTAGTATGTACCCATAGAGCATTAAAAGAAGGCAGTAGAACTTTCCTAAAAACTAATAAGTGTAAGACACTAAGTATATTATTATATAGAAACAACAGAGTCCCAAACTGTCCAAACGGGAAAATTTGAGAGATCTCATTACATGGATAATGACTCTTGAATGGGTCTAAAGGATATTAAATACGTACATATACAAACTAGAAGGCTAGTATCTCTGCACACTATTTGTAACTTAAGAGGCTAATAACGATGTATAATTTAACACTACGCATTATTTGGAAAATTTACAAGTCTCCACACATACGTACAAAAAACACATTATGTACTTGCACTAGTTTTTTACGAATTCGCAATAATATTATTTAATTTCTACATAATATTAATGAGATTTTAAGAACATTAAGTTTTGTCCCATAAATTTTGCAATCACCATTGGTAAAAATGGTAAAATTAGTGAAGAAAATGGATCAACTAACTTTTTGTTCCTTAAAAACTTCACTCATCCATTATTAGTGTAATATAAACATTTTACTATAATAAATATGTAAAATAAGTAACAAAGTGTTATTATATATGAGGTTTTTCCCGACCCAAACCAAACAAGATCCATGGACACCTAGAGGAAAGTTTGAGGATTTGAGACTATTACTACATTAGACTGGATTCCTCAAATATAAATGCATGGCAAAACATTAAATGATTGTGAAAATGATATTTATTGCAAATCATCTTCTAACAATTATAAAAAAAGTTCTAAATGTAAAGTAGTTATAAGAATTACTGCGATTAAAAGTTCATTGTGATCATGCTGATTGATAAATTACCACCTATCTAACATGAGAAGAGAGTATAGAGAACACTCCCAAAGCCCAGGGATACCAACAATTAATTTTATCCCTTGACTTCGGGGGCGTTCTCTATTCTTTTTTCTTATGTTACACAGGTGGTAACTTATCAACCAATATGATCACAATGAACTTTTAATACCAATAATTCTTATAACTATATTAAATTTAGAACTGTTTTTTAATTGTTAGAGGATGATTTGCAATTAGTATTATTTTCTTAGTCATTTAATTTTTTGCCTTGAATTTATATAGGGAATTTAGTCTAATGTGGTAACAGTCCCAAGTCCTCAAACTTTCCTTTAGGAAGCCTATGCTGCCCATGCACCTTGTTTAGTTTGGGTTGGGCAAAACCTCATATATAATAACACTTTGTTACTTATTTTACATATTTGTTGTAGTAAAATATTTATATTACTCTAATAATTGATGAATGCAGTTTTTAAGGAACAAAAAGGTTAGGTGATCCATTGTCCTCCATTGTCTTCACTAATTTTACCATTTTTACCAACAGTGATCGTAAAATTTTTGTGACAAAACTTATTATTCTTAAAACATCATTAATATTATGTAAAAGTTAAATAATAATGTTGCAAATTTGTAAAAAACTAGTGCAAGTACATAAAATGTGTTTTTTAATGTTTTGTGTCGATAGCGCATTTTTCTAGATGCATTTTCCTATAAAAAGTTAGGTGTTTTTGTAATGTGTTGTTGTTATGTATTATTTTACCCTACTTTTAATTGATGTTTTAAAATTTGTATTGCCCACCACATTTTATTATATTTTCATAGTAAGTATGTTTCATTTATATTTGGTAGTATCACAACCCTAAATGTTAAAAATGCCTAGGGCTAACTAAATAAATGGCCATCTAAATGTTCAAATTCACCAGTCAACAACAATTCAAGAATCCCAAACAATAATTAAAATAATAATGCAAAATATTTAATAGAGTTTTAGCATTTAAATAATCTAAGATCCAAGCACAGAACATAAACAATTAACTCAACAATGAGGGAGAAACAATTAAAGAGAAAAACCTAATGGACCTCCTCAAAACGTCGTAGTTTTGGTGTGACAATGAGGGCAAAATTTAAAGGAAACCCCTTGCTTTGCCTCAAAACACCCAAATTACGTCATTTTGAGGTTTTCGATAATAAACCTGTCATTTTGGTTCTATATATGCATGCGTTATTAAAATAAAATAAACAAGAAATTTAGTGATGTTCACAATAAAAGTCAAGTACCACATCACATGTAAGTCGCACATTTGAATTGTAAAGATAAATTGACAATTCAATTATTGATAATCATAAAATTTTGATACCAAATGCCATATAAATTGAACCCAATAAATCAATAATAACACGCACACACAATAAATAGGGAAAACACACACACACACACACACACACACACACACACACACACACATAATAACACACAATAACATGCACACACACAATAACACATAGAAATTACATGTGATTTTTGTAATTTAAAGGTTTTATTGGTATTTGTGTGTGGTGTTTGTGGTGTGTGTGTGCGCTATATGTGTGTTTTATGTGTGGTGTGTAAAACCCCATAATTCTGAGGATACAAAATTTAATTAATTTGGTCATAAAGGGTTTAGTTAATCTGGAGGATTTAATTAAATTGATGAATTAAGATTTATTTAATTCGAGTTAATTTTTAAAATTTCATGTGTCGTAATTTGACGTTGAGATTGGAGAATTTTAATTAGGTGACTCGGATGGCGATTATGAGTGCACGGTTGATTCCGGATAGATCGAGATAGTCAAAAAAGGTACCCGGGGATAGTAATTGGCTCTCGGGGCATTTTTAGGCATAACCGGGCCCACACGGAGGTGTTTGAGCCATTTTAATTTGTCCCATAAGATTAATTTCTTAATTAATGATATAAAACCTATAGTAGGGAGTTTATGGCAGACACAACTCCATAAGAAAATCCTAGCCTTTTATAGGAGAAAAGATGGACAATTGGGAGAGCTTTTGGGAGTCAAATCAGGAACAAATTGGAGTGTTCTTTGTCAAACCTCCGTCTACATCAAAGAAAATCGGACCGTACAATTTAATTCAGGCAAGTAGTTAAACTTTCTTTCATTTAAATTGTGTCATTACAATTCATATCATAATTGGTGTAATTGAAATTCATTTTTGGGAATAGGTTAACGTGTAAAAAATGAGTTTTGAGGGTTCGAACATGTTGTGTTGCTTTGGGGTGCAATTGATTGTATAATCTGAGTTAGGGTTGATGAAAATGGAATAATATTATGATCCCAGTGGTCAGTGATGAATAATTCAAACTAGGGTATGGATTGTGTATTTACCATCGTGGGAATAAATCGAGTGTAAACCATCTTGTAATTGGATGACTGTTATTGTAAACTAATGTTGTTTAAAGGATCGATTCATGGATTGAATTAGTTTAAGGGAAGGAAATTGCAATGAATTATCATAATTACAATTTGGGTTGAGAGAATGAAAACTCGGAGGGTCGTCAATGGCAGAAACTAGCGTTGTGGGGAAGAAGGAGAAGTGGCTGAGCGCAGAAGGTCGTTCGAACGACACTGGAAGTCATTCAAACGATATTAGTATCTCATTAAAACATGATTATTATATCTTTCAAACTACCCTAGGTTTTGGACTTTGAGATATATCTTTTCGTTACGAACGCGTGGCCGCTAGTTTCACATTTTTCTGATTTTTTTAATTAGTTATGAATTTATTACGGAAGGGTGTCTGAAACCGAAATCCTTTATGAGAAATAAAGTTTGGATTATTTAGGGATGTCCGTAGATGAGTGTAGGACTTTGGAAAATATTAAGGAATATTATTTTTACCTTGGAATTGGATGGGAATGAACTCGGGGTATTGATTTAGAGTGTTTAGGATGTACAACACTAAAAAATATATGAACGGATTCGAATGGAAATTTTGGATGAAATTAGGATATGGGCTGGATTGAGATGTGCTTAGTATTTTGAATAGAAATATGACTGTAAGTTAATACTTATGGAATTAAGGGTCGGAGGTTGACTCAGATTATTTTTAGGCTGAGTGCTACAAGAGTTAGGCATGGGGTAGACGGTTTAATTTATTATAAAGATACACAATAAATTATCGAATATGATAGACTTGGGTATTTTTGGGCTAGTGCTACTAGTGTTAGGCACGAGTTAGCCGGACTTTTATTATATATATGTATACGATAGTGTGATAGTATTAGTATATATATATATATATATATATATATATTTGTGCTTTATAGATATCGGTGTGAATGATATTTATAGGAATACATACCTTTCTAGTGCTATTATAGGAGGTTGGGCGATGTGGGTGAATCCCCTGGGTTGAGGAGCAGGGAGAGTATAGTCCATAGGTCATATTGTGTGATTTAGTTTCGAGGTGAGACGTCTTGAGTATGATTTGGTCTCACTCTCGGGGAAATATGATTGCCTCCACTACGTTTGCGATATTTTGCCCAAGTTCAGTGTGAGCTAGTCCGACTTGAGGTAGCCGGATTAGAGTGAGCATGCCTGGGACATGATAGAATTTTAGAGAAACCATTCAATGAGTTATTACTCGGGAATAGATGGTTATTGTACGCGACATATGTGTGAATGTTGTAGTATACTAGTACGTATATAATACGAGTAGAAAATTATATATGGGATTAACACATAAGTGTGAATCTATTTTTATATAACAAGTATAAAAGTTATATGATTTAAAAAGGTGAATTATTATATATAACTAAGGTGAAAGTTATATGATTTAAAAAGGGGATTTCCTATATATCTAGTATGAATGTTATATGATTTAACATAATTAAACCGATTAATAAGTTAATGAGTAGATAACTTAATAATCAAAGTAAGAAGACTCGGGTTAGAGTAGTGTGGTGGCAAGAGGTGTGGTACGGCTAGTTAGGTGGGGTAGCTTAGCTAGGAAGGTTAGCAGGCAAGCATTAGGTGTGCACGTTAAATAAGGTGTGAGTTATACATCAAGTGAGTGCAACACTAGCTTAAATATGAAGAGTGTGCATGCATATTTAATTATTGCAATTTTACTGCTTGCTAACTATTTTCAAAATGTTTTACTTGGGCTCTGCCCCTTTTCAAAATCTTTTTCAAAACCTTTTAGATGTCTATCCACAGGGACACCCAGTTTGATAATTCTATCCAGGGATGCACAACTGCAGCTCATGTGAATATTGCAGGACTTTGCTATAGACGCTTCGATCATTTATTCCTAGTGTAGGATCTTTACTTTCGTACTCATTTGGGCATGTCGCCCTCAGATTTAGTATTCAATTTATTTATTTGATCTTTTGTATCCAGATTATTATTTTAGTTTATTGTTGTCTTTTATTGTTGAACTGATAGTTGATTCGATTTTCTTTATTTATATTATTCATCTGTGTTAGATTCAGTTGCCAGTTTGTGTTGATGGTTAACTATTATTTATTTTCGCATGTTGTTAATTAATGAAAGATAAAATTTGGCACCGGTCTAATTAAATTACTAGTTGGTTAGTAACTTTAAAAAGCTTACGATAGTGATGCTAAAAATAAGCCATATGAGACCAACGTTTTATTTTGATCAAGTGCTAGCCACCCGGTATTTTAGTAGGCAGGTTGTCACATGGTGTTTGTGGTGTAAATCGAAGAGAGATAGAGAGTTTTGGTGGTAAGGGAAAAGGGTTTTCAATGCTGCCCTGATATTTCATTAACAAAAAAGTCACGATCCTGTCAAGGGTTTTGACCATGACAACATTTAGATGTTGTCATGGTCAAAATCCTTGATAAGACCGTGATAATATTATTTTCATGGTCAATGACTGTGGTTATAAACACATATTTTTTGTCAAGATTTTTTACCATGAAAATGTTAGCCGGGTGAAGAGTGACATTATATATTTTGGTGTGGCGGTGTATATATTTACTGCTGAGTAGTGGGAATCTCTTTAGTTCCATCTGCAGGGGAGTGGGTGCGAACACTGAGATATGTTTTTAGTAGATTTTCTCGTATACGAGAGATATGTTTTGCGAGTATGATGTTTTCCTGGGTATGGACTGGTTAACAATGGCTTGAGCAATGGTAAACTGATAAGGATATCGTGTTCGCTATTGCAGGACATAATGCGTTGTTTTTGCGATGTCCACCTGAAAGAGGGTTAAGCCCACGTGTATACTATATTTAAGTGGAGACTTCAGAGAGTATATTTGTCTTGTGTTATTTAATCCCAGTGCGTAGGGACTGTACTGATGTGATTCACAGTATATTGAGTTTACCACTGAGCGGAGAGATTTATCTCGTTACTGATTTAGCATTGTGGACTTAGTGATAGTGCAATCACCATATTGTAAGATTTCTTTAGAGATGTGGGAGCTGATGATTAGACTTATATATATGGGGACATGATTTTGAGTGTCCCGATTATATGCTTTGGGTTAAAGGATCTCGATAACTAATAATGATAGGTGATAGGGCATTGGGGAAATTCCTTAGTTGGATTTCAATTGCACAACGTTCCAAACATGTACCTAAATATACATCGGGAGTTAGGAGACATTGTTGGATGCTAGAGTATCGGGTTTGAACGATAATCCTTGTATGTGTGGAGAAAACACTTTGAGCTAAGAGCTATTATATGATATAAGACTAGTGGAGCTAGGTAGTGCTGTGTAGGAAGCACTAGGAAAAGTTTTACACCACTAGTGGATAGGTGGGACAATATTGGGGATAATTAAGTCACGATTAGTAGGGTAAGTGAGTGTAAACTTACGGTATAGCCTCGCTGAGCACGCGTGGCCAAGCTTAAGATTAATATGTTACATATATGATGTTTATGTATATATGCACAAGAGATATGGTATATGGGCATCCTGGTTAGTTTATTTTCAAAATCGTCCAGACTAAGGGGACACGGTAATAAAAGTGTGAGACGTATGCCTGTAGGGCAGTTAAAAACAAAGTTAAAATAATATGATGGACTGAACTTTGATTTCGAAAGGAGATAGTCCGGATATATAGATACATCAAGGAGAGTTATCACACCCATAAAAAGGAGTAAGATGTACCCCTTGACGTGGGAGGTTGAGCGTATCTACAGAAGCTTTCTCAAGGTTCATCACTTGTAGATGAAGAAAAAGGGGAGTCCAAGGCAATCATCCAGAATTTTACAGTTATTCGTGATTCGAGTGACGGAATGGACAGGAAGACTGATGGAGTTCCATGTCGCCCAACATTGCATTGAAGGAAGGAATGAGCTGGCACAAGGTGTCGCCCAACATTTCCACTTCTGATAGGGATTAAAAAGAGGCAATGTGGACAGAGTTGCATTTTGAACAAGGCGTATCACCCGTAGATCGAGGAGTAGACTGGAGGGGTGACTAAGATGTTGGGGATATGCGAGGGATGCGTATTCAAAATTTTTGGCTATTTAGGAGGAGTAATTATTGTTGGTAGAGTTACATATAATAACTCGTACTGAGTTATTATTAATGAGGCACTTTTTGAGTCTTTATGTGTAAAACCCTATCGTCCGCCCTCTGGTTGGTTAGAGGTGGGGGAATAACAAGTTTCGCGGGTCAGACTCGATTTAGAGTCCGTCAGCATGGATTGAGTTAATTGAATTTTTTTTAGTGTAATTGAGGAAACATCATAAGAGTTATGTTGTAGTAACCTAAAGATTTTGAAGTCTGACATGAGTGGTCAAGCTTTATTGTGGATTTCTCCCACAAAGGGAGTGATGTGGTTTGGAAAGTGGGGAAGTTGGCACCTATGGAAGTGGAGCCTTTCCCCAGCATTGAGACGATAGAGCCAATGGTATATAAATTCGCATTATTGGAGCAGTGTTAGCGGTTCACAATGGTTTTGCCTATCAACATCAAGATGAGACCTTAATAAAAATGGAATATATCAGTATGAAATGATTTGAACAAACATGTCGCCAATCTTGGGCTGTAGCAAGTAGGTCTTCAGTCTGAATGGTACCGTCAACGGGTGTATATCAGAAGCAACATAATGATATCATGATCTAATTTTAACTACGTTCGGACGTCGTTGAGGCAAGTATCCGAAGTTTTTGATACCAGTCATATACGAATTTTGGGGACGAAATTCCTTTATAAGGGGGGAGTATGTAACACCCCTTATTTTTAGGAATACTTAAATTACACGCGTTACAGTAATTTAATTAAATTGAAAAATAAAATGATGTGAATAAATATTAATTAGCGAGAAATGGATTAATATTTATGTGTTATTATACTTACTTGTGTGAAAAGTAAATGAAATTGCATTATTTTATATTACGTCGTAAGTGGGTAAAAGTGACGGGTTGACAGGATCTTATTCGGAACGCACATGTGGGGTCATGTTGGGAATAAGATGGTAAATTTATGATCGGTGACTCAAATGGTAACTTTGAGTGCACGAATGATCCGAGATGGGTCAAGATAGTCAGAATTACGTACCCGAGGATTGTAATCGGGTTCCACTAACTTTTTAAGCTATACAAGATCCGTACAGCTGTACTCAGGTCATTTTAATGTTATTATTTAACCTAATTTTAGGATTAGGGGAAGAAAAAAGGGTTTTAGAGAAGGTAGGGAACCATATATCATTCTAATCAATTTATCTTAAGACAGAGGCAAAAGGAGATGGGGAATTCAAAGAAAATTCAAGAACACCATGCAAGGAGGAGATTAAACAATTTTGGGGCGTGGATCATTGCGGGTTGAGGATCTCAAAGATCAAGATAATATTTATACAATCAGAGGCAAGTGTTTCACTTTCTTTGATATTATATATTTTTTTAGTTTATATCATGATTGGTGAAAAATTAATATGAACGTTTGGATGGGATTTACTTGTCAAAATGGGTTTTTGGGAAAGATTTCATGAAAATTATTTTGATACATATATTAAATGAAATTTGAGATGAATTTTACATAAAGGTTAGAATTTTGATTTAAAAATATGAGTTGTGTAAGGACATGGGTTTATAAATGTCCGTTATCAATTTAGTATGTCGTATACCGATACACCGTCGAAGAATGTTCAAGATCATACAAGCATCGAGATGGACCCGAATATCAAGCTTCTTCAACATTCAAGTCCAACAAGGATGAAATTGGTATAATGTGTTTAAGTTCCATTTATATTTTACATTAAAAGTGTTGGGATATTTTTGCAAAAGATAAATTATTTTTCTATTTATGAAAAATGATTTTTAAAAACATTTTTATCATAAAAGTTTTGGATAAACGTCTCCTAATCCTGTGAACAATTTTGGTTTTTGAGGATTCCAAGATATTTAAATATTTAAAACTTTTTAAGAGGATCAGTGACTGTCGTTCAAACGACGTCATATCTCGTTCGAACGAGAAGGAGCATTGCTTGAACAACGTCTCCTGTAGTTCGAACGACAAGGTGTTTTGCCTGTACACGTCACCGCCTTAGATTTTAATATTTAAAGGGTGTCAGGCTATTAATTTTCGTGTGGAGAAATACTGGTTTTAAACAGAATACAATTTTTAATGTTTTGGCTTATTCTCTAACATTTTAAGAGTTCAATCTCTTGTTTCAAAATTCACAAAATCCCAAGTACTTTTGTGTGAGTTGTTTTGTGGAACCCAATAACATTACTTTGCTATTGTTAGTTCTTTGTGGGGAGATCTCTACAATCAAAAGCTGCGTGCTATTGTGGAGTGAGTCGCTACGAAGTTTATGGCTTTGGGTCATTGAGGATCTTGCTGCGTGATGGTTCTTTGCTGATTTAGACTGAGGTTCATAGGGAGTGTTGCGGTATTCCTGGGCTGACGATAGGACTACTGTTCTTGTGGGTTTGCTGCTTGTGGATCCATTACTGATGACATCGACCGACACCTGAGGGTATTCTTGTGTCAAAAATCTATTTCTTTATAACCGTTGTAAGTTTCGATTTACTAATTATAGTGAAATAAAAGGTTTTGTCCATGTGAGGGATTTTTCCTGAAATTTGGTTTCCTTTGCATGCTTACAGCTTTATGATTTCATATCACTTAGATGCATGTGCTAGGACTGAATTAAAACTTGGGTTTCATTAAAATTGGTTTGGTTGACACACAATTAAAATCGATTTATTTGAGAAGTCGCATTTATTCCACTGTAGCGCCTTTTACAAATTGGTATCAAAGTGGGTATCGCTAATTTATCGTGTTTGATCCTGTTTTTCGAAATATTGTGTTTGAACCTGTTTTTCTTAAATATGGCTTTTGGAAGTTTTGATGATTTTCGATGTCAACTTTTTGAAAAAGACTAATTGAAAAATTCACACGAACTGCTATTTTATATCTTCTGTTGAAAAGTGTTCTGATAGGTGTTCGGGATGTGAGGGAATTGGTCACATGATAGATGAGTGTCCCCCAAATTTAAGGAAGCAATTGAATAAACCGATATCTCATGTTTTTACCCTTAGTGATTCAGAAGAAGACATTTTTTATGCTTATAGGCAAGAGCTTCCCACCCATGTGATTATATATGATAGTGAGGGTGATGAGAGTGAGGATGAGCGTGACTTGGAAATGACTTTCAATGAACTTTATCCTGAAGCTTTGAATATAAAGAAAGAGAATATGAAATTGAAAGCTCAATTGCAAGAGAGTGCCTTAAAAAATGATAATGATGTTTTGGTTGAAGAACTTTGGGCACGAGAGAAAATTTTGAGAGAGAAGCTTGGATATATCGAGGGAGAGAGAGAGAGAGAGAGAGAGAGAGAGAGAGAGAGAGAGAGAGAGAGAGAGAGAGAGAGATAGTCTTCGAGGGGTGATGGAGGCTATGAAAAAGTAACTTTTAGAGTTTGAGGATTCTAAACGCTTACTCGAGTCAAGGATAGGTGAGCTTGTGAAGAGTTTGAAAGAATCAAGCAAGGTGAAATTTGATTTGGAGTCTCGGTCCGAAAAGTTAGATAAGATTTTAGGGACTGTCTAAATTAAGGAGGATAGGGGTTGTATATGCTTCAATGAGAGTGTCGCACCCATTCCCAAAGCCAACTTCACATGAGTGAGAGATACACCGAGGGTTGTCAAGCGAGAGCCACCTAGGAACATCGTGCGAGAGTCACCTAGGAATTTGAGGAGAGCGCCACTAGGAATTTGAGGAGAGGAACACCTTTAGGTAACATTCATTGCCCAATTTACACTTCCACACATTGCGGTACACAAGGTCATCTTTGGCGTTTCTGTTACAAACTTTTGAATTGACATAGGAAGTTTAATAGAAAAGTAAATTCGATTCCTAAAACCCCCACACCTCGTTACACATCGATTTGGGTGAGGAAATCGGATTTAGACATGGTCTAATTGTTTATGACTCTCGTTTGTTTGCATGTGATTTACCCCATGTGAGATATTTTGATTGATTGTGTTGATATTTGCCATACGATAGTTGTGCCTCTTGATATATTCGTACTAGTGTTATGACTCACTTTATTGTAGTTTAAATTTCTTTTTCTTATGATAGCTACTGTTTTGAATCTGTTAGCTTCTTTCAGGCATCCTTTTCTAGAAATTTTTTCACTGGGTTACACTGCATGACATTTTAGGCAATCTGTGAAAATTTGATATCTCGTTCGAACGAGATTTTATCTCGTGTGAAACTCTTCTCGTGAGATTCTTTGTCGTTTGAACGACAGGCTGTCTCGTTCGAGCGACCGTCTAGAGAATTTTTTTCTCTATTTTCAGTACACTGTGTTCATTGGTTACATTATTGGTACTACTGGTTGCTTCTGGAATAGTTTATATGAAGTTATTCTTGATATTTATACTTAATTGATAACACTACATATTTTCGTTTAATCACACCGTCTTTGACTGATGATTCATTTGTGTGCGTTATGTTTGCTAGCATAGGATGATTTATATGCCAATATTATGCCTATTGCTAGTATGTACCATGTTTGTATTTATGGTTTTCATTTTGATATATTTTTTGAAAAACCAAAAAGATTTACGATTTTGAAATTTTTTGAAAAAGACAAAAAGATTTTTTATTTTGTTTTACACCATATATGAATGGACACTTAGGATGACAGAGTCACAATTTCATTCCATTTATCCATGTAACAATTTGATAGTGTTTTGAGACAATATATCATGTCATCCATGTGCTTTATAGTATTTGGAGTCATTGAGATGCTATTAGTTGATACTTCCTACACGTTTAACTCATGATTTCCTTTATTGCACACATGCACGAATTTGTTTGATTATTGTACTTATCTATCACATATTGGTCGAGTGTTTTCATCTCAATCCTGTCCTTAAAACGAAACCAAGTGCAATAATACGAGAGTAATAAAAGTAGTGCATGTAAAAACCGTTGCCCGTGAGAATTTTCTTTAGGACAAAAAAAAGTGAGGAATTAAAAATTATCCGGGGTCCAATAAGGTTTGAAAAGAGCCCAAAAAAATTGAATGACAATAAAAAGAATATTATGGCAATAATGGGCTAATAGGTTTTCTCTATGTTGAGAATTTAGTACCTCATTAGATATAAAAACCTGCATTATTTTTTATGAGGGAGTTTTGGTTGAAAAGTAATCAATGGGTTTGCACATCTTTAGAAAAATTCTTGAAACAACACTAATTTTTTTTGGACATTATTGGTGTGAAAATCACTTAGGCTTTGATTTGTTGATTTGATTTAGTCAATATCATCTAAATTCAACAACTTTACACCTAAGGATGATTTTGATGTTCATTCATAGGAGTAAACATATGCATCATGCACATATGCTTGATTGAGTTATTTTACCTATTGAATTTGTTCACACACATTCATTCCGTTTCCACAATTTGGTCATCTTAGTAAAAATTCATGGTGTATGATTTTTGTAACCTCATTTATGCATTTTTGTATGAAAAATTGAAAATTCAAAAATAGTTTGTGGATCTTTTCAGTATTTCCTCTACATGCACATAGTTTGATCCATATTTGCGCTTCCTTTTCGTGACAACTCCATGCTTTATGTGATTTATTCTTTTCCTTGTCTATTTCAGACAAATAAAAGGGGGAGAACGAATTATGGGGGAGTGTAAGTATGTGGAGATTTGATTATGCTTATATCATTTCAACCTCTATACATCATGAGGTTTTTGGCTTTGTCTCATGTGTGTAGGTACGAAGATTTATGATCATTATGTTGCACACCCTGACGAGAAAATCTTAAAGGTTTGAAGTTTTGATGTTGAAAACTTTTGAAGAAAAATTGAAAGACTTACATTTTTAGTACCTTTTCACTTTTGGGTTCATGGGAGGGTATTAGATTTGTATAGGCATTTTGATTTGATAATTCAGATATTTTTACTTTGTACCGGCAAAGACATAGGGGGAGATTTGTAAGGACATGATTTTATAAATATACGTTATCAATTTAGTATGTCGTATACTGATACACCGTCGAAGAACGTTCAAGATCATATAAGCATCGAGACGGATTCGAATATCAAGCTTCTTCAACATTCAAGCCCAATAAGGATGAAATTGGTAAAATGTGCTTAAGTTCCATTTACATTTTACATTAAAAGTGTTGGGATATTTTTGCAAAAGATAAAATATTTTTCTGTTTATGAAAAATGGTTTTTAAAAACATTTTTATCATAAAAGTTTTGGATAAACGTCTCCTGATCCTGTGAACACTTTTCGTTTTTGAGGATTCCAAGTTATTGAAATATTTAAAACTTTTTAAGAGGAACAGTGACTATCGTTCAAACGACGTCACATCTCGTTCGAACGAGATGGAGCGACGCTCGAACGACGTCGCTTGTCATTCGAGCGACAAGGTGTTTTGCCTGTACACGTCACCGCCTTGGATTTTAATATTTAAAGGGTGTCAGGCTACTAGTTTCCATGTGGAGAAACACTGGTTTTAAATAGAATACGATTTTGAGTGTTTTGGCTTATTCTCCAACATTTTAAGAGTTCAATATCTTGTTTTAGAATTCACAAAATCCCAAGTACTTTTGTGTGAGTTGTTTTGTGGAACCAAAGAACATTACTTTGCCGTTGTTTGTTCTTTGTGGGGAGATCTCAACAACCGAGAGTTGCGTGCTATTATGGAGTGAGTCACTACGAAGTTTATGGCTGCGTGTCATTGAGGATCTTACTGCGTGATGGTTCTTTGCTGATTTGGACTGAGGTTCATAGGGAGTGCTGCGATATTCTTGGGCTGACGATAGGACTACAGTTCTTGCGGGTTTGCTGCGTGTGGATACATTGTTGACGGAATCTACCGATACTTGAGGGTATTCGTGTGTCAAAAATCTATTTCATTATAATCGTTGTAAGTTGCGATTTATTAATTATAGTGAAATAAAAGGTTTTGGCCCTGTGGGGGATTTTTCCTGAAATTTGGTTTCCTTTGCATGCTTACTGCTTTATGATTTCATATCACTTAGATGCATGTGCTAGAACTAAATTAAAACTCGAGTTTCATTAAAACTGATTTGGTTGACACACAATTAAAATCGATTTATTTGAGAAGTCGCATTTATTTTGTTGGAGCACCTTTAACAAGTTGGAATCATGATGAGAATATATGTGACCCTAATTGATAAATATGGAGAAACAGTGAATTTTGATGTTAGAATTAAAATGTGAATTAATTATGGGAAAATTTATGTTAGATCACATGTTTATATGGTTATTGAATAAACTAATATGTGAAAACATGTATATTGATGATAAGTAATGCTAGGGCTGATTCAAAGTATAAGTAGATCAAATAGAGAGGCCAAAAACAAAACTCAAAAGGGGCAAAAACGAGTGAAATGAGAAGAGTGACTTTGGAGAGTTTTAGATCTTATTTTTTAGTGCTTTCGGAAGAGATTTGAGAAAAACTCAAAACTCCTACCTGACTTTTTTTGTGTAGAATCCATATATGAAGTTGGATTAGTGATTTGGATAATGTTTGGATCTGATTTTTTTGCATTTTTAAAACAGATCAATAATTATTGATTTTGACTCTGTTCAACTGCTAATAATTGTTGATTTACTTATTCATTTAGAATGGTGTGGTGAATAATTTTATTTATGATAATTTAATTAAAGTTTAAAATTAACACAAGGCTTGATTAAATAATAGGTGGTTAGTAATTAATTAGTTTTTCGACAGTGATTCTAAGAATGAACCATTTGAGATTCCTGTTTTATTTTAGTAGAGGTCTGTCCACCCGTTATTTTAGTAAGAGGGGTGTCACAGATGGTATCAGAGCATCAAATTCCAGTGTCCTTAGTATCTATGTGTACTTACAACATTTTCAGCGTGGCTTTTTTTTATATATAAAGGCCTATGCTTAGGATTGTCGATTCCTATATCGATTTACATTCTCCTTCTACTGCGTTTCGGTTGGGTTGCATATGCCGAACAATAGTGGATGACCAACAATGGCTATTAGGAGGATCGCAAGAGGAGGCTCAATCATAGCCGTAGATTATAGGGAGAATAGTGACTGCCGCAGAGGACGCCACTACTGTTGCTCATGTATTTAATGCTGCGAAGACCGTCATAATGAAGCAGTTTCCCAAGCGCCTCCACAGAGGACGATGAAGCTAATTCAGACTCACCCAGTTCATTTAGTATGGGAGAGAGTCAACGGGTCCATTCAAAATGTCCATCCATTGGAGTCTTTGGGAAATGTGGATGTTGTATTAATTAGCCAATGGAAGTGGAACATGCAAAGGAGTTTGAGTCTGGTGAAACAAATTTTGGCATTTTTTTCTCGTAGGAGCAAAGTTGTTGTGGTGGGAGTTAGTCACCACATCTGAGAAAATACATACTATATATATCGAGAAATTTTAGGTGCAGTTATCAAGGGAATTTTGATCAAGTGAAGGTGGATTTAGACAGGGCCATTAGGGCCAACAACGTGTTCTATAGGGTTAATGGAGCCAAACAAACAGTTGGGGTAGCCATCAGGGCTGAGGCTACTAGGGCTAGAGAGTAAGGCAACCCTGACTTGGCCAGTGGATCCAGAGACATGGGGATTACATAGGAAGGTGGCTTATATGTAGAGAGAAGGACCACATGCATCGATCTTGTCCGTAGAGAGAGAGGGGACAAGAGGAGGGTACCCACCAGGGGAAACAATTACAGTAGTTTTTGGTTTAGATTAGACCTAAGTACTATGTTAAGGTACCATTTCAGCAGCGAGTGCCATTCGCAATATAAGGTACGGTCTTATCCTTGGGTAGATGGGATAACTTTTGCATGACACGAGTGCGTCATAATATTTTTTAGCACTAGATTCACGCGTGAGAAGGGTTTAGTAGATGTATCATTAGTACACTAATGTGCCTATATATTTACCATTAATTAGCGGGGATCTCTTTGGTTGCATTTGCCGGGGAGCGGGTGAAAACACCGAGAGGATATGTTTTAGTGGATTTGCTCGTATACGAGAGATATGTCATGTGAGTATGATGTTATCCTAGTTATGATCATTTCACCTATGACAAAAGACGCCTCCTTTATTTATTTTATATAGGATACACCTGATATGACCTGTTGATATGATTAGATCGGTAGTTATTTTTGTTTTATATACTCTTTATTGATTATTTAACCGTTGTCTATTTGAGAAAAAAATGGGGGAGAAGCATTTGTCCGACAAAATCCTGACTGTCAGCCCCAGCATGGCCGACCACACAATGGCTGAGACGGGGGTCATGGGGAAGTTAATAGCCGACGGAGGTCAGATACCGGAGAACCCTAGATACAACCATTAGAAGTGGTAGGGGATAACATCGGCCAGGCCAATGTTGTCAAACCCTGAAACGATTTGATTCAAAGTCTGGAAGATAAGATTGGTGACATTCTGAAAAGTCGAGACCCACTGCAAAGGGTTCACCCTTTGTTGCAAAGATAATCAACTTCCCAACCCCGGCCAAATTCAAGATGCCTGTAGTGACTCCCAGGTATAATGGAAGTACTAATCCCGTCCATCACATTGAAATGTACCAATCGGCAATCGATATCTACTCCATCTCAGATGAGATGAGATGATTTGATTTTTCAAGCACTTTGACCGGGGTTGCACATGTTTGGTTTACTTCTCTTCCAAAGAATTCTATCGAGAGCTTCAAATAGTTGGCCAAGTGATTTATCCATAACTTTTGCTTTGGGGTCAGACCTAAGAAAAAGATGACTCATCCGCTTTATGTCAAGCAGGGGAAGAATGAGAGTCTAAGAGATTACATCGCAAGGTTCAATAAAGAGAAGTTAGAAGTGGAAGACTACGAGGAAAGCATAGCTATGACAACCCTCAAAGTAGGACTGCAGATGGAAAAGTTATTATGGAAGCTTACTAAAGACCCTCCTAAGTCAACAACTGAGTTACTTGTGACAACTGGGAAAATTATGAATGCCGAAGAGGCAATGGATGTTAAGTATGAGTATGCGAAAGGAAGTGGTAGTGGAGGCAAGTTTCAGAAAAATAATAAAGATGGGAAGAAAAGGTCGGAAGATGATAAGTTTACAGACTAAACTCCGTTGACTATAAGTTGTGAGCACATCTTAAATGAGATAAAGAGTGATCGGTCTTTATAGTGGCCTGAAAAATTAAGAGCTCCTCCTCACAAGAGGAACAAGAACTTGTGGAGTGAATTCCACCAGGACCACGACCACGACCACGACCACGACCACTTGGCTGACAAATGATTTTCTCTGAAAGATGAGATTGAGAAAACGTTAAAAGCTAGAAAATTAATAAAGTATGTGGAAAAAGACGCTTCCAAAGGTGGCCGGGCCAGCCAGACGAGATGATAAATCTTGAGAAGATGGACCAACCAGATGAGATGATCCTTCAGACGGGGATAGTGATGATCCCGATCTTCCACCAAAGGACCGTAATGTCCTAGTAAAGAAGCTTAACATGTTCTCATTTGGGGTAGGTGATATGCCCAAAGTGCACCCTCGTACTCAGGGTCACTAACCTTGAGCTGTCTCGTAGATGAGCTATCATGGAACTTATAGTAGCCGTAAAAAAGGTCATTTTCTACAAGGTTGGCTTCTCATTGACCACCATCGGCTAGACAATAGCCGAGGTCAACACAACTTGTGGCCTCAAACTACTGCCAATCTTGTCCTATGCTTCAGTCGGGACTGTATCTAACCTCATACCTAACCTCAGCTAAGCATTCAGGCTGAGGACATAAAGATTGGTAGGATAAAATAACTATCGAACTCACCCAGCCTCATACTCTGCCAGGCCGAGGTTACGATAGATGGTGTCACTAATTTGAATACACGCAAGCATATGGAAGACTTGGAACATGTGGCAAATTAGTTATATTCGAATCCTCCTCCTCACGTGAGGGAATATTTGTTCATCATTCTTTACATGTGTCAGAACCAGGTGTCTACCTATGATTAGTATATTCAACTCACACATGCTCATGGCATGCTTGGGGGTGCACTACACCCCCAAGCACTATATATACAGGTCTTCTTCTACCTTACGAAGGGATGGATAATTGTAATCCTAGCTGAAACTCTGTTTGTATACACAGTAGAGGGAGAAAGTGAGAGATTGTATCACAGGCCATTAGTGCCACTATTCTAGTGAAACTTACTCACACACTCACAGTGGACGTAGGCCAAATTGGCTGAACCACTTAAATACAAGTGTTTGTCCTCTTCTCCTCATCTCCTTCTACTAGTTCGTTACTCTTGTTCTGCCATTGTAGCTACTAGCTTGAGCTTATCAACACCTCATACCGGTGGTGCTATTTGCAGCATTATAATTTTGGCACCGTCTGTGGAAATGAGATGATTTATCTCTTCCTCCTTTACTGCTTAATCTCACCGTAGACTCTGGTGGTGAACCAGGACTCACCCTTCGTGTGGCGCTATTTCACCATTGAAAGAGATCCTTAAAGGTTTCAAGCTCTCTAGTGTTCTCATTTACAATCTCTCTAGTTTTTTTCCATGGAATCAGAGTTACCACCTTCACCATCTGGTATTGGAGGACCCAGTTCCAGCCAGGCACCACCTCAGTTCGATATGACTGAGGTGACAGCAGCCTTGAAGTCCTTAGCGACAACTCAATAAGTGATGCAGGATCAATTTTCTCAGCTCAGCCAAAACATAATCATGAGACCACCCCGGGTCTCACCGGAGATGATTACTCCGATGGATGATCAGGGATAACATGAGGCCAGGGGACCACCCCAAGCACCACGAAAAGACCTACCTCCTCCACAACGGTGGAGGGATATTGTTGACCCTAGGCGTTTATGCCTGGGAAGGAAAGGAAACCCTTGCCAGGAGGATAGGTATGATGATATAGAGGTCAAAGATGCTCTAGTTGACTGTTGGGAGCCATATGAGGTATCAAACAACACTGTATGTCCTATCCAGTAGAGCAGAGGTCAAGGTGAAAGACGAGATTATGATGCCCGTCAAAGAGGTTCAACTTTTGATCGACTGAGTAGAGGGTCGTATTTCAAAAGACTCGGCCCAATTAATGACCTGCGAGAGAGGTTGTCCAGGTCAATTCCCATAGCTGGCTCATGAAGAGAAGGCGGTGATCGCCGGCCTCATCACGGCCGACCCCCACATGTCCGAGACTGTGGTCAGGGGGAGGTCAACAGTAGACGCTGTGCAGCAGCTGAGGAACCCTCAGTCCACCCTTTGGAGGTGGCCGGAGACAACCTCGGCCAGGACGATGTTGCTAAGCCTTGTAACGACTCTATTCAAAGTCTGGAAGAGAAGATAGGGGATCTCATAAAAAGCTGAGACCCATTACAGAGGGGGTTCTCAGAGGGTTCACCATTTATGGTAAGGATTGCCAACTTCCCAACCCATGCCAAATTTAAACCTCCAGTGGTGTCTCCCAATTACGATGGAAGTAATAACCCAGTCCATTATATTGAAATGTATTAATCTGTAACAGACATTTATTCAATCTCTGATGAGATGAGGTGTCGAGCCTTCTCAAGCACTTTAATTGGGGCTGCACATATCTGGTTCACTTCTCTTCCTAAAAATTCAGTTGGGAGTTTTAAAGGTTTGGCTGAGCAATTTATTCACAACTTCTATTTTGGGGTAAGACCTCAGAAGAAGACGACTCACTTGCTTTATGTAAAGCAATGGAAGAAAGAAAGCATCAGAGAGTATATCGCGAGGTTCAACAAGGAAAAGTTAGAGGTAGAAGATTATGAGGAGAATATAGCCATGACAACCCTTATTATAGGGCTTCATAAGGGAAAGCTACTTTGGAAGATTACTGAAGACCCTCCTAAGTTTATGGCCGAGATGTTAACAATAGTTGGAAAGGTCATGAACGCAGAAGAAGCAATGGCTGCGAAGTATAAGGATGAGAATGGAAGTAGCAGTCGGAAATTTCAAAAGAAAAAGGATGAAAAGAAGAGGACTACAGACGACAAGTTTGCAAACTATACTCCTTTAACTGTGAGCTGCGAACACATCCTTAATGAAATAAATAATGATAGATCCTTGAGATGGCTGGAGAAGTTAAAGGCTCCTCCACATAAGAGAAACAAGAATCAATGGTGCGAGTTTCATCAAGATCACGACCATCTAACTGATAAATGTTTCTCCCTGAAGGACGAGATTGAAAAAATGTTGAAATCTGGAAAGCTCAGAAAGTATGTGGATAGTAGAGCTTCTAAGGGGGGAGATATGGCCCTAAAAATAAAAGAAATGATAAATGCCGAGAAAATACCCCTTCCAGAAGATCTGATGACTCAGATGCCCCTGACCTCCCACCAAAGGATGACAATATCCCAGTAAAGGGGGTCGGTATGATCTCTTTCGGTATGAGCACTATCCGTGGAGGACTAGCAGGGGGTGGCTCAGAGGTAGCTGATCACAAGGCTCATGTGGAAGAGGCCAAAGCAGTGACTAAAGCCGAGGTTGTGAACTTGTCATCTACAGAGGTTAAACATGAGAATAGAAAGAAGGTAGATATGGACACCGTCGTAATCGGCTTCTCACTATTTGATTTCAATGGAATCTTAGCTCCCCACGATGACCCTTTAGTCATCACCACAAGGGTGCATGGGTGTGAAGTTTAGAGGATCTTGGTTGATGGGGGAAGTTCTGCAAACATTATGTTTTGGCCCTGTTTCAAGAGCTCGGGCCTCAGCAGAGCTAGGCTTGTCCCTTATCATCATCCCATGATTGGCTTCAGCCGTGAAAAGGTGCATCCGTTGGGTATGTATGAAATGGATGTGAGAATGGGAGATGAATGGCCTAAGAGGTTGACCATAAAAATAAATTTCTTTGTGATGGATGAAAATGTCTTCTCAGCCTATAACCTCATCATGGGACGAGTAGCTTGATTCGTATCGAATATTGCATTTAATTACCCTCGAACCTATGCATTTTAGCCCCCTCAGGTACCATAATTGCTATAATTATGTTCAATAACCAAACAACCTCTGTTTTATATACTAACATGTTATTTGAGGTATTATTGAGCTTTTATAGGTGTTATGGTACTTAGTATAAAGTTTGGGAGTGTTCCGGTAAAGTTTTGTCGCGATTTGCATGTTCAGGGGCATTTTTGTAATTTCACACTTTGAGATTTTAGCCCGAAGTATTCACGGAAGTTTTATCCCTTGGGCTAAGCTTCGCGTGGCCATGAACGGGATGCGAATTAGAGTCCGATCGAAGGAAACACGGACCTTTAATCGGAAATAATTATAAGAGATTCATAAACAATTTATATAATTCCCCTTGTGTCCCGTTTCTTCTTTATTAACAATTCCATAAATTCAACCTATGTCCCTAACACGTTTTTTTACAGAAAAAGAAATGGCGATTTGTCCCTAGGCTCGGGTTTTGCTCGGATTTTGGTTTCGCCCAAAATTAAAAGCTTTTGTCCGAAATTGAGCATGGATTTTGAATGTATATCGTTTTGGGACACAAATTTGCGTTTAGGGGTATACCCATTTTGAGTTTTTTTTATCAATGGAGTTATTTGGCTAAGGAGGTTTTTAGCACATATGTGGATGTCTCGGTTTTTTTTGTTTGCCCTTGCAGCGATTGTGATTTGGCCACGCACATGGAAATCTTTTGTGGGTTTTGGTTTGCCATGATTGACCCATATATGAGCATGTAGCAGTGATTTGGGGTTATGCAGGCTTGGTTTTGAATGCTGCGATGTGGATATTACACTTGCTAGTCTCGGTTGGAACACCAACACCATTGATGCGTTGTTGAGCCATAGCTGCTGAGTGTGGGATGTTAGTACTGCCGCGGTCGACCGCGTTCAAACCGTCGGTCGATCGACAAATCGTTTTTTATCGTGGGCCGTTGACAGTGGACTCTCCTCTGTTTCGCGGTCAACCAGCCTAAGCTGCGATCGACCAGGGATTTTCTCTTCTGTCCGAGAATTATTGGTGCCACTTTTCTTTTCTTTTTCTTATTTCCTTTTCTTTTTAGTGTGTAAATTAGAACTTAAACCCTTTGTCTTTTGTTTCTCCTTTTTCTTTATTTCTTTTTCTCCACTTACTATAAACGGAGAGCTTTGTTCCTTTTGTAAAATATCTAGTTTTTTTCTCTTGTTTATCTCTCTCTCTTAGTTTAACTTAGGATTTGTAATATTTGGGGATTTTTGTGGAGATAAACCCATCTCCTCCATTTTCTTGGTGGTTTGACACCCATTAATGTAAGTGGACACTGTTTATTGTCTTCTCTCTTATTTTTATACTTTGTAACCTAGATTTCCATGCTTAGTTATTTATTTCATGCCTAGATAATTTTAATTGTTAATTTATTTATTGTTGCTCTATTTAATTAGTTGTTTTAATTAATTAGCTTAATTTATTTAATGCTTTTAATCATGCGTAGTGGCTAATTTAAATTAGGGTGTGATTAATGGAACTCACGTAGGGTTGATTTGTTAGTTCGCTTTGGTGATGGAGATTTACGTATTTATTTCGAGTGCGTTGTCCTAGTTTTTATGCCTAGGAAATTTAACGGTGTATATCATGTATACATCGTATTTACGACCTTGTATGCGTAATTTTTGGGGTATTTATTGATGCCAAAATCTTATTAGTCTTTTATGAAAATTTAGGGGTGTGACAACTCTTAATTTAATTAATTGACAAAACGAGACCCAATCCTAATAATTCGTAGTCCCATGTAACCTATTATACGCGTTAACTCGATTTGAGGGATATTAGTCACATCCTATAGTCTTTATTCGCTTTGTTAATTTAGTTTAAATACACTCGCCTAGTTTAATCTTTTCCTTTTGTTATCTTTTTCTTTTTGTTAGAAATTATCTTTTTCACTTATATTTTAGAAGTATTAAATCAATTAAATTCTAGCAACTTGTCTTTGCGGATTCGATACCTGAACTGGTCTCTATACTCCCTTAAAAGAGTGTAGTCATAGTTTAAGTTTTTGTATAGAGTTAGTGAGCCGAATATAACAAGCGACCGACGTTGGTGACACGACACCGTGGCGAAACTCAGCCTATCAAATGGCACCGTTGCCAGGGAGTTGTTGTTTTAGAATTTATTTCATTTAGTATTTTGTAGTATTTTTTTTCTATTTGAATTTTTTGCCTAACATTTTTGTAGGACTTATACATTTGAGCACCAAGAATCGCTTGAATTTTTCACGCGCTCATCACTTTGTGGAATTCGTCACTTTGAGCCATCTTTGGGGTAAGCATGTCTTATTCCAATCCTTTCGGTAATCATTATGATAATTCTCAAAATCCCCGTACTCCTATGACTTTTGGTCAATACTTAGAGTCCCAAAAAATTACAAATTCAAAAATTACTTTGGGCGAGTATTACAAAAGTTAAGCTTTGGAGTGCCTGTATTTTGAGGATGATGATAACGTTTTTGGGACTCTAATTCCTTATAATAGGAATTTTGAAACTAAAAGCTATAGCTTTCAAAATTCTTATAATAATGAGTTTTAGTATAGTTCCAATAAATTTTCAAACTTCCCATTTCAAAGAATCCGCACCTTGGCCTATGACTTTCGACGAGGGCTTGCTCATGCTTGAGAATGAAAGGCATGATGGCCGTTATCGAGAAAAAAATCGTTTGTGGGAACATGAATTGGATTTATTTTTTGAATCCGACGACGATTTTTCTTCTTAAACTTTTGAAGTTGAGGAATGTTTTGAACTAAATGAGGATTTTTTGCCTACTTTGGAACAAACCATTCTTGAGTTGGCCTATGGTTTAATAGAGAATCAAAGTGATGATGAAATGGATGTAGTATCCATTTGCAATGAAATGATTTCGTCTTTGGATCCCAAAGAAGAAAGTTTCATTGAAAATGATCCTATCTCCTTTGAAATTCCAACTTTGAGCGATGATAACTCATATTTTGAGTTTGAATTTCTTTCCTCCCCCTTTTCATTCTCTGTTAGCACATCGTCACAAGTACCTAATGAATCGGTGCCGAAGTTTAAAATGTTCAACCCTTTCACCGACGAGGAGTACTTGCTTGACTGGCTTTCCATGAAGTCATCTCTGCCCTCATGTGCGCCCCCTCCCATTCCAATTTCAAAATACTTGGGAGATGATTCAATTTTTCTTGGCCCCTATGTGCATTTGTCGCCCGTCTTATCCAAATCCCCCATCTTCCCACCAAAAATTTTAATTGGGGTTGGTTCATTTCTTATGCATTACACATGCCTTCCGGTGTTCAGATGAAATTCTTATTTTTCGAAAGGCATGCTTTCAAGTGGGGGTAAACCGGTTATCCTCCAAAGTCAAATTGTAGTTTGGGTGGACCCTAAAAAATTTCAACTTCTAGTGTATAGTTAATTAGAAGTTGAAATTTTAGGTTGTAAATAGTTAGTTGTTATTTTCTTTATTTTTCTTCTTTATTCTTACTTATAGTCTAGTGTAATTAGTTAAAAATTTTATTCTTTCTTTTTGTTATGCTTTGGTACTAACATGTTTTGTAGAATCTTTGGACTTGTACTTTCCAGAGATCGCTCCATTGTGGGTAATATCGCCTTTTTCCTCTATTTAACTTGTTTCTTAATTTACACTGAGGACAATGTCAGGTTTTAAGTTAGGGGGTGTGGGATATTCTATCCATTCACTGTTAGTTTCTTTGATTTTATTACATGTTATTTTCAAGCATGCTTTTCTTGTAAAAAATTAAAAAATTTCAAAAAGATTTTCTTTCTTTTTTCTCCTTTTTTGGGGATTTTGCCTTTGTTTCCGATGATAAATTTCAATAATTGCCCGAATCAGTATACAACTCAATGATGCATGTTCTCGATTTTAGAAGTTATTAGACTTTAGTCCTCAATTATTTTTATTGTGAATAACTTCATGAATTAAACTTTAATCCTATGAGGACATGCACTTTTCTTGCTTTATTGATTTGGTTTAAGATTTTTATAACTCGGTAATCTTTTGTTGCATTGTATATACTTACACCGAGTAAGCTTTGTACCTCATCGTTTGTGAGTGTATACACTTCTCTTTCCTCTTTGAAAATGTTAGAGTCGTTGGTAATCTCTCTATTCTTTCATTGATCATTCATTAATTGAGTTTATATCTTGAAATGTGTTACTTGAGCATGATTTTCATATTTTGTTTTGACTCGAGAATTGCGTAAACTTTAGGAAATGATCATAGGCCATCTTTGTTATATCACCCATATTGACCTTGACCTCACCTTAATTATTTTCCCTCGTTAAACCCTTTGAGCCTAAATATTAGTCTTTCGTTTCATAACCCAAAATTCCCATAACCAACTCGAAATTGGAGTTAAAACCATACATACACCTTCCATACCTTTGTTTGGAATGTTACTTGGGATTGAATGATGTCCTTGTTGTGTGTTCGCAATTTAGGCATGTGAGAGTGGTGAAAAGTAGAGAAAAGAAAGAAGTGAAAAAGAGATGAAAAAGAGAAGTGAAATGCAAAAGAAAACAAAAGAAAAAAATGAGAAAAAGAAAAAAGAAAGAAAGAGAAAGTTGTATATGTTGTATATAGTGTTCAATAAGCTTTGTTTACTCTCCCCATTGTTATATTCAATGCCTTTTATGGAACTTATTTTCCAATTTTTGATATTGCCCGCATTTTCCCATTATCCCGAGTTTTCTTCCCGAACACTTTGAATCCGTAGATTTATCCTTCGTTTCGTACCCTAGCTTAACCTACATTACAACCCTATACAAGTCCTATGTGATCTTAGGGTGCATTTAATTTAAAAGTTGAAATAGTTTTGATAATGTGTGAAAATGCATTTCGCCTCCTTTAATGAGCGGTATCTTTCATTGTGACTACAATTTTTCATCTTTCATATAGTGTTCTTCATTTGTGACATGTGTGCGACCTAGTTTCCATTTACATTTACTCTTTATGCCCGCATATTTTGTGTATTACCTCCCTATTTCGAGTGAATTCACTTGACGAGTGTAATGCCCGTGAGGATTGAATATATGCTTGCTTTAATTTTTATCTGGTTTATTTAAGTTTTTTTCAAATCATACTTTGCATGTGCTCGCTCCCCTCCCACATTTTAAGGTTTCAATTTAACGAAGTTCATTCTATAATGTTAATAATACGGACTTTTGTGTGAATTCATTCACTGTGCTAATAACATGTTGAAATCTTGTTCGTCATTATTGGGCTTATCGCATGTTGGTTTGGGCATTACTTTGATGAAACCATGTGATGTTTGTGGGTTTCATCCCTGAAAACCCCCACGAGATGACATTAGTCCACTAGGGTAACCTAGGGCTCTAACGGCTTATTGCATATGCTAAATGCAATCGTGTTCCCTACTGTTAAGGAAGAGGCAAAGTATCTTTGCCTGGAGCCATACAGACATGCCAGGTATTGATCCTGAGATTATGTGCCATAAACTCAATGTTTTAGAGGATGCCAAGCCCGTTAAACAGAGAAGAAGGATATATTTAAGAGATAAGTACGAATTCATCAGAGATGAGGTTTGAAAGCTTGAAGAGGTCGAGTTTATTAAAGAAGTCATAGACGCTGAGTGGCTGTCTAATGCTGTTATAGTGCCTAAAGCTAATGGGAAATGGAGGATATGTGTAGACTTCACCGATTTAAACAAGTCTTGCCCAAAGGATAGTTTTCCCTTACCTCGTATAGATCAGATGGTGGATGCCCTAGCAGGACATGATCTCATGAGCTTCATGGATACATATTCTTGGTATAATCAGATCTTCATGAATTCAGAAGACAACATTCATTACAGACAAAGGGACCTATTGCTACAAGGTCATGCCCTTCGGCCTGAAGAATGTAGGGGAGACCTACCAACGTGTTGTAAATAAGATGTTTGAAGATCAGATAGGCAAATCCATGGAAGTTTATGTGGATGACATGCTGACGAAGAGTTCGAAGGCCGACACTCATGTGGCCGACCTTGAAAGAACTTTTGACACCATGGACAAATACAGAATGAAGCTCAACCCGGCCAAATGTGTCTTTGGGGTACGAGCAGGTAAGTTTTTGGGCTTCATCGTAAACCAAAGGGGAATAGAGGGTAACCCTGAGAAGATCAAGGCTTTACTGGAAATGAAGATAACCGAAACCATCAAAGACATTCAGGGATGACTGAACGAGTGGCCTCACTTAACAGGTTTGTCTCTAGAGATACAGATAGATGTCTTCCCTTTTTCAAAATTCTTAGAAAAGCCTTCGAATGGAATGAGGATTGTCATAAAGATTTTAAAGAGCTTAAGTCCTACCTCGGATCCCCTCTACTCCTATCTCAGCCGATTCAGGGTGAGAGGCTGTATGTATACTTAGCTATCTCAGAGTCAGCCATCAGTGCTGCAATAGTAAGAGAAGAGGATGGAGTGTAGAGACCACTATACTTCAATATCAAGGAACTCCAAGGGTCTGAGTAGAAGTACCCTCAGATTGAAAAGTTAGCATATGATTTGATAAATGCTTCCAAGAAAATGAAGCCATACTTCCAGGCCCACTCCATGGTTGTTTTCACTGATTCCCCACTCAGACATGTCCTCCATAAGCTTGAGAAGTCAGGAAGGCTAACGACCTGGGGGAGTAAGATATTATTTATCAACCCAGGGTTTCCATCAAGGGACAAGTACTTGTAGATTTTATGGTCGAGTTTACCTGGGATGAGGCCGATATTGAGAAGAATCATAAGGCTGCAGATGAGCCAGTAGAGAGAAATGTCGACCGAGCATCAGACGAGGCCGAGATAAGTATAGCCAAGCAAAGAGCAGTTGAGAATGAGGAAAAGAGATACCTCTTCAAGCAAGGGACCCTATCAGATGGAAGCTTCTCTTTAAATGGAACTATTTGGAACCACTTCGTTGATGGGTCATCCTGTGAAAGCGAAAGTGGAACAGGGCTGATAGTGTCGGCACCAAATGGTACAGATATTGAATATGCACTGAGGTTTAACTTTAAAGATTCCAACAACGAGTCAGAGTATGAGGCATTAATAGCAGGTCTCTCTTTGGTAAAAGCCCTCAGTGTTGGCCAGTTCATAGTCTATGGTGACTCAAGATTGGTCGTGAACCAACTCCTGGGGATATATGAAGCCAAAGATGAAAGGATGGCCAAATATCTGAAGAGGGTGAGATCGATGCTAGATTTCTTCAAGGAAGTAAATATGAAGAGGATACCTCAGCTAGACAATAGCCGAGCTAATGCACTCGCGAGGTTGGCCTTAACAATAAGGACAGACATAAGAAGAACAATACCAGTTGAGATTCTGCTCAAGCCGACCATTGAAGAGGAAGAGATTGCTAAACCCTGCCTAAATCTGAGTATGGGAACCTCATGGATGGATCCTCTCATCAAATACATCAGAGAGGGAGAGCTTTCAGAGTCAAAGTTTGAAAGGTGAAAGCTGAGGTTGAGAGCTGCTAAATTATCTATTATGGGAGATGTTCTATACAAAAAGGGATTCCTACTCCCTCTTCTCAGATGCGTTCATCCTTCAGAGGTTCCATACATCTTTCAAGACGTGCATGCGGGCTCTTGTTCAAGACACATCGGAGGACGGTCATTGGCCAGAGGGATAATCACTTAGGGGTATTGGTGGCCGACCTTGGCCAAAGATGTAGATGAGTATGTGAAGAAATGTGATAAGTGCCCGAGGTTCTCCACCATCCCTCATCAGCCTCACCAACATTTGACTTCTATCAGGTCCCCTTGGCCATTTGCAGTATGGGGCATTGATTTGGTAGGACCCTTGCCAAGGGCTGTAAACAACTATCGATACTTAATTGTGGCAATTTATTATTTCTCCAAATGGGTAGAAGATGATCCCATGATCACAATCACTGGGCAGAAGACCTTACAGTTCATCTGGAAAAACATCATATGCAAGTATGGTCTCCTAAACACCCTCATCTCAGACAATGGAACCCAATTCAAGAATGTTTCCTTAGAAAAGTACCGTGAGAGAGCAGGGATCAAGCAATTCTTCTCCTCCCCTGGCCAACCCCAGGCAAATGGTTAGACTGAGGTCACAAATTGAACAATCCTTGATGGAATAAAAAAGAAGTTGGAAGAAGCCAAAGGAATATGAATAGAAGAGGTATATGCTGTGATTTGGGCTTACAGGACTACAGTGAGGACCCCCACAGGGAAACTCCATTCATGCTAGCCCATAGCTCAGAGGCTATTATCCCAACAGAGATAGGGTTGCCCACTCATAGAGTTCAGACATATGACCCTCAGAGGAATGGGGAAGAGAGATGAATTGATCTTGATTTGATTGAGGAAATAAGAGAGGATGCAGAGATAATACAGGAAGCCTATCAGTAGAGAGCGATGAGATTCTACAATTAGAGGGTTAAGTCAAGGCCGATGGTTGTGGAAGACCTAGTCCTGAAAAAGACGTGGCAGAAAACAAATAAGCTCCATTCTAATTGGCACGGTCCTTATAGGGTAATTGATGAGGTTGTACCTGGTACCTACCGGTTAGAAAATCTAGAAGGGGAGCCCTTATCCAACCCTTGGAATGTCGACCACTTGAAAAAATATTACTTATGATGTTGCAATTAGATCTTTTTGTAATACATGCATCAACTTATATAGAGAATGTCAATGAAAAAGTAGCAACATTGTGTTCATGCTTTTGTTCCATTGTATGTGTATTTAACATCATCAGTTTGGTGAAAATATGAGGTGAAACATCATTAATTTGGTGACCTCAGATGTTACATAGCACCATAATTTATTGACCTCAGATGCCTTAACATCATTAGTTTGGTAAAATTATGAGGGTAACACCATAATTTGGTGACCTAAGACCTGAAAACATCATTAGTTTGGTGAAATTATAAGGGTAACACCATAATTTGGTGACCTCACACCTTAAAACATCATTAGTTTGGTGAAATTATGAGGGTAACACCATGATTTGGTGACCTCAGACTCCTTAACTTCATTAGTTTGGTGAAATTATGAGGGTAACACCATAATTTGGTGACCTTATACCTTAAACATCATTAGTTTGGTAAAATTATGAGGGAAACATCATTAATTTGGTGACCTCAGACCTTAAACATCATTAGTTTGGTGAAATTATGAGGGAAACATCATTAATTTGGTGACCTCAGACCTTAAACGTCATTTGTTTGGTAAAATAAGAGGTGAGACATCATTAATTTGGTGACCTCAGATGTTAAATATCATTAGTTTGGTGAAAATATGAGGGTAAAACCCCATAATCTGGTGACCTCAGACCTTAAACATCATTAGTTTGTGAAATTATGAGGGTAACACCATGATTTGGTGACCTCAGACCTTAAACATCATTTATTTTATGTGAGGGTAAAACACCATAACTTGGTGACCTCAGACCTTTAACATCATAATCTAGTGAAATTTATAGTGAATGTGAGAAACACCACAATTATAGAAGAACAAAATATCATATGAAAAAATAGAATAAAAAAAAGCCAAGCAACTTATGTTCGTAACAGGAAGAGGGTTTAGAATTACATTCAGAATAACAAGAATTACAAACAACAAAGTTCATCAAAATTACAACTATCAAAGAGCTTCATAGGGAAAAGTTATTAATTAGCAAGAGAGCCTATTGACGCGACTAAGAATGTGTCTCTAAAGTGCGTACTCTCTAGGCTCCAGTGCAAGCCTGTCACGCTAGTAATAAATCCGGTAAGTCGGGATCTTCTCCACAGGGAAATAGGACGAGAAAATTGTGACGACAAAAGGATAGACGATTAACCCTAACTTGAATCTAAAAAGAAATAAAAAGATGATTGAGATACGAAATAACTAATTAACTAAGTGCAAACTAAATTAAACTACTGTATTAACTATGTGAGAAAAATTAACTAACTAAGAATGACTTAACAAGAATGAAGGAAAAAAATAGGTTGGGAATACAATCCCCCAAACCTTAGTAAATTTACCGTATAGAATGCTAGAATTTTGAATTAGAAATTTAATTGAACCCGGTCTTTAGTACTCCCAAGCATTACATATATGAGGTTCAAGCCCACATCATACATAATCAAAGGATGAGTAAAGCAATATCACAATAGTTAAACGCGCATCACATCCTTAAACACCACGGTTACCTAGGGTCAACCGAGGTAAAAAGGTCTATGATGGTTGTGACAACTACACAACACGATTCATTCAACTTTCAATTCAAACCCTAGTTTCTACATGGCTAAATTAAATCGGGTTGAGTTCATGCACACCAACCCTTAGAAATCTAGCCTAACATGGTGAAATTAATTAAAAATATGAATCCTACGTTGCATGTAATTGAATTAATAAGAAAACTATCTCTAAGCATGTATAAATGAATTGGAAACCCAGAAAATAAAGAAAGTCTGTAAATAAATTAAGTACAAGATTAAGAAAGAAAGGAACAAACTTTATTTAAAGAAAACTTGTAATTCAAACAATAAAAGTACCTACTTGATGGAGAATTGTTTTCTATGGTTCTAACATACTCTCCTACCCTCCTCTCTATGAAAAACTAAAAAAACCATATTTTCTAAGTCATTATAAAGATACAAATACGTTTTAGAAGAGTTTGTAACATCTTAGAACTCTTTGGACCAATTAACATTCAAGTGAAAATTTTCACATTAGGTACCCCGAACCGATTTTGCATGTACCTTGAACCGGTTCCCCCCCGAACCGGTTCATTCTGTGGTTCTGGGGAACTTGCTAGAAATTCAACACTTAGAAATATTTTCATGCTTTCTTCTTTTCTTTCTTGGATTTTTTCTCAACTTCAAATGATCAAAACTCCTTAATCGTAGCTCGGATTTAGGTCCCGTTTTTCCAGTGTTATTGTTTTTCCGAACTCTTAACCTTTCCAGTTGGCCCCATCTTCGGGATCAGACTGTAGAATTAAGAAAATGCCCTTGAGCTTGCCTTCCTAGCCTTTCTTTCATTGTTTCGATTTCTCTTTCGCACCGCTTGCATACTTTACCTGTAAAACACATAAGAGAAACACAAAACATGAAATAATGTCCAATGAAGGTTAGTAGCATAATTACGAGTTAAATCGATATCAATTTCACCACTTGGGTTCACAAAGGTATCAAAATTAAGGGGATAAATATACAATATTTATGCCCGATCAAATCCCCCTGACTTAAAACTTTGCGCGTCCCGAGCAATGTAAAAGAAAAGGAATAACGTCAGATTTCTTCTAAACACTTTATTGGGATAGAATACCTTTGTCATGGGAAAGCGATTGCATTTAGCGTATGCAACAAGCCGTTAAACTCCTAGGTTACCCTAGTAGGACGAGTGTTGTCTCGTGAGGGTTTGTAGTGAATATACCCACAAAATTCGACTTAGACTCAATGAAAAATCGAAATACTTAAAAATTATACAATTTAAACTTTTCAAAAAATAATCACCATAAATTCATATTCAAAAGAGTCTCAATTTGTCGTGTGTGTGTGCGAAGTCGAAAATTAGCCTCAAATTTCCACCGATTGATCATTACGTTGCTTTCCGAAAATTCATTTTGATTCAAATTCTCATGGGATGCTCTCACAAACGAATCACTCGAATTGTGGCTATGCTCTCGGCATGCGTGTCATGAAGAGTAAATGTATTGAAACATAAATTCACGCATACTATGTTGAAAGGACAAAAATACACGGTGAAATGATCTCTTCATCGGAATACGGTTTTTGAAAAATGGGAACATTGCCTCTTATACACACCATTCAATCTTTCTTATTTATCTTTTAGTGTCTTAGCTCTCCATGTGATAATTAATTTAACATTGCGGACACGGTAGGACTTTTCAGGTTAAAGGTGTATTGGGTAACATGGAAATGGTTGGGAACTTCGGAATTGGAATTTTTTTTTGATGATGCCCCTTAGTGCTTTTTCGGGCTTTTGCTCATTTTCTATTATTTTTCTTGCGATTTTTGTTGAGTATTTTTCTATAAATTTTTTTTCTTGCCCCTTTTTATTGCACTATTTGGACTTACTTGATGACAATTCCAATTTTCACAATTCGGGTTACTTGTTATTTTCGGGTTGCCAAACGAAGAGGAAATTTTTTTATTCGGCTCAATTGGGTTATCAAAAGGATAATTTTTCACATCTTTTTATTGTAAATGTTTTTGGGTAACAAACGATGGCCTACCTCATTGTCCGAATTACTTATTAATTTATCATATGCGTCTCGAGATTAATTTAATTTAGAGATTTGTAGCACTCTTTTCGAGGCAACATCACACATGTTTCCCGTAACCGATCAAAACAAAGAATTGAGATTATCAACGGCTTATTTAAAACGCCGAATTCGAACTTTGAGTTAACCGTTAACTCGAATTGATTTAAAAACTCAAAAAGATCGATAGGCTCGAAATCTCACCGAGTTTTGTTAATCTCCACACTTATTCGTTAAGTTGACAATTTTTGCACAATTTCCATCTTTGGTCAATTTCGGCTTAGTGCAATTGAGATTTAACAATTTGAGACTTCAAATAGAATAAAGCTGATATTTTTGAAAAATTTAAATTCCAATTTTTTTGTATTTTGAAGAAAAATATTTTTGGTTTTTCAAGATTTTTCAATTTTTTTTGGCATTTTAAAGATTTGTGAAGTTTTACACACTTATCACCCCCCTAACTTAGACTTTTGCATTGTCCTCAATCAAAAGGACTAAAATCTAAGGAAGAAAAAGAATAAGTGCGACAAATACAACAAGTAAATTATCAAAATGCACCAAGACACTATATGACACTCATACATGACTTAAAAATACAACAAAAATCACCCCATATGCGTCAGGGGTGTGACGACCTCTCATTTCTCTCCACAAATCACCCAACCCCTTGCACGAGATCCGTTGATCTCCTAGTCTCTCCCCTTTGCCTGTCATACACCGATAACCGGAAATAAAGGAAAGATAGGGAGACTCATCGTGATTAATCAGAAAAGGATCCTCGTGATGCGTACTACGTGGGTCGAGCTCTAAGTCAGATGAGACTTGAGTCTTATCTTCAATTACCTCCGAGGACTCAAGTTCCATGGGGGGATGGTCATTGCAAAAAAACTCATCAATTTTATCTTTCCACTCGCTCTCTCCTAAATGACTCCATGAGTCCAATAGAGATTGGACTTCATCGTTAAGGCTCTCATCCGCCTACCTGAATTCTCTCTCAAATTCCACTACGCTCAACTCCTCTAGCTCTCTTTCTTGCTTTGTTTCCACATCCTTCCTTCCTCGCTCCATCTTAAAATTAGTAGGTGGTGTGAGTGGGTAGCAATTAAGGAGAAAAGTATCTATCGTGTCTCGCCATTCGCTCTCCTCTAAGTACTAATACAAACCTCTCCCGATGCCCTCTAAATTGTCGCTCTCTCTCACACTCAAGGGATCACTCACATTCTTCATTTCAGTTACTACGCATACCTCCCCTACCCTTCGCTCCATGTTGCAACAGTCGCTCTCACTTGATGTTACAAGGCATACCCCTATCGGCTCTCGCGTGTGGATCCTCCCATGTTCGTGTGCTGCCTCTAAATGATCCGTCTCTCACGGTTCTCCTTCGTCACCCTCGTTCTTGATATTATTAAAAATATTTGTCTTGAGGGTCATGTTCCCAAATGTTAATTGCATTCGCCCACTCTGAGTACTAATGAGTGCATTAGCCATATCTAAGAATGGGCGACCAAGGATAACGGGAACATGATTGCTCGGGAGAATGGAGGGCTCCTCGTCCCAAATGACAAAATCCACCGGGAAGTAAAAAGTGTCTATTTAGACAATCACATACTCAACGATTCCCCGAGGCTTCTTCACAGAAAGATCCGCGAGCTGGAGAGTCATGTTTGTGGGCTTAAGGGCTCCCAAATCTAGTTTCTCATAGATGAAATAGGTTTAAATGTTAACACTCTCCCCTAAATCTATTAGCGCCCTTTCGATTCGGTTCTTCCCCATGATGCACGAGATGGTGGGTGCACCCGAATATTTATACTTTAACGGAAGGTCACTCGATAAAACTGAACTGATATTTTGGGCCAAAAAGATGTTCTTATTTACCTTTAGCTTGCGTTTCACCGTGAGTAACTCCTTAAGCGTATGCGGGAATTTTCTCTATAGTCTCGAGAAAAGGTAAATTAATCTTTACTTGCTTGAGGATACCCAAAACATCATCCCGAGAAGTCTCTTTGGAGTGAGGGACCAACCGTTGAGGGTATGGGGCAGCGGTGGGGGGTTTCACCAAGACCTTGGGTCCGCCAGTGTTATCTTTTTTATCACTCTCAATTAAAGGGGCATCTTCGGCCTCTTTCTTGTAGGGAAAAACCTCCTTATTTTTAGGTACGTATTGTGGGGGAGGTGACAAGTCAACTACTCTCCCACTACGTAGAGTGGTAATTGCGCTACATTATTCAGGATGGTCATGGGGTGTGGAGCTAACACTAGTTTGACCTTGGAGAGGTCTTTGGCCCTGGGTAGGAAACTTTCCCTTCTCCTGAATACTCAACGATGATTGCATCTTTGAAATAGTCGCATTTATGTCGTTGATCATGCGCTCATGTCTAGCAGTGGTTGCATTCTGGGCAGTGATGAATTGGTTTATCGTATCCTCAAGATTTCTCCACGGTGGAGTGATATATGGCCCTGGAGGTGGTGGTTCTTGTTGAAAGTGTGATGGTGGGGGAGGGGCAACATGTGAATTTGGTTTCATCGCAGCATTTTGTTTCCCATAGCTAAAACTAGGATGGTTTTTCCATGAAGGGTTGTAAGAATTCCCGTGCAGTGCACTGAAATTACCCTTAAATCATCCTACATCACTCACTTGCTCTTGAAGCATAACTTTGTAGGTGGGTATCGTCGGGCATTCCTCTGTTGAGTGTCCTGCCTCACAAATATCACACACCTTCTCAATGGGGTTCGGGATAGAGCCAGTTGGTCCTCTTGCACATATCTCAAGTACTTCTCGCATTCCTTTCTCAAGTAGATCGAGTCGACTAGCCGTCATAGTATCCTTTTCTACATAAAATAGGTCGGTCGTCGATGGAGTGGTGGTCATTTGGCGCATTCGATTATGATCACTAGGGTCAGATGTATCCCATGCTTGGGTAGTCTCGGCGACATACCTTAGGTGAAGCTCAACATCGTTGGCGTCTAGGTCGACAAAAGAACCATCACACATGGTTTCAATGAGTTGTTTCGAATTTATATTCAGCCCATTATGGAAGAAGGAAATGATTTGAAATTTATCAAATCCATAATGAGGGCACGAAGTGATTAACTCATTAAAATGCTTGTAACATCGATCAAACGACTCATTTTCTGATTGTCGGAAGGTTTGAATTTGAGCCTTGATGGAGTTCCTTCGATGTGGAGGAAAGAATTTCTTAAGGAATTTAGATTGCAAGTCATTCCATGATGCAATCGAGTTAGGAGGTAAAGTCCATATCCAGGTCTTAGCCTTGTCCTTTAGCGAGAATGGGAAGAGTTTGAGGTGTATCACATCTTTTGTGCAAGTTTGATCACTGAGGGTCTCATACGCCTCCTCAAATTCCCGGATGTGGAGATATGACTTTTTTGATTCCATTCCATGGTAGTTGGGAAGTATCTGGATCATCCCATTCCTAAAGCAAAATTTTCCTGCATTATACGGGAGTAAAATGCATCCCGAAGTGACAGTTCGCTCGGGATATAAGATTTCTCTCAAAGGGCGGTACGGGACCTCTTCCTCACCTGTGGCTACACTACCGTGTTGTGACATGGATCTCTCACTTGATGACTCTGTATCCTCACTTGGTATGCTCAGAGCATGCTTTGTGGTGTGTCCTAAGAGCGATGTCAGAGTGTTACTTGCAATTGAGTGTGGATGCTTGGGAGATGGAACCCAAAATTGTGGATAATTTGGAGTGTGAGGGCTATCGAGGTCGTACTCAACTATCGGGTTTTTGTGAATGCTGGTTGGAGTATTTTGGGGAGTTAGAGTGAGTTCAGGATTTTGCATTAACAGGCTTTTGAGAGATGAAGTATCTTTTTGTGCTTTTTGATTTTTTTGATTTATTTTTTGATTTTATTTTTGGTCGACGCCAAAAACTTGACGTGACTAAGAACGTGTCTCTAAAGTGCGTACTCTCTAGGCTCAAGTGCAAGTCTGTCGCGTTAGTAATAAACCCGGTAAGTTAGGATCGTCTCCACAGGGAAATAGGACGAGAAAATCGTGATGACGGAAGGACAGACGGTTAACCCTAACTTGACTCTAAAAAGAAAAATGAAAAGATGATTAGTTTGCAATTAATCCTACTTAGTAAAAGGAAACTAGATTAAGACTATGGAACTAATGAATTAAGCAAGGATTAATAACTAAGAATGAAGTAATAAGTATGAAGAGAGAAATCGGCTGGGAATACTGTCACACCCCAAACCCAATATCCATACTAATCATTTGTTATTAGAATAACTGGATCATAATCTCAAGCCCATTGAAAATTTAATTCATTTATCAATATTTTTCCGCATAATAAACATAATATTGTTCTTGTGCCATAACGAAGTCAACATTAGAGTCATAATTAGAGATTATACAATACCATGATTAACTATGATCAACTCAATCCATACTAAATCAAGATATACAATGTGTGAATATATTAAAATCTTCAGTGTGACAACGATAAAATCTCCATACTTAAACCCCCAGCTCTTCTAACGGTGCAACTCTCAAAGTTACCGATCATATGTTATCCTATTTGGCAGCGTACAAACCTGAAATTGTTAAAATATAAACCGTAAGCATTAAGCTTAGTGAGGTACTCCTTCCCTGCAACAGAATAACAATTCTATATCGAATATGTGGATATAAAATCCGAACAATCCTGCCCATTGGCAATAATAAATCATGGATCATAAGATCCAAATAATTCTGCCCATTGGCAATAACAAATCCTGGATCATAAGACCCAATTAATTCTGCCCATTGGCAATAACAAATCCTGGATCATAAGACCCAATTAATTCTGCCCATTGGCAATAACAAATCCTGGATCATAAGACCCAAATAATTCTGCCCATTGGCAATAACAAATCCTGGATATTTAGATATCCAAACAAATCCTGAATACCGAAGTATTCAAACCAATCCTGGATCATGAGACCCGAAAAAATCCTGGATATTTTAATATTCAAATAAATCCTGAATACCGAAGTATTCAAACAAATCCGCTCTTAGAGCTATATTCATATTTATATATGAAACAAATCATAAGTACACTCACCTCGACAGTTTAACTGGCTTTTCCCTTGCCTTTATCCGGTATTTGTTCAATCAACTCTTCTTCCCTTCCTATCATTCTTACAATATTAGTATCATCATAAGAATATCAATAATCCAAAGAATGATTTAAACATAATTCAATCCATAAGCATCACACGATTCCATTCAAATCATTTATCACAAGTGAAGTTCCATCCAAATCCATGTTAGTATATTTAACATATCCAAATCATAGACCAAATATAAATTCATTTATTCTTGAAAATTCAATCCTTGTCATATTATTATTCCAATACAATAGACGGTACATCATTTCAAGTCTCCTAAAGAAAAATATGCTCATTTATTTACCACATGGCAAATCTGCCCTATAGGCCCTCTTATCGTCCATTCAACTTCCAGGAATTTCCATAATTTTTCTACATCATAATTTTATATGATATTTCAACCAACATCAGTAAACATATTTAAAAATACAAAATTAAAGTTTCATAATTTTTAAGGTTCGTTTGCTATGTCAAGCAAAACACCGAACACAAGGCGGGCATATTATCACCCTTAGGGCAGATTTCATACCCGGATTTGAAACTCTCACCAAAGACTCATTTCTTGGTATTTTCACATGATTTTTGGATATGTCATACATATGTGAGTCCAGGTTAATCTCCAATTGGAATCAATAAATTCCAGTAAGTATACAAAAATATATGGAAGTTTGAATAAACAAGGTTCCTAAACAAAACAATTTCAAGGGTTTAGACATTCAAGTTTACTTAAACTTGCATCTATCCATAAGTACACATCAAGACATGGAAATTCAGTAAACAAATGATTATTTTAATCATTTAAATAAGTAATACAAAAAAATAAACAAGATTTATGGATGGAAATACCTTAGGGGCTTTTACGTAATTTTTCTATGAATTTTTTCTTCAATTTCTCCTCACACTTTCTTCCTAAACTTCACAACTCTCTTTCCTTATGTTAAAACTCTTCCATGGCTGAAATATGCTGAAGGAAGAGATTAATTCAAGGGTTTTAAGTCGGCATAAGGCCACCCCCTCTTGTTCCAATCAAAATATAACATGTGGCATTACATAAAACAAAATATCATTTAAGGCTAAATGACCACTTTACCCCCTGTTCGTAAAAAGACAATATCTTCCCACTCGGATGTCCGTTCGATGAACCGTTTCTTTTGTTATAAACCTAACTCATATATCTACAAATATCTAGTTTACACCTCAAGTTCATTGTTATGTCATAAAGGTCAAAACTAGCCTCCAACACGAACATTCCTACCGAAAACTTTAAAATTTCACATTTGTAACTAATTCGATATTTCAAGCTTTATGAAGGTAGGATTAAACTAAACATAATTACTTACATTATATATATACTAATAACATATTATTCATATCACATAAGCTAATCATGATTTAAATATGATTTATCATAATTATATTCGGGTTGTCACAATTCTCCCCTCGTTAGGAAATTTTGTCCCCGAAATTGACATACCATGGTTGTCCGAATCAAACAAATATGGATAACGCATCTTCATGCTATCCTCACTCTCCCATGTAGCTTCTTCCATGGAATTCCTTCTCCACACAACTTTCACAAGTGGGATCACTTTTGATCTCAATATATGTTCTTTCCAATCGACGATTGCAAGTGGTTCTTCCACATAGCTCAAATCTTCCTTCAACTCAATAGGTTGTTCCACCAACACATGTGAAGGATCCTCTACATACTTTCTCAACATAGAAACATGAAAAACATCATGTAACCGAGATAACTCTGGTGGTAATGCTAACTTGTAGGCAACCATCCCGACTTTCTCAAGGATTTCATAAGGTCCAATGTAGCGTGGACTTAATTTTCCTTTCTTTCCAAACCTCATAACTCCTTTCCATGGCGATATTCGAAGAAACACATAATCCCCTTTCTGGAATTCCAAATCTTTTCGTCGTTTATCCGCATAACTTTTCTGTCTGCTTTGAGTTATTCTCATTCTATCTTGAATAATCTTCACTTTTTCAGTGGTGACTTCAATCAACTCTGGACCCTCTATCTTCCTCTCACCAATTCACCCCAACATACGGGTGTACGATACCGTCTACCGTACAAGGCTTCATATGGAGCCATACCAATAGTAGATTGAAAACTATTGTTATATGCAAATTCTATCAAAGGCAAATATTCATCCCAATTACCTTTGAAATCAAGCACACAAGCTCTAAGCATATCTTCCAAAATCTGTATTGTCCTTTCAGACTGCCCATCTGTCTGGGGATGAAAAGCCGTACTAAACTTTAAGTTGGTACCCATAGCATACTGCAAACTATCCCAGAATCTGGAGGTAAAAGTAGGGTCCCTATCTGAAACAATAGAAACAGGTGATCCATGCAATCGAATAATTTCATTAACATACAATCTAGCATACCTATGACTGCTAGAAAGTGAGCTGACTTGGTTAACTTGTCTACCACTACCCAAATCGAATCTGACCCCTTCTGAGATCGAGGAAGCCCAACTACAAAATCCATCGTTACATGATCCCATTTCCATTCTGGTATTGGCAATGGTTGAAGTAAACCAGTAGGTTTCTGATGCTCCACTTTTACTTGTTGACATATAAGGCATCTAGCAACAAAATCAGCTATTTCCTTCTTCATATTATTACACCAATAATGCTCCTTTAAATCCTTATACATTTTAGTACTACCAGGATGCATAGTATAAATGGAATTATGAGCCTCATCTAAAATTTCCTCTTTCAATCCACCCACATTAGGCACACATAACCGCTGTTTATACAATAAGGTGCCATCATTCGCAATACAAAAATCTTCAGACTTACCATATTGGACATCTTGTCATTTCTTCTCAAGGAAAGGATCTTGACTTTGCAAATCATGAATACGAGTAGCTAACAAAGGCCTTACGCTTACATGAGCAAAGAATCTATCCCCATCTACTAGCTGCAATTCTACTCCCATCAATCTCAACTCCATAATATGAGCAACTCTAGCACATCGAATACAAGATAACCTGCCTGAAGCCTTTCTACTAAAAGCATCTGCAACTACATTTGCCTTTCCTGGGTGGTAGTGAATTGTACAATCATTATCTTTAATTAACTCCATCTACCGCCTCTGCCTCAAATTCAACTCCTTCTGAGTAAATAAATACTTAAGGCTTTGATGGTCAATAAAAATTTCACATACCTCACCATATAGATAATGACGCCATAATTTCAAAGCAAACACAATAGCAGCAAGTTCCAAATCATGTGTAGGATAGTTACGTTCATGTGTACGCAACTGCTTAGAAGCATAAGCAATAACTCTACCATGCTGCATGAAAACACAACCCAACCCCTGATGTGAGGCATCAGTATAAATAACAAAACCATCTCCCGAAACAACATGGCCTAAAAATGCAACTTGTGATAGCCAAAATTCACACTTGCTAAACTTGGCATACAATTTCTTATCTTTCAACAGATTTAAAATAGTTGTGAGATGCTTTTCATGTTCAACCATATCACGTGAATAAATCAGAATATCATCAATAAAAACTATCACAAATGAATCAACAAAAGGATGAAGTACCCGGTTCATAAGATCCATAAATACAGCTGGAGCATTAGTCACCCCAAAAGGCATCACCAGAAATTCAAAATGACCATATAGAGTACGAAAAGCAGTTTTAGAAATATCACTCTCCTTGACCCTCAACTGATGATAACCCGATCGTAAGTCTATTTTTGAAAACACTTTAGCACCCTGTAACTGATCAAACAAATCATCTACACGAGGTAAAGGATATTTGTTCTTAATTGTAGCTTTATTCAGTTGCCTATAATCAATACACAAATGCATGGTACCATCTTTCTTCTTCACAAATAAAACTGGCGCACCCCATGGAGATACACTAGGCTGTATGAACCCCCTATCAAGTAAATCTTGCAACTGAATCTTGAGTTCTTTCAACTCAACAGGTGTCATTCTATACGGTGCCATAGAAATAGGGGTTGTCCCCGGTGCTAATTCGATACTAAATTCAACTTCTCTTTTTGGAGGTAACCCTGGAAACTCACTAGGAAACACTGCAGGAAAATCCCGTACAATAGGAACATCAACTAATTGTAAAGACCCCTTCCTAGTGTCAAGAACATATCCTTCACAACCCTTACTCAATAATTTCCTCGTCTGAATAGCAGAAATGATGCAACTGGGAACAATTTTCCTTTCCCCCACAAATTTAAATTCAGGCTCACCAGGCATATTAAAAACAACTTCCTTACATAAACAATCCATAGATGCATGATATTTAGATAACCAATCCATTCCCAGAATTATATCAAAATCAGAAATATCCAACGGAAGTAGATCTATAACTGTATCTCTAGACCCCACAGTCAAAACACAATCACGAAAAACATATTCAACTACAATCATCTCCCCCATAGGCATGGAAATACCCAACCCCACCTCTAAATGAGTGCATGGTCTATTCAGATATATGGAAAATGCATATGACACAAAAGAATGTGTGGAACCAGGATCAATCAGAACATAAGCACTTCTATCAGTAACAGAAAGTGTACCTGTCACCACATCTGGAGTAATCTGAGCTTCTTTCATTGTAAAAACCCGTCCACCTGGTCTAGAACTACTAGCTTGTCCTCTGCCCATACTTTTCACTGCACTGCCCGGAGATAACATTATGCTTGCTACTTCACTATGTGCTGCTGGAGTCTCTGCCAATTGAGGACAATTCTTCTTAATATGCCCCACTTGATGACAATGGTAGCATTACAATCCCTTAAGCTTAGGACACTCAGATTTATAATGCCCTTCCTCTTTACAAAAGAAACATGTAACAACTCTTGTCGGTGCTTCACCCTTTCCTGACCTCCTAACCAGACTAGAAGTTTCTCCACCCCTAGTATCTCTGCTAAATCTCCCTTGGCCTCTACCACTATATCCATCACCTCTCTGAAATTTATGAGGTTCCACCTTAACACTTCCACCCTCACCTCCTCTAGACTGAGATGCATCGAATCTACTCTTCTTAAAACTCTCTCTACTCGCCATCCCTTGGTTCATTTGCCTTTCTGCTATCGTGGCTTTGTTTACCAGAGAAGCACAATCTTCTAACTCATAAGTGGCCACTCTATTTTGAATAGGCCAAATCAGTCCATCTTGAAACTTATTACATTTATCTCCTTCATCCTGCACATACTTAGTAGCAAATCTAGACAAAGCAGTAAATTTAGCATCATACTCCCTTACAGACATTTTCCCTTGGGTCAAATTTATAAACTCCCTCAGCTTCTCCCTCCTATAAACCTTAGGGAAATACTTAACATACAAAGCTTTAATAAATTCAGCCCAAGTAATAACATCAGTACCTTCCATTCTGGGTACCAAATGGTTGCTGGCTTCCCACCAATATTTCGCCTCCCCTTTGAGCTTAAACACGGCTAGATTCACTTTCTGATTATCTGGAACCTTCATAACTGCAAAGATAGTTTCTAGATCTCTGACCCACATCTCAGCTTCTGTAGGTTCAACTGACCCTGAATATTCTGGAGGATTCAACTTCAAAAACTTCTCATGCATGGAATCTCTCATTTCCTTCCTTGCCTCTCTCTCAATCCTGGCCACGGTCTTTGATTCTAGATATCTAGCCTGTTGTTCTACCATTTGGGCCATATTTCTTTCTTGTTGCTCTGCCATCCTCATCATTGCCTGCACCATCATCTGAATCTCTGTAGGTTGTTCATTCTCTCTGGCCCTTCCAGCAACACTCTGCTCTTCTTCAGTATTCTCTGTACGAGAAGCGACTCCCACTTCTCTAGGTTGTCCATTCCCAGGTTCCATCTGGAATTATCTGTAATACAACAAAATTCTAACAACCAATATAAACATTTTATACTACTAAACTATTGGTTAGTACATAAACAATTCATAAATATCAAATTAACTCAATACTGCCATCTAATCGTCACACACGTCCAGGATTAATAACCACGCTCTGATACCACTAATTGTCACACCCCAAACCCAATATCCATACTAATCATTTGTTATTAGAATAATTGGATCATAATCTCAAGCCCATTGAAAATTTAATTCATTTATCAATATTTTTCTGCATAATAAACATAATATTGTTCTTGTGCCATAACGAAGTCAACATTAGAGTCATAATTAGAGATTATACAATACTATGATTAACTATGATCAACTCAATCCATACTAAATCAATATATACAATGTGTGAATATATTAAAATCTTCAGTGTGACAACGATAAAATCTCCATATTTAAACCCCCAGCTCTTCTAACGGTGCAACTCTCAAAGTTACCGGTCATATGTTATCCTATTTGGCAGCGTACAAACCTGAAATTGTTAAAATATAAACCGTAAGCATTAAGCTTAGTAAGGTACTCCTTCCCTGCAACAGAATAACAATTCTATATCGAATATGTGGATATAAAATCCGAACAATCCTTCCCATTGGCAATAATAAATCATGGATCATAAGATCCAAATAATTCTGCCCATTGGCAATAACAAATCCTGGATCATAAGACCCAATTAATTCTGCCCATTGGCAATAACAAATCTTGGATCATAAGACCCAAATAATTCTGCCCATTGGCAATAACAAATCCTGGATCATAAGACCCAAATAATTCTGCCCATTGGCAATAACAAATCCTGGATATTTAGATATCCAAACAAATCCTGAATACCGAAGTATTTAAACCAATCCTGGATCATAAGACCCAAATAATTCTGCCCATTGGCAATAACAAATCCTGGATATTTAGATATCCAAATAAATCCTGAATACCGAAGTATTCAAACCAATCCTGGATCATGAGACCCGAAAAAATCCTGGATATTTTAATATCCAAACAAATCCTGAATACCGAAGTATTCAAACAAATCCGCTCTTAGAGCTATATTCATATTTATATATGAAACAAATCATAAGTACACTCACCTCGACAGTTTAACTGGCTTTTCCCTTGCCTTTATCCGATATTTGTTCAATCAACTCTTCTTCCCTTCCTATCATTCTTATAATATTAGTATCATCATAAGAATATCAATAATCCAAAGAATGATTTAAACATAATTCAATCCATAAGCATCACATGATTCCATTCAAATCATTTATCACAAGTGAAGTTCCATCCAAATCCATGTTAGTATATTTAACATATCCAAATCATAGACCAAATATAAATTCATTTATTCTTGAAAATTCAATCCTTGTCATATTATTATTCCAATACAATAGACGGTACATCCTTTCAAATCTCCTAAAGCAAAATATGCTCATTTATTTACCACATGGCAAATCTGCCCTATAGGCCCTCTTATCGTCCATTCAACTTCCAGGAATTTCCATAATTTTTCTACATCATAATTTTATATTATATTTCAACCAACATCAGTAAACATATTTAAAAATACAAAATTAAAGTTTCATAATTTTTAAGGTTCGTTTGCTATGTCAAGCAAAACACCGAACACATGGCGGGCATATTTTCACCCTTAGGGCAGATTTCATACCCGAATTTGAAACTCTCACCAAAGACTCATTTCTTGGTATTTTCACATGATTTTCGGATATGTCATACATATGTGAGTCCTGGTTAATCTCCAATTGGAATAAATAAATTCCAGTAAGTATACAAAAATATATGGAAGTTTGAATAAACAAGGTTCCTAAACAAAACAATTTCAAGGGTTTAGACATTCAAGTTTACTTAAACTTGCATCTATCCATAAGTACACATCAAGACATGGAAATTCAGTAAACAAATGATTATTTTAATCATTTAAATAAGTAATACAAAAAAATAAACAAGATTTATGGATGGAAATACCTTAGGGGCTTTTACGTAATTTTTCTATGAATTTTTTCTTCAATTTCTCCTCACACTTTCTTCCTAAACTTCACAACTCTCTTTCCTTATGTTAAAACTCTTCCATGGCTGAAATATGATGAAGGAAGAGCTTAATTCAAGGGTTTTAAGTCGGCATAAGGACACCCCCTCTTGTTCCAATCAAAATATAACATGTGGCATTACATAAAACAAAATATCATTTAAGGCTAAATGACCACTTTACCCCCTGTTCGTAAAAAGACAATATCTTCCCACTCGGATGTCCGTTCGATGAAACGTTTCTTTTGTTATAAACCTAACTCATATATCTACAAATATCTAGTTTACACCTCAAGTTCATTGTTATGTCATAAAGGTCAAAACTAGCCTCCAAAACGAACATTCCTACCGAAAACTTTAAAATTTCACATTTGTAACTAATTCGATATTTCAAGCTTTATGAAGGTAGGATTAAACTAAACATAATTACTTACATTATATATATACTAATAACATATTATTCATATCACATAAGCTAATCATGATTTAAATATGATTTATCATAATTATATTCAGGTTGTCACAAATACAATCCCTCATCCCTAGTGTATTGCTAGTATAGAACTAATCGTAAAATTAAGTGATTAATCAGACCCAATCTTTAGTACTCCCAAGCATTACATATATGAGGTTCAAGCCCGCACCATACGTAATCAGAGGACGAGTAAAGCGGTAACGCGATAGCTACACTCTCATTGCATTCTAAAGCATCCCGGCTACTATGAAGCAAACGAGATCCAAAGATCTACAATGGTTGCGTTCGCTACGCAATACGGTCTAATAAATCCTTAATTTTAGAGGATTAATTTTATACACATGCAACTCTCACATCGGGTTGAGTTCATGCATCCCAATCCTAAAAAATCTAGCTGGACATGTTAAACCTACCTATGCATAAATTAACTGCATTGCATGTGAAAGAATTCATGATAAAAATATACTGGAACATGCAAGAACAATAGTAGAGAGAATGCAAATAAAATAAAACTTGCAATCAAACCCGAGAATAGTTAATCTTGAAGCACCAAATCAAAGTTATGTTCCTAGAGTAATCTCCTACTTTTTTCTCTATCAAAAACTATTCAAAACTGTGTTTTCTAAGTCAACACAAAGACACAAATACGTTTTAGAAGAGCTTGTATCATCTTAGAACTCTTTGGACCAATCAACATTCAAGTGAAAATTCGTGCATTAGGTACCCCGAACCGGTTCTGCATGTACCCCAAACCGGTTCATTCTGTGGTTCTGGGGAACTTGCTGGAAATTCAACGCTTAGAAATATTTTCATGCTTTCTTCTTTTCTTTCTTGGATTTTTTCTCAACTTCAAATAATCATAACTCCTTATTCGTAGCTCGAATTTGGGTGTCATTTTTTCCAGTGTTATCATTGTTTAGAACTCTTCAACTTTCCAATTGGCCCCACCTCCGGGATCAGGATGCAGAATTACAAAAATGCCTTTGAACTTGCCTTCCTAGCCTTTCTTTCATTGTTTCAATTTCTCTTTCGCACCGCTTGCATACTTTACCTATAAAACACATAAGAGAAACACAAAACACTAAATACTTGCCAACGAAGGTTAGTAGAATAATTACGAGTTAAATCCATATCAATTGCACCACCCGGGTTCACAAAGGTATTGAAATTAAGGGGATAAATATACAATATTTATGCCCGATCACCTATGCCTCGATAGGAGCCGATCCACAGCAGCTGCAGTCGTCTTGTCAAGGCCAACGTTTGTAAATTTAACTTCATCATTGTGCCGAACACCGTCATCTGTCTCAGTGACCTCAAGAGGGGCCGTCTCGATCGGATCCGCATCACTCTCTTCAACCTTCTTTAAAGCCTGAGCGAACTGAGGATCTCCAAAGCCGAGACCAATAAAATCTTTGGCAGTCAAGCTCTGACACTCACTATGATTCATGGCCGCCCATCTGCTGTTTGCTTTGATACCCCTCTCTAGATACTCAAAGCCAAAGCTGACAAACTCGTCAGAGACCTTGTAGTCCTCAATGGCTTTCTCTCCGGCATCTTCCAGTGTAACTTTGATTACGGCATCAACCTTCGATTGAAGAACATTGTCCTTTGCCTTCAGAGCTTTGCTATGATCCTTCTTGAGATGAGACATCTGGCTGTCCCTCTCGTTGACGACTCCGTTTAACGTTTCAACCTCTGCATTCAGAGAGGCCTCAACCTTCTCAGCTTCCGTACCCTTTTCTATAAGGGGCATGTTCTTAAAATTCCACTCGACAAGACGATAAAAAGACAAGACACCCTGCAAAAGAAGATCAGACGTACGAACATATGAGTTATAATTTCTCAAAAGACGAGGTTACACTTGGAAGAAAGAGAGCTAAAAATTGATACTTGTATCGATTTGTGAAGAGCAAACTTAGCTAATAAAGGGACATCCAAGGCACGAAGAAAATGCTTGTCTTCCTCAGTCATTATTGTGCCAATAGAATCGGTAGCTTTCAGACTGTGGCCGATCAGGCTATCTCTAATTTTGAGCTGAGATAGACGAGCAACCAGGGCATCGTCAATAGAAATGGGTATGGCACAATATTTTGCCTGAGTCTTACTCGGCCTCGTATGCGCTGGCTCAATGGAAGGCTTCCTCTTCTTGCTAGCATCGTCCTTAGAGATGCCGATGTTCTTTTTTGTGTTAGGCGGGGGTACATTTTTTCCACCTCTTTTCTCCATAAGCTTCACAAGGCTAGGAGTCGACATCTCCCAAAAGCCGTCTGAGATACCTGTTAGACGCTCTGCAAAAGACAAATCTTTGAGTTAGTCAGTCAGAAGTAAAAAATATATGAGACATAACTTTGGTAAGAAAAATATTGAAGACTTACGAAGCTATTCTAGTGGACCACCCCCAAACCTATCTGAAAAAGGTAATAGGGGGTCATCAGATGTTCATATTTAACGAGACGACCTTTCTCGCCTTGATTATGAAGGTCCTCAACGTTCTTGTAATTGTCCTGGATAAGACCAGGGTTGGATTTAGGCGCGAGGGAGACTTTCCCCCATCTCAGAGGGGTCCTTGGAACCGACGTTACACAAGCCTCATATGAACCAAACTCCCATGCCCCAGAAATAAAGAAGTACCGAGGTTTCCAATTATGATTTGAAGTTTGGGTAACCAAGAGAATTTTCTTCTCGGATTTCTTGGCTAAGAAGTGATAGTAGCCAGGATAATTTTTGGCAGATGAGGGGACATAGCAACCAGTAAAAACTCTAACTGGAAGGTCTGAATGGTGAACATCCTTCCAAAGGACAATGGCCCCAATCATAACCCTCCAAACATTTTGGGACAATTGGGAAGGGGCAAGATTTATGTGTGAGAGTATAGCTCTGATGATTAGGTGTATAGGGAGACAAAATCCCAACTTAAACATCTGCTCATATACGCAGATTTCTCCATCTCGGTCATCGAAGGCCCTCTCGTCCTTCATAGGTTTCCTAAGGACGATTGAGGAATCTATGGAATAGAGGTGCCTAAAGGAAAGAAGGTCGTACTCGTTCACGGTAATCTCATACTCTGCAGCATCAGAGGTATCAAGTTAGCTCCCCTCACCATCATCACCATCCCCTACAATGTCGGCCTGTGCACTTATAGGGGGACCACCAGGAAATCCCTTCGCAAACTCAACCCCGATGGCTGCCAATAGAGGAATGGCATCAATAGGAGGGGGAATTTCCACACAGGGCCCTAAGATTTCAATAGAGGAAGATCTACATGAAGTGATAGCCCCTTGGCGGGACGAGGCATGACTTGAAACCTCGGCATCATCCAAAACCTCACCTTGCCTTGGAGAACAATCCATAGCCTCTTAAAAAGAGTCTACAGATTTACCTGTCTCAGACATTGACATTGGGTCTGAAGATGCGTTTTCCTCAGACATGGGTTCAGGAACCTCTGCAGGCTCTGCGGGCTCAGGGTATATGACCTTCAAGTGTGGAGGAAAGATTGGTCTGAGGGGAGAGGCCTCAGCTCTATGATCCTCCTCCTGGGATAACTCTATCTGCCTAATCTTTTCAAAAGTCTTCTCACGCAGAGATGTGAACTCTTCAATTAGTTTATACAAATGTCTGAGCATTCAGAAGATGACACTACACTTTGAGTTTGAACTAAAAAAGGATAAACGGTCAAATAACTTGTGCTAATTAAGCTAAGGTTTAAAACTTGGAATCCAAAGGGTTTTTACCAATAACTTCAAGAACATTCCAGGATTGGGTCGCCGAAGAAGATGACCGGAGGGTCTCCGGGAAGTCTAAAAGCTTGTGTTTTTGGCTACAACAACCCCAAGACGACCTAGTATGGACCCAAAGTCACTCAAGCACTACAAACCTAACCCTTTATCCACTTAACAAAGATGGAAAGCCTCACTGGAAAAAGGAAAACCCCACTGAAAAACTAAAAGTGTAAAGTAATGACCAAAAATGGAAAAGGAAAGGTCAAAGAGCAATACCTGATTGATTGTGATTGAGGGAGGAAGAGATTAAGAAGCTATAAACCTTGAATCACAGCAAAGCAATGGAGGGTTTGAGGAAACTTTCAGTTGCATAAAAGCTATAGGCGAGAAAGATAAGGAAGAGGAAAGAGAAATAAGGAAAGAGAGAGGGTTTTTTTCTCAATGATGGGTGCGATTCCCAATACCCTTATCATTACACTAGGAAACCCAAATGGTGCCACCTAAAACTGTCATATTTTGGGAAAAATGCTAGCTACTTCATTAAATGACATGTGTCCAAGGCACCACTCCAAACCCCAAGATATCAAAACGTCCCTTCATTCATGACTCTTATACTCCTCAACCACCTACTCATATATGGAGACTAAGGGCTAGAGGGCGATTGATATTCCCAAAGTGCACCCTCGTACTAGGGTCACTAACCTCGACCTGTCTTATAGACGAGCTATCGTGGAGCTTACAACAACCATCGAAAAGGTCATCTTCTAATAGGTCAGCTCCTCATTAACCACCATCGACTGGCCAGCAACCGAGGTCAACAACATCTTGTGGCCTCAAACTACTGCCAATCTCGTCCTCTGCTTCAGTTGGGATTGTATCCAACCTCATAACTAACCTCGATTGAGCATTCAGGCTGAGCACATAAAAATTGGTAGGATAAAACAACTATCGAACTCCCCCAACCTCATATTCGGCCAAGCTGAGGTTATGACAGATGGTGTCACTAGTCTAATCACATGTAAGCACATGGAAGACTTGGAACACGTGGAAAATCAGTTATAACCGAATCCTCCTCCTCACGTGAGGGAATATTTGGTTATTATTCCTTACATGTGGCATAGCCAGGTGTCTACCTATGATTAGGATATTCAACTCACACATGCTCATGGCATGCTTGGGGGGGTGCACTACACCCCCCAAGCACTATATATACAGGTCTTCTTCTATCTTGCGAAGGGATGGATAATTATAAACCTAGTTGAAACTCTATTTGTATACAGAGTAGAGGGAGACAACGAGAGATTGTATCACAGGCCATTAGTGCCTCTATTCTAGTGAAACTTACTCACACACTCATAGTGGACGTAGGCCAAATTGGCTAAACCACTTAAATACAAGTGTTTCTCCTCTTCTCCTCATCTCCTTCTACTAGTTCATTACTCTTGTGCTGCCATTGTAGCTACTAGCTTGAGCTTATCAACACCTCATACTGGTGGTGCTGTTTACAGCATCATCAGTAGGAATATGTGGTGGCCTTGCTAGAGGATGCTCGAAAGTGGCCGACCGTAAAGCCTATATGGTTGAGGCAAAGGCGTTAACAAAGACCGAGGTTGTGTACTCGACCTCCATTGATGTCAAATCAGAGAAAAGGAAGAAAGTGGACATGGACACCCTCGTAGTTGGATTTTCAAGACAAGACTTTAAGGGTATCTTAGATCCACATGACGACCCTCTTGCCATCACAACCAGGGTGCATGGATGTGAAGTGACGAGGATCTTAGTTGATAGGGGGAGCTCGACAGATGTTATGTCTTGGCCATATTTCAAGGGATTGGGACTCAGCCGAGCTAGGCTCGTACCATACCATCACCCCCTCATAAGATTCAGTGGGGAGAAAGTTCATCCCATGGAAATGTACGAGATGGATGTAAGAATGGGGGATAAGTGGCCCCAGTGGCTAATAAAAAAAAATCAACTTTTTTGTTATGGACAAGAATGTCTTTTTAGCTTACAACCTCATATTGGGATGAGTAGCCCTCACAGAATTTTAGGCCTTGCCTTCAACGGTTCACCAGATGATAAAATTCTCGACTCCTTATGGAGTAAGGGAAGTTCAGGGTGACCAAACGTCGATGCGAGAATGCTACTTTAATTCGACTGAGGAGAGAGAAGTACACAAGAAGGCTAAAACCACTTATAACATTGGCACCCTTAATTCTAGAGATGAGATAAAATTCAATAAAGGGGAAGCCGCGAAAGAGGTAGAATCCATCATCCTCAATGAGGATGAGCCGAAAAAACCCATCCAGGTCTGCAAAGCCTTAAAGCAAGATATCAAAGACGAGCTGATCAAGTTGCTGAGAAGAAGACAAAGCATCTTTGATTGGAGTCATATAGACATGACATGAATTAATCCTTAGATAATGTGTCACAAGCTCAACATGATGCAAAGCCAGTCAAATAAAGGAGGAGGATTTACTCCTGGGAGAAGTATGATGTTATAAGGGACGAGGTTAAAAATCTTGAAGAAGCTGAGTTCATTATAGAGGTCATATATACTAAATGGCTATCCAATGTAGTGATTGTACCCAAGGCAAATGGAAGTGGAGGATAGGTGTATACTTCAGCGACCTGAACAAATCATGCCCAAAGGACAGCTTTCCTCTCCCACGGATTGATCAGATGGTAGATGCTATGGTAGGTCACGAGTTTATGAGCTTCATGGATTCCTAGTCTGGTTACAACCAAATATTTATGGACCCGACCAAATCAGAGAAAGTAGCCTTCATCACAGACAAGGGAACATATTATTACAAGGTTATTCCATTCGGCCTAATGAACACTAGGGCCACGTATTAACATATGGTAAATAAGATGTTTGAAGATCAGATTGGAAAGTCCATGGAGGTTTATGTTGATGACATGCTGACGAAGAGTCTGAAGGCCGACACTCATATGGTCGACCTTGAAAGGACCTTCAATACGATGGACGAGTATAAAATGAAGCTTAACCCGGCTAAATGCATTTTTGGTGTCGGAGCTGGAAAGTTCTTGGGTCTTATTGTCAATCAAAGAGGTATAGAGGCTAATCCAGAGAATATAAAAGCTTTTCTAGAAATGAAGACCCCCAAGACCATCAAAGATATTTAGAGGCTTACTGGACGAGTGGCTTCCCTAAACAGGTTTGTCTCAGGAGCCATAGATAAGTGTCTTCCATTTTTCAAAATTCTAAAAAATCGTTCGACTGGAGTGAGGAGTGTGACAAGGATTTTAAAGAGATAAAGTCTTATGTCAGCTCTCCCTTACTTCTGTCCCGACCAATCTAAGGTGAAAAATTATATGTGTACCTAGCCGTCTCAGAGTCGACTATTAGCGCTGCTATTGTGATAGAAGAGGATGAGGTACAAAAGCCAGTGTATTTCAACAAAAAAGCACTCCAAGGGTCTGAACAGAGGTATCCTAGGATGGAGAAGTTAACTTATGCTCTGATTCACGCTTCTAGAAAGATGAAACCATACTTTCAAGCTCACTCAATGGTCGTCCTCACCAACTCACCACTCAGACAGAGGGAGACTAATGGCTTGGGCAATTGAACTAGGAGAGTTTGACATTGTCTACTAGCTGAGGGTGGTAATAAAAGGATAGGCATTGACATACTTCATGGTCGAGTTCACTTGGGACGAGTCCGAGGCTAAAAATGAGAATTTTGAGAAGGCAGAGAGTTCGAGATAATTACAGCAAGAGGGGAAGTGTGTGAAAATGAAGACGGGAGATATCTCTTCAAATAAGGGTCCTTGTCAGAGGGAAACTTCTCGGAGGTCGATGGCGTATGGAACCTCTTTATTGATGGGTCCTCTTATAAGAATGGCAGTGGTACTGGATTGATAATGTTGGCACCAGACGACATAGGCATTGAGTATGCTCTGAGGTTTATCTTTAAGACCTTCAATAATGAGTCTGAATATGAAGCTCTGATAGAAGGTCTATCTTTGGCCCGAGATCTTAGTGTCGTCCAACTCCTAGTACACAGTGATTCGAGGCTGGTGGTAATCAGATCTTAGGAGTATATGAGGCTAAGGACAAGAGAATAGTTAAATATATGGGAAGATTAAGATCGATGTTGAAAAGTTTGAACGAAGTAAAGCTGAAGAGGATACCTCGGATAGACAACAACCGATACGATGCACTTGCAAGACTAACCTCAGCAACAAAAACTGACATCAGAAGAACAGTGCGAGTGGAAATCTTACTTCGGTCTACCATTAAAGAAAAAGATGGCGCATCTAAATCTTATCTGAATGTGAATAGGGGAGCCTCATGGATGGATCCTCTCATCAGATACATTCGAGAAGGGGAGTTGCCATCATCAAAAGCTGAGAGAAAAAATTGAGGTACATAGCTACAAAGTTCTCTGTCATAGGGGACATATTGTACAAAAAGGGGGTTTTTTCTTCCTTTACTCAGATGTATTCATCCATCTGAGGTACCATATATCCTTCAAGACCTTCTCTAGTCACATTGGGGGAAGTTCATTGGCTAAGAGTATTGTTACTCAGGGGTACTAGTGGCCGACCCTGGCCAAAGACGTTACAACATATGTTAAAAGATGCGATAAGTGTCAAAGGTTTGCTACCATCCCTCACCAACCTCATCAACCTCCGACCTTTATCACGTCCCCTTGGCCATTTGTGGTATGAGGGATAGACCTAGTAGGACCCTTACCTAGGGCAGTGAATAACAATCTGTACCTGATTGTAACGATATACTATTTTTCTAAGTGGGTAGAAGCTGAGCCGATGATCACTATTACAGAATAAAAGACCTTCCAGTTCATTTCGAAAAACATCATATGCAGGTATGGTCCCCCAAATACCTTAATCTCAGACAATGGGACTCAATTTAAGAATGTATCTTTGGAGAAATATTGTGAAAGGGTTTGAATCAAATAATTTTTCTCCAACACTTGCCGACCCCAGGCAAATGGGAAAACCAAGGTTACAAATAGAATGATTCTTGATGGGATTAAGAAGAATCTAGAAGAAGCAAAGGGAAGATGGACTGAAGAAGTGCGTCTGTGGACAAAGACGCCTTGTCGGCATCAGACTGCGACTCATGCACTTCCTTAAGCTTTGCCTGAAACGACAAAAAGCACATGATTAGTAAAATAAGTAAACTAAAAAATTATAACGTAATTAACAAAAATTAAACTGTCGGATTACTTACAATCGTGGCCGCGACGCTCGGGGACACCTTCTTGTCCTTCCTCTTCTTCGTTCGAAGAGCCACATAAGTATCGAGCCTATTTGGCTTACCCCCTGGGCCACTCCCTACCCCCTGAGATAAAATAATGTAAAATTAGTATCGGCCTCGCAAAGTAAAATAATGAAGAATAATATATTTCTGTAGTTATAGAAAAATTAAATCTTACCTTCATCCTATGCTCCACCTAGCAGTAAGACGTCCGGCCGGAGTAGTGCACGTCCGTCTTTTTTGCCCGATTTTTCCTCCCCGATTGGCGAGATGCCAATTTTTGATCCTCGATCTCATTGTCAATGAACTTTTGCCATTGTGCCAATAAGATCGGCTCCTTGGGCGGGATGGATCCACGCCATTGGATAATGGACTCTCGTGTTTTCTCAAAGTACCGTGTCCACATATTTTTCTTCCACGTCTTGTGTTGCTCCCTCAACTGCTCCAAGACGGAATCGCGTAGCTTTGGATCCAAGTTGAATTGTTCCTATCCAACAAATACAATGTTAGTTGCGAATAAATATAAATATAAAATGAAATTGAAATCGAAATTGAAATTGAAATTGAAATATTCATATAAATATAAAAATATTACCTGTATTGCGGCCCAAACAGCTAACTTGAACTCATATGGCACCTCCTTCCAACTCATAAACCCTGGGCCGATGACCGTCTTTAGCAGCTCGAGGGATCTCGCTAATGGCTCCGACTTGTTCTCGATGGTAATCCCAAATTTGCCATATTTGGGGAGCCTAGGGGCCGAGGATCACTCGTCACCTCCGCTACCACCGAGCCTAGATGACATCATCATAACCAACATCATCATCCTCGCCTTAATACCTAAAGGAGACATTTGCTGTAAAAAAATGTTATTAGTACAGATAAAAAAAAATGTTATTAGTACACATAGACACAAACGCAGCCCCCCACCCCTACCCCACCACCCAACCCCCATCCCTGCCCCCACCCCCACCCCCTCCCCCCTCCCCCCTCCCCCCACCCCCACCACACATACACACACGTACACATACACGTACACACACCACCCCCTGCCCCCCACCACACACACAATAATCCAATAATGATTAATAATTATATATACTATGTTTCATTTAATTATGTCTTATTTATATTCAAATTCAATTATTAATACTTATATATAGTATGTTTAATTTAATTATGTCTTATTTATATTCAAATTCAATTATTCAAAAGTTGAAAAATTCCATCCCCATATGGACAATAATCCTGTGGTCATGCCATTTTTAAAACTAACCAACCCAACATTTACTAAAAAAAATAATCCGACAACAATGTCTACAACAAATGTGTATATTCAAATTCAATTATTAATAATTATATGTAGTATGTCTTATTTAATTATGTCTTATTTATATTCAAATTCAATTATTAATAATTATATATAGTATATATTAATTTACTAATTTACAATAAGTGGCAATCATATATTAATTTACTAAAAAAATTAATAATCAATCAATTTTTTACAAGAGACACTATACGCACACACACATAGACACACATATACACATACACACATATATATACACACATATATACACACACACATACACATACATATACAAACATATATATACACACATACACACACATATAAAAATGAAAGAGAAAGAGAGGAAAAAAATATACCTTGGAGAGAGAGAGAGAGAGAGAGAGAGCTGAAATCGCTTGTAGAGAGAGAGAGAAAGAGGAAAACCAAAAACGGTGGGAAAAAAAGAGTCTAGGGCTTTTTTTATTGATGATATTGTCACGGTCGTGTCAAGGTCCTTGACCGTGACAATAATTTTGTCACGGTGTTGTCACGGTCATTGACCGTGACACAAAACACGAGATTCTTGTCACGGTCAATGACCGTGACAAGGGTGATCAGCTGAAAGGTGACATTTTGGTGTAGTGTTAATTTGTCTACACTAATAATTATCATATATTGTTGATAGGATCTTATCACCAACGTGTTATATAATTTAATCTACTAAGTCCTAGACTTTAACCAAATTTAAGCTTAGGCGAATCATTACCTACATTATGATGGCATGCGACCAAGTAATACTACACACAAATAACACCCATGACAACTTCTTATTTCACGAAATCAATTCATCATCATGGCCTATTAATTTCCTCCTAAGCTCAAAATATGAATATGTACGATCATTATATATATATATATATATATATCCCAATTTAGAACTCATGATTATTCATTTACTCCACTAAGATGGCAACTTACAATTCTGTGTGAATACTAATTCATCATCTATTAAACACTCTAAACCTTAAGAGAAACTAATTTTAGTTTCACCGAACAACGTAAACCAATAAATCAAGTGTAATGAGACCTTTTTATCCTTTATGCACTTTAAGCATTTTAATACTTCCGCAGCTCATCACCGTGGACTATCAAGAATACTTTAATTTATAGCTATTCATGAACCATTCTGTAATATACACTAGACTAACAATGCCTTTACTGCTACAGACAATACAACAATAATCGTTATTTACAATCGCAACATAATAATGTGTACTGTTTAAATACTTGACATGAAGTCTATATACCCTAGTCTTAATCCTTAATGGGACCACATAATGATATCATTACATAATTTTTATATTGAAATCCCTTACCTACGAGCGAGGTATTTTCCCAATTGGATCGAAATCCTCAACCTAGACTATTGTCATAGGTCGAACGCTGATGTAAAAAGCTTTAGAAGAAAGGGGATTTTAACTCCAATTACTATGATGCTTACCTCCTTAGTGGCCATACCTACTTATTTATTATTAATGATCATAGTATGCTACAAATAAAATGAACACTAGCCCCATGAGTATTGTATGTCTTAACTCTCTAATTCCGAGAGTTCACACTTAAACTTACAAACATTATCCTAAGACACCACTAATAATCGTACATTGATCACTATTATTGATCTTTATTGTATTAGGATACACTTAAATTACTTAAGACACTATTTTCATAAGAATACTTTTATTGTTTCCTTACCAGGGATACATGTCAACTTGCACTAACCAACCTTTACTATCTTGTGGAACCAACATGACCAAACATCATCATACTATGTTTTTCTCTAACCATCATTACTAGCATCAATCAATAGATTAATCAATCCAAAAGATCTCAAAGTCTATCCAATGAGTTAATCAATACTTAAGGCCCCACTTATTTCAGGTATACGTTGACATATCACTTGGGTCTTACTCATGTTGTTATATTACCACAATCACAATTGGCCTATGAATAGTAGATTCTAATGTAGGGGAAAAGATCTTGTTATGTTTTTCCTCACTAAACTAATGCACTAATGGAAACGTCAAACCATTATACGGTGTTTATAATTCTACCTTATAATAACTACAATTGTTCAAAAGCCTTTCCTTAAGATTTGACACAGTTTTCTTTCACCTAGTCTTCACTACAAATCATTTGTTTCATCCAAAATATTCAAAAATAATAAAAAATTCTCCAAAGGGTAAAGTATACCTTTCCTATATATATTGAACTTTTTACAATGGGGTACATTTGACAATAATTTAATATCCTCATTACACTTTCATCAAGGACTAATTTCGGATTTTGAAAGGGACAAAAACCTTAAAAATCCATTTTTAATCTCCAATTTGAATTTCTTTATCATTAGACTCCATTGAGTGACTTGCCATAAGTCTCTTATGAAACTCAATCATTGCACCTAATAAACAAGGCTAATATTTTTCCAATACTTATTACGATTAAAAAGAGCGTCTTCACGTCGTGACACACTCTGCGAATTTATAATGAGTAGAGACAATTCTTGTTCTTATGTCATATACCTAACCTCGTACCAAGTATTGAAGATTTGTACTCCACCGTATACTTGCTTAATTATTAAACTCATGTTTAGCTAACAAACTTGTCATGTTGAGTCTCTATATTAATATTTTAGCTCCAAGAGTGCACCTAAATCGTTCTATTATGTCACATGTCCTTGATATTAACAACTTTCAATATGATATTAATCTCATTCACGACCACTTGTGGCATGACATTCGATAACCTTAACTTGATTTTACTTAATGTGAGAAGCCCTAACATCTTGATGACTTACTTGTGTATATAAATAATTATAAAATCCCAAATTCACCTTACATATTATCTTTCAAACTTAAACCCGAATATCGAATGATTTTATCCCATTCGAATAACCAATTGTTACACTTACCCTCAGTGTAGACAAAATGAACTAATACCTGAGCATAGATAGAATATATATAACTATTATTAAAATAAAAATGAAACGTAAGAGTACTCTCTGACACACACATAACCTATGCTCTCATACCAAGTTGTACACCCCTTTTTCAGGTGTCAATTGCAGAAAATATTTTTATACTTTGATTTCATTTAAGAAAATCGTATTTTACAATAAAGACTAGGTTTTACATTTATGTCATAAAAATTCGTGTAATTTAATTAATGAAATAATGTCCAACTTATGAAATCCATAAGAAAACTTGAAATAAAAGAGTTTTGTAGTTTCAATGGAATAAATAACATTTACGGTAAAATCCACACCATCATGTATTATTGCAATTCAACCTTAAAATACACGCTTTAAGTTTCAAATGGTAAAAACCACAGCTTGAAGTTAAATTCCACATTTAAATTGAATAGTAAATATATCTCTACTGGCGCGTAAATCCTTTCTTGGCTCTCATAATTTCCTTGCCTTTACTTTTCCTTGAAGTACCCCCCCCCGGGGGGGGGGGGGGGGGGGGGGAGGGATTGGGAAATGGTGGGGTATGAGCGCACTCCCAGTAGGAAATATAGTTACAGAGTATTACATACAAAGAAATACCTATACATATAAAGTGTATTTTAGTAATTACAAAATCATACTTCATTTGATTATGTGTTCTTATGCAAGATGTATCATAACCATGCAATGTTCACTATAACTATGCAACTCAGGTGATGAGCCTACTCAAACTTAATCATTCTTCTAATACTATCCGTATCCCGCTAATTTAAACATTGACGTACTTTCACATTTTTCAAGTTGTATAGTAAACTTTACTTTACATTAATGAACACCATTCTCAAAATTATCTTTTCACTTGATTAATCGGGGTATTAATCCATGCGTATTATACGACATTTCACTGACTACCACCACTACAAGAATTATGGCTTTTAGCAAGGAAAAAAATCGTTGCAAAAGGTTTGTTTTCGTTGCAAAATATCTCTTGCAACGATTTTTTTTCCTTGCAGCGTTCCTCGCACAAATTTTGTCATCATCGCTAAAAATATTTTGCAATGAAATTTTTAGTTGGGGAAAACAAGATTTTTCGTTGCAAAAAAGTTCTCATATCTTGATTAAAAAGATTTTGCAATGAATATTTCATTGCAAAAAATACTAATAAATCCTGGCAAAAGATATTTTGAGAGAATTAAAATTCCTTGCTAAATATTAATTTTACATTGCTAAAAGTCTTTTGTAACACACTTTTTCGTTGCAAAAAAGTTCTCGTATTTGACTAAAAATTGTTTACAACGAATATTTCGTTTCAAAAGATAGTAACAAATCCTTGCAAAAGATATTTTGATAGAATTACAATTCCTTGCCAAATGTTAATTATACATTGCTAAAAGTCTTTTGTAACACTCTTTTTAGTTGCGAAAAAGTTCTCGTATTTCGACTAAAAATATTTTACAATGAATATTTCGTTGCAAAAAGATACTTATAAATCCTCGCAAAAGATATTTTGAAGGAATTAAAATTCCTTGCCAAATGTCAATTCTTCGTTGCTAATAGTCTTTTTGTAACACTCATTTTCGTTGCAACATTTATTTCGTTGCAGAATTATATTAAATAATGAAATAAATAAATAAAATTAAGTAAACACACATAATTAAAAGATGTTATATTATATTCAAAACATAAATGTACTACTGTTCATGTCACAATGAAGCTCAAAAGTAAATAATACTTCATAACTAAGAGATGAGTTTAAACTAGTTTTCTCATCACAAACAAAATGATAAAATCAACACTTGACATCATGCAACTTGATTCGAAGGGACAGAAGATCCTTCAGGAACATCTTCCTCGGAAGCAACGTCTTTATCTAGAAGTAAGGTGACCTTCATTGCAGCCATCTCTCCCACAAGATCTTTGACTAGGATTTTCAAATCTACACTCTTTGTTTGTAACTTTTTGTTCTCCAATTCAAAATTTTGTCTGCGTAGTGATTTCAAATGTCAGGTACCAAGACCCTTCACGTATCCTGACCTCTTTCCAAGGAATTTTTGACATATTGATGGTTCATCGGAATCCTCTGAGCATTTTGCAATCAAATCATCTCTTTCTACAAAGAAAAAGGAAGGAATATGTTACACTATCTCTTTGAGTATTTTTTATACTTTTTTTTTTAAAAAAATCGACAGGGTTTCCTTTATTTATTTATGAAATCCAACCTGTCGTGACACACAAATCACCAATCCAACAACTATAGCAACAAGTAAATCATCAATGCATCCCATCCACCGATTTCACTTTATTTTTTTAAAAAATCGGCAGAGTTTACTTTATTTATTCGTGAAATCCTACCTGTTGCGACACAAATCAATAATCCAACAACAAATCCCGTCCACCCATTTCAACAAAAATCTATCCAGCCCGCACGACTTGGGAATAATGCTTTATGTTTAAGCATGTAAAATTATTTTATTTTATATACTTACATAGTCAGGCTCTGCTTCTTTACTAATCCACCCGTTGTCCTTTGTCCAATGAGTATCATAAAATACTTCAATTTGTCCTTTCGGCATCTCATATGCATTACATTCCTATTAACATACACAAATAAAACACATAAGTACATGCATCCACATAAATTAAAATAAAAAATGTCCAATGTGTCATACAATATTTTAACTTGGCCCTTCGGCCCACCTCATGTTTGTTACTATCCTAATTGTGCTTGAGACTAAGTTTGGGAAATATAGAAATTACTAGCATCATTTTGGGCTATTGATTATATATATTATGGGGTTAAGGGTCAAAAGTAAAAAAGGAAAATTTATCAGGAAAATTGTTTCTTGGAATATTAGGGGTGTGGGGAATAAAAAGAAAAGAAAAGCTATCAAAGATGTTCTAATAAAAGAGAATCCGGATTTGGTGGTAACTCGGTAGACTAAAAGGATACTAAAAGGAAAGTGAATAATAAATTAATTGTGTCTAATTTATTTTGGATGTCAGGTTAATCATGAAGATTTTTCCTACAAATATTTGAAGAGTGGGGATTAAAAAGAAATATAAAACTACAATATCAGAGATAAGTGAGGACGATAATATTGAACCATATGAAGGTGCAATCTATAAACCCAAAATCAAAATATTTAGGATATATTTTAGTGTGGGGAAAGTCAAAAAATGAAGCCTTCTATTTTATTTTGGAGAAAGTGTTTGACAAGATTCAAGGATGGAAACAAAGCCTTCTTCAAGGCTGTTATCCAAGCAATTCCTAGTTACTCTATGTCTTGCATCCTCCTTCCAATGTCCTTATGTAACAAGATAGATGCATTTGTCAAGAGATTTTCTTGGGGTGGTATTGAAGACAATAAGAGGTTTGGCCCATACAAGAAGACGTTTGAACACCTAGCATTTCTAAACCCTGAACAAAATGTAGTTGGTTTGATATGGTCATTCATTATGCTAATGCTTTGGTCCAGTGGTAGTAGTGGTGGTGCTCCATGGTGGAGTTACTGGAGTGCGGGCATTACAAATACAATTGGACCTATTATGGGAATTGAAGCACTAAAGTACATCAGTTACCCTTCCCAAGTCCTTGCAAAATCCTCAAAAATGATTCTAGTGATGCTTGTGGGTACACTAGCTTACAGTATTAGATACACTATTCTTGAGTATGTTTGTACCCTTCTTGTTGCTGGTGGCGTATCAACATTTATACTTTCAAATAGTAGCTCTAAGATCATAATCAAATACTCACTCGAAGAAAACTTAAATCCTACAGAAAACATGAATTTGATAAATCCAATTATAGTCCTGAAAGCTCACCTTCCGATGCAGACTTTTTAGGATCTCTTGAAATGATAAGTTTCTAGCGGTCCTTTCAGGAGTTACATACAAGAACTTGCATAAAGGTTTATCTTCCCTGGATACATAAAAATGAAATGGAATTACAGTCATTTACACAAACAAGAATTAGTGAGCAATTCTAAAACCATTACATGGATATTATTTTTCAGCAACATGCACTACAAGATTTTTATTATATATACACCATGAAATGTAAAAGGGCCTGAGTTTCTATTATATATACACCACGAAATGTTCCACTTCCAATTTTATGGAAATTAAAAATATTTTTATGCTAATAATCACACCTGAACAAGTCAAATTCCCACCCAATGACTTGAATTGACAAAACCTAAAATGCAGAACAGATATAAAAAAGAAAATTAGTATCCTCTCTTATTTTCTCTTCGCTCTTATTACGATATTTTCTTCTCTTCTTCCCTCCCGTCCCATAAACTCCTCAACATAGCGTAAACACTATATTGAATCTAAGTGGAGTGAAAGAGTAATCAAAATAGGAGTACACAAGAATAGTAGGCCCTAGCTCTAAATCAGCAACTAAGGAAAAAAAGACGTTTACCTTGTAAAGTGACTGGAAAAAGTTTTTCATCAAAAGACCAGCTACCGACACGCTTAAGAGGAGCTAAGAGAAGTAAAACGACTCTTAAGGATCAGTGAACAATTATATTTATATAATTACCAACACCATTCAATCAAAAGCAACAAAGTAAAAAATAATATCATATTTTGTTGGTGATTTTTAAAATAAGTGAGTAAGAGTTTTGGGTGTAAGAGCTTTAAAAGCTTGTTCCACATTGGAAGTGTGTGGAAGAGGTGGGAAGCTAACCCAAATATAAAAGGGTATAGTGTCCCACATTGGAAAATGTACAAAGCTAAGTGTCACCACTAAGCTATAAAAGGAGTGGGCAACCTTTGAGTCCCACATTGGAAAAATATTAAGAATTTGTACACTTAATAAGTACAAATGGAAGATGAAGAGTTAATTCATCTAGCATTTAAGAGGCTATTCAAGAGACCTCAATATCGTGCGAAGCACCGTACGCACGCGCGCGCGAGTGGGGCAGTGGGCTGTAGAGGCGCAAGTGTCGCACATCGCACTTCGCGTGTCTCGTCCGGGTCGGATCGCGGTAGCTCGGGTGCGGTCACTTTTTGGTTGACCCGTGCAAAACCGATTCGGTATTAATTATACCTGTTCGAAAATGACTTAAGACTGTTGGTAATTAACAGTCATACCATTTCGGAATTGATTAAGACTGTTAATCCAACAGTCATGACTCTTGAAGACAAAGCCTTTCATTATCTATAAATAAAGGCTGCCTAAAACGAATTTGCATATATAACAGATATTACCCAGCTCCAAAATTTCCAACCCTTGCTATTACTCTCTTACAATTTTCAGGAGATATAAATTATCTTATTCTGTTTTGTGCACATAAACAGAATAAGAACTTGATTGACTGTTCTTCGCTGCTGCATCCAAAGGCTGTCTTCAAATATACAAGTTGTAGGCAGTGCAAGTTGCTTCATTGTATCTTGAGTACGGATTTGCAGATTCCCGTTTGTATACCGAAATTATTCGTGTGGGGCAAATACTGTATTTAGGAAAGTGACATCACGCCTTGAAGCTTTCTACTATCTATTCAGAAGTTACATTGTTGTATTGAAGTTGACATTATTGTGATATATAAAGAGTTCCATTTCTGTATTAGCTTTCATATTATCCAACAATCTAAATATAGTATTATTAGAAATGGCCGACTCTTCCAAATCACTTCGACAAATAACAGAAGGCTTTGTCAAATTGGACCGTTTTGATGGTGGTAATTTTCTGCGTTGGCAGAAGAAGGTTCATTTTCTTCTAACAACATTGAATATTGTATATGTCTTGTCACAACCGAAACCAAATGAAGATGAAGATGAAACCGTGGAACAGACTAGGCAACGCACAAAATGGGAGACCGATGATTACTTGTGTCGTGGTCACATTCTCAATGCACTCGCTGACAATTTGTTCGACTTGTACCAAAATGTTGGAACTGCGAAAACTTTGTGGGAAACATTAGAGACCAAATATCTTACGGAAGACGCTACAAGTAAGAAGTTCCTAATCGGTCAGTTTTTAAGCTTTAAAATGCATGATAATGGGCCTGTGCTAGAACAATTTCATGACATCCAACGCATCATAAATCATTGCAAACTGAAAAAATTAAATATGAATGATAATGTAATTGTTGCTGCCATAATTGAAAAACTTCCTCCTTCTTGGAAAGATTATAAGAAAGAACTCAAACACAAAAAGGAGGATCTTTCACTTGAAGAATTAGAGACTCATTTAAGAATTGAACAAGAGTCTCGAATTCTAGATGGTAAAGAGGAACAAGAAAATTCTGTTTCTAAGGTCCATGTGGTGGAGGAAGGAAAGGAGCAAAAATATGGCAATCATGGAAAAAATAACAAGCGGAAGAATTTTTCAAATAATTCTAAAGCAAACAAAAAGAAGAAAGGAAATTGTTTTCATTGCAACAAACCAGGTCACTTCAAGAAGGATTGTCATGAGTTCAAGAAACTAAAGGAAAAAGGAGGGACATCAGACACAAAGCAAAAATTTACTGCTATGATATCCGAGGCTAATATGCTTGGAGAAGACAACTCTTGGTGGGTTGATTCTGGTGCCACAAGGCATGTTTGTAAGGACAAGAACTTGTTCTCTGCCTATGAAACAGTTGAAGGAGATGTTCTCTACATGGGAAATTCATCTACTGCTGCGGTTAAAGGCAAAGGGACAGTGGATCTCGAATTCACTTCCGGGAAAATCCTTAGCCTCACCAATGTTTTTCATGTTCCTGATGTTAGGAAAAATTTAGTTTCTGGAAGTCTTCTTAACAAATTTGGCTTTAAGCTTGTATTTGAGTCAGACAAATTTATTCTGACTAAGAATGGTACCTTTGTAGGCAAAGGATATTTGTATGAGGGCATGTTTAAGCTCAATATCAATGAAAAAGATTCTTCTGCTTATATCGTTGATTGTCTTTCATTATGGCATAGTCGTTTAGGACATGTTAATACAAAGAAAATGCATTTCATGGTTAATTTAAATTTAATTCCTAAATATGAGAATGATATGAATGAAAAGTGTAAAATATGCATGCAAACAAAAATAACAAGATTGCCTTTTCCGAAAATAGAAAAAACTACATCTTTGTTGCAATTAGTACATAGTGATTTGCATGGAACACCTACTAGAGGTGGTAGTAAATATTTTGCTACATTTATTGATGACTTTTCAAAATATTGTTATGTATATCTTTTAAACTCTAAGGATGATGTGCTTAATAGATTTAAGACATACAAAAATGAAGTTAAAAATCAATGTGATTCTAAAATAAAATGTCTTAGATCTGATAGAGGTGGTGAATATCACTTTCCTCAATTTTGTGAAGATATGGGAATTATACATGAAGTTACTGCACCTTATACACCACAACAAAATGGAGTAGCAGAAAGAAAAAATAGAACACTAACTGAAATGATTAACGCTATGCTTTCGTATTCTTGTTTAAGTAAAGGGTTTTGGGGAGAAGCACTTTTAACTGCATGTCATATTCTAAATATAATACCTGTTAAAGATAATAAGAAAACTCCTTACGAATTATGGAAGAATAGAAAACCTAATTTAGGTTATCTTAAAGTTTGGGGTTGTAGAGATATTGTAAGACTACCTGAAACTAAGAGAAAGAAATTAGGAAGCAAAGGTGTTGAGTGTATTTTCATAGGTTATGCACAACATAGTAAAGCCTATAGATTTTTGGTTAGTGAACCTGATGATTCTGTTGAGGTAAATACAATAATTGAATCGAGAGATGCAATTTTTTATGAACAAAGGTTTTCTTCTATTCCTAGAATTAATAATGAAAAAGAAGTAAGCACTCCTTCACAGTTACCTGAAACTCCACCAGTAGAATAAGAAGAGATTAGAAAAAGTAAAAGACCTAGGAAAGAAAAAAACTTTGGTCCTGACTTTGTAGTCTATCTTGTTGAAGGAACTAGAGACACATCTTGTAATCAATATGCTTTGACTCTTAGCGTTGAAACAGACCCACAAACTTATAGTGAGGCAATTAAGTATGTAGATTCAGCATTTTGGAAAGAAGCTATAAATGATGAAATGGATTCAATCTTGGGAAATAAAACTTGGAAGTTTGTAGATTTACCTCCTGGGTCTAAACCCATTAAGTGTAAATGGATTTTTAAAAAGAAAATGAAAATAGATGGAACAATTGATAAATTCAAGGCTAGATTGGTTGCTAAAGGTTTTACACAAAAAGAAGGAATTGATTATTTTGATACCTATGCACCTGTTGCTAGAACCGCCACTATTAGAATTTTAATTGCATTAGCATCTATATATAATTTTGAGATTCATAAAATGGATGTGAAAACTGCCTTTTTAAATGGTGGCTTAGAAGAAGAAATTTACATGAACAACCTGAAGGGTTTGTTATGCATGGACAAGAAAATAAAGTATGTAAACTTATTAAGTCCTTATATGGCCTAAAACAAGCACCTAAACAATGGCATGAAAAAATTGATAAAGTCATTATTTCTTATGATTTTAAAATTCATGAATCTGATAAATGTGTTTATAGTAAATTTGCTAATGGTAAAGGTGTGATCATTTGTTTATATGTAGATGACATGTTAATTCTTGGTACTGATTTAGAAAGCATTAATAATACAAAGAGTTTTCTGTCTTCTAAATTTGATATGAAAGATATGGGTATAGCTGATGTCATATTAGGAATGAGAATAATAAGGAAAGATAAAAATATAATTCTCACTCAATCTCATTATATTGAGAAAATTTTAAAGACATTTAATCAGTTTGATTGCACACCTGTTAGTACACCTTTTGAACCACAACTAAAGATGATCCCTAATAATGGTAGAGCTATTTCACAATTGGAATATGCACGAGTAATTGGTAGTTTAATGTATGCCATGACATGTACTCGACCTGATATTGCGTATGCTGTTGGTAAATTAAGTAGATATACTAGTAATCTAAGTTTATTGCATTGGCATGCTGTCAATAGAATATTAAAATATTTGAAAGGAACTATGGACTATGGTATATACTATAGTGGATATCCTTCAGTATTAGAAGGGTTTTCTGATGCCAGTTGGATAACTGAGCGGGAGGATCATTCCTCAACAAGTGGAGGGATTTTCACTCTTGGTGGAGGAGCTGTTTCTTGGGGATCAAAGAAACAAACTTGTATAGCTGACTCTACTATGGCAGCTGAGTTTGTAGCATTAGCTACAACTAGTAAAGAGGAAGAATGGTTAAGGAATTTATTAATTGAAATTCCAGTTTGGCCAAAACCAATGCCTCCAATATCTATACATTGTGATAGTGAGTCTACACTTTTCAGAGCTTATAGTAAAGTGTACAATGGAAAATCTAGACATATTGGCCCGAGACATAGTTATGTCAGACAAATGATTACAGATAGTGTAATCACAGTGGATTATGTAAAATCAAGTCAAAATTTAGCAGATCCTTTTACAAAAGGTCTTGCAAGAGGACTGGTGTCTAAGACATTAATAGGGATGGGACTAAAGCCCATTAATAATAATCACTCTTGATGGAAACTCAACTTGAAACTTGATATATTCAAGTCTTAAGTTCAATGATTAAAGTACATCATACGACGTGATTGTAAGCATTATAAAATTTAACATCCCAAGGATAAGTGCTTAGAACATGTAATGAATAATGAAAGAGGATGAGTTTAACCTTAATAGATTTATGGTGTTTAAGTTACATGGACACCTATGATAATCTACCTATATGAGTGTGGAAGTGGTGCCGCTTCCTATGAGAACTGGGCTTGACTCTAAAGCACTCATGAAATCAAGGTATAGACACAAGGCCTAATACATGTGTCGGCTTATATGGATAATCAGTGACTAAAAGATTTGTGTGTGAAGACAAATCCGAATAATCAATATAGATTGATAGTTCAAAGACAAGTCTACTATACTTTCATGGTTAACCTTGACGAACCTTCACAGGGTATTGGTTCAAGTCGTGAGATACCAATGCTTATACACAGTCTTACAGACAATCAAAGATTTACAAAACTTATTTTGAAAATGGTGGAGGAATGTTGGTGATTTTTAAAATAAGTGAGTAAGAGTTTTGGGTGTAAGAGCTTTAAAAGCTTGTCCCACATTGGAAGTGTGTGGAAGAGGTGGGAAGCTAACCCAAATATAAAAGGGGATAGTGTCCCACATTGGAAAATGTACAAAGCTAAGTGTCACCACTAAGCTATAAAAGGAGTGGGCAACCTTTGAGTCCCACATTGGAAAAATATTAAGAATTTGTACACTTAATAAGTACAAATGGAAGATGAAGAGTTAATTCATCTAGCATTTAAGAGGCTATTCAAGAGACCTCAATACGGTGCGAAGCACCGTACGCACACGCACACGCACACGCACGCGCGCACGTGCGGGTGCGGGGCAGTGGGCTGTAGAGGCGCTAGTGGCGCACTTTGCACTTTTTAATTGATCCGTGCAAAACCGATTCGGTATTAATTATACCTGTTCGGAAATGACTTAAGACTGTTGGTAATTAACAGTCATACCATTTCGGAATTGATTAAGACTAGTAATCCAACAGTCATGACTCTTGAAGAAAAAGCCTTTCATTATCTATAAATATAGGCTGCCTAAAACGAATTTGCATATATAACAGATATTACCCAAATCCGAAATTTCCAACCCTTGCTATTACTCTCTTACAATTTTCAGGAGATATAAATTATCTTATTCTGTTTTGTGCAGATAAACAGAATAAGAACTTGATTGACTGTTCTTCGCTGCTGCATCCAAAGGCTGTCTTCAAATATACAAGTTGTAGGCAGTGCAAGTTGCTTCATTGTATCTTGAGTACGGATTTGCGGATTCCCGTTTGTATATCGAAATTATTCGTGTGGGGCAAATACTGTATTTAGGAAAGTGACATCACGCCTTGAAGCTTTCTACTATCTATTCAGAAGTTACATTGTTGTATTGAAGTTGACATTATTGTGATATATAAAGAGTTCCATTTCTGTATTTGCTTTCATATTATCCAACATATTTTTCATTTTATTGTTTAACAAAGGAAAAATCTGAATTACAACCTGGAGTTAAACTCTGAGAACTCACATTACTCATATCTGAAGAAGCAGAGGAAATTCTACGATGCTTTGGAGAATTATTAACACCTTAAATATTCCTGCAACATGTACAAGAATAAGTTATATATGGAAATATAACCTTGATGTCTGTCTTATGATTCAACACAAACTTATCAATTATACCTTGATTTAAGATCTGAGCCACTGCTTTGCCTAAATAATGTTTCTATCAACAGGGAAAAAAATAATAATATTAATCGCCCAAATCAAACAAAGTTGTTCAGTAAGTTGGAATTTGTAGTGTTTTTCATAATGATAAACTTTCTCATATGAAAGTAAGAACAGTAAATTTCTGTTTAACAAATGTAAAAGGGTAGTTGATCACTCCAAACTCTAAGAACTGATAAAATGGTATTAATCAATCTAGAATCTATGGAATGTTTTTTGGGATATATTTTTCCATTTAAGTATTTTTAAAACTAAGGTTAAGAAGATCAATGTTTCATTTCTTTCTTGATTTGTTCATACAATAAAGAAAGGTGGAGCACGTAAGATTACAGAGGGAAAAAATGATGTAGTGTTGACTTTGTCCAAAGCACACCTAGGCCCAGCTCTAAAAAAGCATCATATGTTGCCTTCGCCTCAAACCGAGTGAGGCTCCTTCATTAAGTCTTGTGCCTTGCGGGCGTATGCTGCAGGCTGAAGCATGGCTTAGGCGCACTTCATTATATATTTCGGATAAAGTAATTTTTTTTTTAATAAAGGTGATTCGTCCCGTGTACTCTACAATAGTTGTTTATGAACTACGATGGATTTTGGATAGACCTTTTTTGGAACATAACACAATCTTATATAGATCACTTTCTTCAGCTGGCATGAAAATAACCAGTAAATTAAAGAAAAAATGATAAGTAAAATATCAATGATACATTAATCAATTGCAATTACCTCGTAAACAAAAGTCCGATTCCTTCACTATCAGATTGACAATCGAAGTTTCTACCACCAATATCGACAATATCCTACAAAGTTTCAAAGGAAATATATGACCATCTCGAATATAAATTATAGGAAAAAGTTTCAATATGGTTATTAATAAGTTGGTCGAGAAACAAAATATTATGACTACCACAAATTCAAGCTATTCGACAATAAGTTGATCGACAAACTACACAATATTGTTATCTTTTTATCAGATACACATGCACAAATATAAAGTGTTTTACAAGACAATAGCAGTTAAAATTGCGAACAAAAATGAAAGTCTTTCATTGAATTCAAAATAAATTACATTGAAAATGAAATGAAAGTTACATTGACATTTAAATGTATACTAACTACTACATCAAAATTCTTATTCTACTGGTCTTTTCCCCTCTGCTTTTGACACAGGTTCCTCGCCAGCAGGCGGATCATTTAAAGCCAGAGGAGAATTTATAAAGTCGAGATCCTTTAACATCCTGACATTCATCATGGATGGTCGATCTAAGAGGTGCTTGGGACGATATATCTCGGCATTTGAATGGAGATTGTAGTCACCGAGATATTTGGAAATCAAGCTCCGAGGAATGGCCCGAGCAGGGATCCAACTCATATCCAGTTTGTATGGTGGCACAGGTAAGTTGAGCAGCCCGGGATCATGGTAGTCCCATAGGTAATGACCCTGTTCGAGTTGCAGCACACCTAAGGCATTCAACCAGCCCTGCGTGTAGCCCTCATTATTTCATTCTAGATACGATCATCCAAGTGGTAGAGTGCTTCGTTGTATCCAGCCATCCAGAACTCCCTAGGCTGTTTGTGGAACGGATATGTTAGTCTCTCTAGCTGCTCGTGGAGATTTTTGATGAAGAGTTCCTTGTTCTCCAAAGTAGATTTCCGCTCAGAGAGCTGCTCTTCCAGGTCCCTGATCTTCTTTGACATTTCAGCCAATGCCTGGTTCTTCGCCATTAGCTGGAAGGCCTGGTTTTCTAATGCAGACTGAGTCCTCTGTTCCTCGACAGGAATCCGAGCTGCTCTTGCTCGTCCCTGAGGAGCTCTTGCTCATCCCCGAGAAGAAGAAGAAGGACCAACCCTTTTTAAGGTTTTCAACTCGTCCCTCAAGTTGGCGTTCTCGACTTCCAAGAACGAGAATTCCTCATCAATCACTGGGATTATGGCTTTTGAAGTGGAAGCTGCAGACTTCAACTGTGATAACTCTCTTTACAGGTTGTTGTTCTCTTGCTCTAATAGTTCAGCGATTTGTCTGCACTCCCCGACCAATCATCATTCAGGAGTTGTTTTTTTTGCTCAGGAATTATTTTTGATATTGAAGTTCAGGAGGCGCATTCAGAAGTTCAGGAGGCATATTCAGGAGTTATTATGCACATACTATTGAAGTTCAGAAGTCAAATTCAACATCTACAGCACTGAGATCTTTACTACTACTATCCCAACCAACATTGAAGAAGAAGTTGTATGAAAATGTTTCGAAGTCCACCACTAGCTTGGTACTAATCAGATTGAAGAGTTGGGTTAAAAAGTTAGTATGTTACTTGATAAAGTATTCAGAGGATCATAAATCAGAAGAATCAAGCACGTGAAGTTAGCACTCAGTTGCTCGGCACAGGAGGCAGTTGGTCGGCTAGCAAACCAATCAACATACTTGAAGATTATGACAAGCTACAAGCTGCATACTATGGCATGGATGCATCCAAATTCCCAGGGGTGATACATAGCACACGGAGTTCCTCAAAAGAAAGATTAGCAACCATCGATCAGCCTGCATTATATGTCATCCAGGAGATAATGCACTTTATGTTGAACAAATCAAGAAGGTAGATCAAGAATTTCACGAGCACCGAGCAACACTGCAGAATAAATACTCCATCCTTTCAAGTAAACCATCAGGCATGGAGCATTGGGGGCTTCTGTTAACGCAAAAATTCTCCATCTACGAGGACCAATCAGAAAAGGACACATGTCATCCTACGTGGCAATATTCGACATCCGAGGAGAGTTGGTCGGCACCCGAGGAGAATTAGTCGGCACCCGAGGAGAGTTGGTCGGCATACCAACCAGGAAGATCAAAGGATAACTATGCATTTAATGTGCATTAATGAAGATGGCAGCGCATTTAATGAGCATTAATGTACATTTATACTGTAGATGACAACACATATCATACCAACCAATTCAACAATTAGATTCGTTGAATGTAGACATAAATGTCTACATACAATGAATCTCTTTATCTCCCATCACTATAAATACATGTATCCCCTTAGCCAAAAGGGAGGAGATCCAGAGGAGATCCGAGATAACTAAGAAACACCATACACAAGATACACATCCTTTCTCTCTCTACACCCTATGGTTCTATTGTAAACCCCTGGGAATAAAATAACAGTGGACATAGGCTTTCTTCATAGCCGAACCACTTTAAAAATTCTTTGTCTCATTTATTTATCTGTGATTGAATAATTAGAGTGATCTAATTTTTTACATCAATAATGGTCTTAACTAATTCACATACCTCCTAAACAAAAGTGAAATTCCTTCACTCTCAGATTCACAATCCAATCTTGTTCCACCAATATTGACAATATCCTACAAGATTTCAAGTAACACCTAATTGAGAAAGAGTTAAATGATCACAATTTCTTTCGAAATATCAGATTACAATCCAACTACTATTTACATACTTCTAAGGAGTAATTGTAAAATTTGACTTGTAAATGTTGCTGCGCATAAAAAAACATAATAGCCCAATTAATATACCCCACATTAAGTTGAAATCTTCTTTCAGAATATTACAAACAAAAAATGACCTTTACTTCAACTTGATATTAGGAATAGAAGAACAAAAGATGTTTACTGAATATCTTTCTCAAACAAAATGGAAAATCAAACGCAAGAAACAAAGTTCAAACCTATAATTAGTATGCTCCTTGTCCAATCTATGGGATATAGTAATACGAAATGCATATTTTTCATCACATATTAAAAAATTATAGACGCAAATTGGGATTATTTACCTTGATTTCTAGAGAAGAAACAATAGGAACAAAGACAATATACGATGGAATTTCAATTAAATAGACATATCTAATATACAAATAGCTTACATAGGCATATTGGACTGATGGTTTTTCATCTTCCATTTGAAAAGGTGAATGAATCTGGACAGCTGATGGGAAGATGAATGAGTTGGGATTTCTCATATGTGGGAATGAATTGGAGAATGGGACAATTGACACTTGATTTCTAGTTTTTGAAGATTAATGTATTTTGTTGGTTTGGTATGTGTGAATGAATAGGATATTTCGTATGAGGTAATGAAAAGGGAAGAGAGATGTCATACTAATGTTAGGGTTATGATAGGCATTTTAAATTTAAAAGGGTGGTTTCTTTTTAAGTAGTAGTAGATAAACCATACACAAAAATATAAATTTATAATATTTTTTATGAAACCAACACATTAATATCCCATCAACACTCGAAACACCAAAATTTCTTTAAATTTCTTAAAAAAAGGACCCGCAATGGTATAGTTAAATAACAAGATTTTTTTCAAATATTATTATATTGCTTATTAAATCAACAATATGTTTGGTTATTGAACTTTATAATCTACAAGATTACACATGTGAAGAAGTACCACAATCAATCGATCATTGTCAATTGGAAATAAGTAGTAAAATTAGGGTTTTACCTTATAAGAAATTTCTTGATTGGCCACCATGAAGATGAGAAGTAGAAGGTTTGAAGATGAGATGTGCATTTTGAAGATGAGGTCGGCAATAATTATTCTAATCAAAACCTGAAACAGTAAAAAATACTGAAACCCATTAATATGTGGAGTGTGTGTATGTTAGAGAGAGAGGAGGGATGGGTTACCGCCGGATATGGAAGCCAAGAGGGAGAACTTGGAGAGATTCCTTTGAAACTATTTCATAATTGTTTATGAAATTGTTTTATATTCATTCGTTTAATTTCTGGCATTGAAACCTGTAAAAACTAGCTCATTTACTAATTGTTTGAATTTTTTGATAAATTTGGTGAATGAGCTTCATATCCACCAAATTTCATAAAAAATCATTCCTTTAGCCCCAACAATTTGAATTATATTTTGGTAAGTATGTTCACACATATATACGTAGAGAGAGATAGAGAGAGAGAATAGTACTAGTTTGGAGTGGATGGTGATGCCGAAAGAGGGTTCGAGAGAGGGGGAAATAGCGGAATGAGCAGACTTCTTGGAGCAGAATGTGATGCAAGCGACACCATCAGGGTCCACGCGGGTGTGGGAAATGGAGTTGTACATCTCGAATCGAGACTTGAAGTCTAAAATGGAGCAGTCTGGACTGAGGCTGATCATGATGAATGCCGATGGGGAGGGTTTGGAGGCGGGTGGGTCGTCGGCGGGAGAGGACGACTCCATTTCGGTAGAGAGTAGGGGACATGGCGAGAGGAAGGGTAGGGTTTGGAGAGCAGATATGAAGGAGGGTTTGGAGAGCGGGAGAGAGACGATTTTAGCGAGAAGTAAAGTTTGGGTTTCTGTGTTCTTTTTTTTGGTTAAATTTATGTCTTATTATTTGTAAGGAAGTTAATTAAAATGTTGCAATAAGTATTTCGGATACTAAAAAAAAGGAGGGAAATTTTACCGCCGTGCTTTAAGCAAGGATTTTAACATTTCCTTGCTAAAAGTTACAGTTTGCAAGGAAATATTTCCTTGCAAAATGTTTATAACAAGATTATACTTTTAGCAACGATTTTTCCATTTTCCTTGCTAATAATACACTTTTAGCAACGAAAGTTACTTCCTTGGTAAAAAATTCGTTGCTAAAATCAAATTTTCTTGTAGTGCACCATACGATAATATGCTCTTGATCAGTGATTTAAGGTCTAAGCATTAGCTGGACCCTAGGCCTCCGAGCCCTTCTTAAATTTTTTGGTTACATCCAAGTGCCTTTTATTTGTTATGCCATTGTAACCCTTTTTCCTTTCTTTCTTTTTTATCCACTTTTAAGTCTTTTTTCCTTTATTTCGTTTTTGCTAGCCGATGAGGCCAAATACCTAGGACAAGACAAGTCACAACACACTTTATTTCCAAGTTTCACACTTTATAAAAAGTCCATTTTCATTTTACCTTAGACTCAATATTTCATATTTTGAAAACAATTTTAATTACTAATTCTTGTGAAACTCAATATCTGAGTTCAAATACCTGTTTATATACTTCAATGTGTTTTTTTACTATTCACGCACATTGGTAAACTTGCATTTGATTTATTTGGCCAAAATATTACTTTTCACCTTTACTTTCTAAAATATGAGTTTTCATCATATACTTTAAAGTTAAACTCTCTGACTAGAGTTTCCTTAGTTCGGTAAAATCATTCTTAAGTCCATATTTCACATAAAATGACACTTTTATGCTAAGACTTTTCTTTTGTCATTTCAAAACTTTAACTTTCAAAATATTGAGTTTGCATTTTCTATATTTTTTCTTATCATTTTACCTTGTCATTTTCTTCCTTTAACACCAATTTTCCAAGACAATACTCATTTTTACAAATGTTACTACGTATCCATATTTCACATAAAATGACACTTTTGTGCTAAACATTTCTTTTGTCATTTCAAACTTTAACTTTCAAAACATTTGTTTTACTTTTTCTACCTTATTTTCATCATTTTACCATTTCATATTCTTTCTTTAAAACAAACCTTGAAAATTAATACCCATTTATCCAAATGTTATTACTTAGTCCAAACTTATCATAAAATTGTGTTTTTGGCCTCAAAACTATACTTTTGTCAAGACTTATCTTAAAAATTGATAACTTTATATTGTTAAGCTTGTTTTCTTGTTTTATCCCGGGCCTTAACCTTTTAATTTTACATATTTGAACACCCATGCGTTTACTACTTTTGTACTTAGCACCCATTTACTTTATTTTATTTAAGTTTCTCAAACTTTGTTAAAATAAATTGTATTATTTTTGTGATTAGTATTCTGAAAATTTTAAGTTTATCATTTCATTTTTAAATGCTCATTTTAACCCATTTTCAACGTACTTAACCCATTTATCTCATTTACACGAGTTTATGTTAATGCAGGTAAGGTTTTATTCCAATAAAGTCCAACAAATGCATCCTACTATCTATTCATAAGTTCAATTAAACATTTTATCATGAAATTAACATGTTTAACATGATTTATGTGACGCCCCAATTTCGGGTTTCAATGCAAAAAATCTTTTTGCACTGTTATTCATTTAAGAAAATCTTTTTTTCATTAAAATCTTGCTTCTATATTTTTATCTAAAAATTCATTTAATTTGATTAATGAAATGATGTCCAGCTTATTTATAAGAACACTAAAAAGAGTTTTACCAATTTCATAGAGTAAATAGAAATTAAAGAAAGTCCACATCATCCTATCTTATCTTATTATAAATCAAATTTAAAGTACTTCCAAATAGTTTCAAATAATGTAGTCAAAATTTCCATTAAAATTACACATTTAAAGTAATCACTACTAGTGCATAAATCCTTTCTTGTCTCTCATGATTTCTTTGCCTTTATCTTTCTCTGAAGTACCTAGGGGTGGGGATGGGGGTGGAAAATGGTGGGATGCGAGCATGCCCCATGTAGGAGAAATACTAATAGAGTAATACGTATAAAGAAATATCTATATGCATAAAGTATATTTTAGCAATTATAAAATCATTCTTCATTTGATTTAGTCTTCTCTTGCAGTTGTATCGTATCCGTGCAATTTATGTTTCACTATAAAACTCGGGTGATGGGCCCACTCACACTTAATCTTCCACTTAACATTACTCGAACCCCATTAATTAAATCATTAATGTGTATGCACACCTAATTATTAATCAAGATAAAATTTGGTTATAAATTGTATCTTTGTGTATGTAACCTAAGATACAAATAATTCCATATAGCCTCCGCATTTTCATATTGTTTAATAGATGAAAATGCTATGCAACCAAATGTCTTTGAAAGCTATCGATCAATTGTATGCATTATCATGTGGTCCTGATATACAGGCTTCACTTTTTTTTATCAATATTCATCCGATAGCAGATAATAATGGGGTCAATACCCGACATGTCTCCATGGCTCCAGGCGATAATACTTTACCTTATTCTCAGTAGCTTCAATAGTTCTTCCTTGATCTCAGCATTTAGGGATTACCCGATTTGGACAGTTTTTTTTGGCTCGTCCTCGTTGAGGATGGTGTATTCTACCTCCTCAACAGGTTCACCCCTTTTCATCTTTTTCTCATTTTTTGGCTCGAGAGTGTCAATGTTGTATGAGGTGGTTTCTCTTTTATAGGCCTATCTTTCCTCGGCTGAGGCAAAGTAGCATTCGCGAGGCTTCATCTGGTCACCCTGTACTTACCCTACTCCATAGGGAGCCGAGAATTTCATCAACTTGCGAACCATGGAAGGTACTACCTTAAACTCCTTGAGGGATACTGTGACACCTCGCCTAATTAAATATCGGGTGATCATGCCTTTATTAAATTAAAACAGGATTCCCATTTGGTTCATTCTTAGCATCACCGTCGAAAATATTTTTAAACATTTACTAACCACCTAGTATTCAAAAAGTTGGTGCCAAACTTTATCTTTTTATTTAAACAACACCAACGAGTGGAAATAATTACAAAAATCAACATTCCATGCAGTAATAAATAATCCGAATAATCACCAAATAAATAGCTGAAATGAAAGAATACCGAATAAACCATCGATTCCCAAATCCAATATAAAAGTCCAACATGAATAAAAATCTGAATATAAAGTCTGACTGATATAAAAGAAATAACTGAGGGCTACACACCCGAAAGAAATACTGAACTGCACCCTACACTAGGAATGAAGTAATTGGATGTAACATCCCGCGTAATTTTTGGGGTATTTTTGAAATTAAGAGGAAAAATAAATTTTGAGAGAAAATTATTTTTTTTACTCAAATATGTTGGTTATTATTTTTAAGGGCGAGAATTTCAAACGGTTTCGAAATCGGAATTAAAATTGAGATTTAATTGAATTTTTATTATTTAGAAGAGTCCTCAAAATATAAAACTCTCTAAGAGTCCTCAAAACATAAAAATCTCTAGTAAAAATAATATTTTTACAAATCCGACCGTCCGATCAAACTGAATTTTTTACAGCAATCCCGTCTCGCCGTTCGCTACAACATGTTAAAATTTCAAGTAATCCCAACGGTCCGATCATCCGGAATAAAATTTTTAGTGTTTGTATCTAATTAGAACTATTTTCTTAATCAAACTCTTAACCCTTTATATATCAACTAATTCGTGGATTGACTTTTCAAATCACTTTTTCTCAAACTTTTCTATCAGAAGACCTCTCCAAAATTACTCCCTTTCATCTACAAACCATTGCCCCAAGCTTATTCAAGATTTCAAACTTAGATTAGAAGGCTTATTTGGTGTTTTGTCGAGTTTGGGCTAAGACGAGATTTGATTATTTTTGCGAGAGGAACGTGATGGTGTGATTAGATTTTGAGGCTGAAATTATGTGATGATTCATGTTGGTTCTTTTTGGTGGTTTAAGGTATGGGGTTTTACACAATATGCTCCTTAATCTCGCGAGTGTTTCTCCCTTTGGTTTCATGTGATTATTGACTCATATTTGAATTGTTAAATTCTTTTGGAAATCTAAAAATATTTGTTGGAATCTGATTTCGATTCATGTGGTATTATATTTGGTGTTGAGCATGTTGTCATGAGATTTTAATATGGCACTGAGGTTGGGCACCCGCCAAAATTCCTTTTTTCGGATATTCTAAAAAAAATGCATAGGCGCGGTACGGTGGTGAGGCTTGGTGACCCGGTTAATGTGTTGTTGAGAAATTATAGTGATATAATTGCTTATGTGATTCGCATTTGATTTGAATATTCGTACTCGTATTGTGACGTTTTATTCACCGCTAATATTTGTTGAGCATCTTTCCTGTCGTATTGTGTACTTCCCCATATTTTCTTTTAGTGGCAGGTTAGCGCGGATTTTGGGGCGCTATGGAGATTGATTTTTAGTGAGGATTCTTTTAGGAAGATTTTTAATACAAGAGAGAAGACTTGTATTTATTTATTTTGATGTATAGAGCATTGGAGATTCATTTTAGTACCGAGATAGATAGTTGTTTTAATTCGAGAGACTTGTTGTTTTAATTGAAGAGATTTGAGATTAGTGGTTTCTCTTGTTTTATTGTGGGAATTAGATGCTCTATACCTTGTTATTTGTGGATTTGAATTAGTCTTATCGATGTGTAGCGCTCCGCTCGCCCTCCCCGGGCGGGCGGGGTGTTACATTGGATCAACTAAGTCCAAATCCTGCAAGCATCCACAAGTGCTGCAGCTACACATCCCTGGAACAGATCATCCTACTAGGCGTCCCTGTAGCTGGACACCTTAAAGGTTTTGGATTTTTTTTTGCAAGTATAGGTCAGTGCCCAAGTAAAAATCATTTAAAAACATTTAGAAAGCATTTAAATTGCAATTTAAATGAACAGTTATTAAATACACATGTTAGGTTGCGAACACTCCCTTGAGTTCCTCATCTGTCATCTATAGTACGCACCTAACGTTTGCTACTTCCCACCTAGTCATTTTACCCAATCTAACTAGGTATCCAGTATCTAACTAACTACTAACCAATCTAGCTCACCCATACTTCCCATACAGTACGCTACCATATACGCTTAATTATTATTAAGTCCTTAGTTAAGTTTCTCCTTAACTTACCCGTACTGCCCACACAGTACTCTATCGAATTAATTAATAATTAACATCTCCCTTATGTTATTATCAAACCAAAGTTAATATTTAACATATGTTATCATTCAAGCCTTTCCATTAAGTTTCTCTACTTAAATCTTTCTTTAGACATACGTATCCTATCGTTCCTATTATTTAACCATTAGTAGATTTGTATTCGTTTAGATATACACTGTATAGTCCCACTACTATCACACTTAAGTAGGTTAAACCTTGTGAAGATATACACTATCTAATCTCACTACTATCTCAAATAAGTAGATTAAACGTTTCGTTAGATTTGCACTATCTAGTCTCACTACTAACACAAGTAGATTAATCATCGATTGAGATATACACTATCTAGTCCCACTACTATCACACTTAAGTAGATTAATCATTATTTAGATATACACTATCTATTCTCACTACTATCATGCATAAGTAAGCTTTCACACACACACACACACACACACACACACACACACACACACACATATATATAAATTATACCACATATCCCTATCTGGTCATAACGATGCGTACTCGCGTACTCTGCTATCAGTCCAAGTACCTCTCGTACCTAATCATGACAATCAGTTTGGAATGTCTCCTCAAACCATCAATAAAATCAAATAACAAACAGTAGAGGTGAACATAGTTCTAAGATTTGGGATACACACATACCTAATGTTCCCAAACGACACGCCGGTCCCACTAATAAACGACACATAGTGAGCCGCCCTAATTTCTATGTTCTAGGGCACAAATCCAGACCTCCCTGGAATCGGTAAGGTGGTTTGCCCACTGTGCGAAAACCTCTATGATAGCAAGAAGTGTAGGTATGTTCACACACATATGAAAGCACATAGTAGGTATACACACAATCTAATCCATATGTTGCACATAGGCATATGCACAACCCATGAATATCATCTATATAGGTACGCACTCCACCTATAAACATAATTCGTATAGGAATACCCTAAACCTATAAACATAATCTGTATAGGCATACACTCAACCTATAAACATAATCCGTATAGGTATACACTCAACCTATAAACATACTCCGTATAGGTATACACTCAACCTATAAACATAATACGTATAGGTATACACTCAACCTATAAGAATAATTCGTGTAGGTATACACCCAATCTATAAACATAATCCGTATAGGTATACACTCAACCTATGATTATTACCTATACGTAGTATTTATCTTTCGAGTAGTCACCGTACAATTAATTTATAATATTAATTCATTATTATATATTCTTGAGCATTATTCTCTACCCAAAGGACCCATGGTTACTTCTTAGGTTAATTCAGTAGCTAATTCACAAATACCCTAGTGATCCACCCTATAATTTCCCTTACCCTCTCCGTAATCCATTTGCATTCCCTGGAATTATTACATTAACCGTTATGCCCATTTAACCTTAGCCTTAAACTCTCATATATATGGCTAAATCTCAAGCTTACCAAGGCTTACTGCCATTCAATATATCCTTTATTACATTGTAAGGATGTCTTCAAAAGGTTCCCAATTAATACATCACATTTTAAGGTCTCAAAGGGAAAATTTTACAAATCTAGCCAAATAGAATCGATTAAGCTAAGGACTGAATCGATTCTAAAATCTGCAAAAAACCAGTTCTTGTACGCAGTTGCGTTTCCCCAAGGTGTCACCCATAAAAACTTCATGATTCTATGCCAAACTTTGAACCAACATAACTACACCTTATTTTAGTGCATAGGGATGATTTCCAAAGAAATTTTTTCACAAAAACCTTAATGATTTAATCCAAGAATCGATTTCTTCCTCAATTAACACAAAACCCTAATTTTCTCATGTTCTTCATATTTATAACCAAGAACCTAGATTTTATTCATACAAATCATCCCAAACCCTCTGATTTCGTGTTACCAACATAAAGGAATCTCTCTACATGCATCCCTACTTCAATTTATGGATTATACCCACCCAAATTCACATTAAATCTCCCAAAAACATGTAAATCAAACCATACTCTACATGGGTATTATAACTTGCCTCTCAATAGTAGGTCTAAAATTTGTTTGTGTAATGCTATGGTTATTCTCCCCTCGCTCCGATCTCTATTGCGTTGCGTTTGGGGCGTAAAATGGCGTAGGAAGCTTGGTTCTCTCCTCGTCTTCATTTCATGTGGCCTCTATTCATTTAGCTTCATGTTAACACTAGCTCCCTCTCTCTAGTGGCAGATTAAAAACCTACAATTTTCGGAGTTCTCTAAACCTCAAACTCCAGAATGATCGAAACGCCCTTAAATGTTGTCGGGTTGGTCTAAAATCGCCCCGGGCCCCAAACTATACACCTGGGTATACTATTTCAACTATTTTGACCATTTCGAAATCAACCGTGACCTCAGAATCACCACCCGAGTTACTTTATAACATCCTCTTATTTTCACCTTAAAATACAACATGACTGAATTAATTAAATCCAAATCATCGAATTAAATAATTTCTCCAAATCAATAAATCTCAATTCACCAATTTAATTAATTTTTATATTCTCCAAAAATACGGGGTGTTACAGATACCCTTCCTATAATTATATTATAAGTCGAGAACACGTACTTGTCCATGATAAAAAAACTAATTTTCTTGGTGAGACACCTCAGCAAAGTGCCCATGTACACATCCATCTCAAATACCCCTAACGGGTGGACTTTCTCCCCACTAAAGTCGATCAGTAATAAGGTATAAATCTCTTTTTATTAATTTTAATTCTTTAAAACATTCACAGAACATCACATCTGCTACATTTCCCCCATCAATGAGAAAACGAGAAACATTTACCCATGAACTCTCGTACTGATGACCAAGGGGTTGTCTTGTGGATCTAGGATTCCTTCGAAGTTTATTTTGAAAATCCAACAACTAGAGTGTCCATATTAACTTTCTTTAGTTTTCACAGTTTTTCCTCGATCTTGACAAAACTTACCTAACCTATTTGGGGTTGCTCTCGCTTCTACCACTTGCAATTTTCTATCGACAGGCTCTGTACTACCACCTGTTAGGACGTCGCAGATCATCTTCACATCAAAGGAGATCATATGTAAATGACCATTTGCATCTTGGATCTTTATGGGGAGGTTAGGGTCGTCTCCCCTACTATCATCAGACTCATCGTTATTCTTATTAGCCTGAACCTCACATTTTGGTTTATCATCTTTTCTCCTATTCTTTTTTTTCCTAGACTCATCTCGATCGCCACTCCTATTCACTTACTTTTGTAGTTTACCCTGTTTCAGCAACTTCTTAATCTCGTCCTTTAGGGCAAAGCACTTATCCGTTGTGTGCCCATAATCTTGGTGAAAGTCACGCTACTTACTCTTGCTCCTCTTGTGAGGATGCGACTTGAGTTTTCTATTTAACTAAGTGCTTTATCATCCTTGATCTCATTAAGAATCAAATCCGTCTCTTTGTCAGCGGAGTGTACTTGGCAAACTTATCTTCATTGGACCTTTTCTTTCCCTCTTTATCTTTGGTCTAACCAGAATTATTGTTACTGGACTCCTTTGTGTCTCCATTCTTAGTTTCCATGGCCTCCTCTACATTCATGATTCTTCCAATCATGGCTATGAGTTTTGTTATGATCTTTGGAGGATCTTCAGGAGTTTACAAAGGAGTTTACCCCTCTAAAGGCTACTAATGAGCACTGCCATAGCTATACTCTCGTCATAATCCTCAAACTCTAACTTTTTCTTATTAAAACAAGAGATGTAATCCCTCAGAGTTTCATCCTTTCATTGCTTGACATTGAGGAGGTGGGTTACCCTCTTCGGTGTCTTCATGCCGAAATAAAAGTTATGAATGAACTTCTCGACTAGATGCTTAAAATTCTCAATGGAACCTCTCGACAAGGAGGTGTACCACATGTGATTCGTGCTTGAGAAAGTGCTAGAAAAGTCTCGATATCTTATCTCGTCAGGTGTTAAGTATATGTCTGTGGCCAACTAGTACATCTCTACATGGTGCACCGAATTTGAACTACCATCATACCTCAGCATTCCGATTGGAGATATGAACTTTTGGGGGTAGGATAAGTTATAATTTTTGGTACAAACGATGACCCTTCCATGTAGCCTCGGAGGCCTAGGTCTCGGTCCTTGATCAAGTTATCGATCTTATCTTCCAGCCTTTGGATGAAACTATTCCACATCTTTTCTTTTGCCACTACGTTATTGCCTCCACCTTCTATAGGCATTACCACTGGTGTTGGCTTTCGACCAGTAGTCCTCTATCGGTTATTTACCTCTCATTGGTCATCTTTATCTCGGCTTTGCTTTGGTCTTTCATCACAACGTCGTCCATTTCCTCTGGTCCCCCGATGTAGAGAATGAGAGTGCCTATATCGTACACTTTCTCCTCTAGGGACGAGACGGTCAAAGGTCAACCCTCTGCTTAATCTGCTAAAAGTTGAGGCTCTGTTTTGGCTTTTCGAAGTCTGCTGTGGGTTTTTCCTCGGTAAGTTGGGGCTGGCATTCCTTTGGGATGGACGGTATCACCAAAAATCTTCTAGGCCTCCCAATACTCCTCCTCATCACATTATTGGTCATCTTGGATGCCCTAGATTTGATTTCCAAGGTGGAGAAGCCTAGGTTTGGCGACGTCTCTCTGTCTATGATGTTGTTGCATCTTCTTGAGTAGGGCCGAGGGTGGTACCCCTATCACCGAATTCACTACTTCTTTGGCAGTAGGAGTTATTATCTCCATTTTTGGGTCAATGGGAGCTCTCCCCAGTACACTTTGGCTAAATGACATAAATTGTCCTTGCATCTTTTGCTGGCTGGCCACTAAGGAGTACGACGCTGCCACCACATCAACTATTTCTAACTGGGGTGGTGGTTGGATAGAACTTGGGACGACATTTGGAGGCAAGTCAGATGCCATCTTCGATGAGATTCACTCGCAAATAGAGAGAGAAATAGTAACAAGAGCTAGAAATGAGCTGTGTGCAAATAGAAGCTTGAAGAAAATTCCCCCCCAACTCTTTCAATGGTGATTCAGGTCCAACAATGGTGGTTTGGATCACCACCAGAGGAAAGAGAAAAGAGTTTAAGCTAAGGAAATGAAGATGATGAAAAATCTCTTCCCACAAATAACGTTGTAATGATGATACTAAGAATCACCACCTCAATGATATATGCAGCTCAAGGTTTATCTATGTCAATAATGGATGAAATCACAATAATATATATTTATAAGCATATAAGTGGTTCGACTTTAGCCTACTCCACTGTGTAAGGTGATAGTGATTTTGTATTTCTATAAGGAACTGAAGGCCATTGTTACATACACTCAAGCTTTCTATCTCTAAATTACAATTGAGCAAAAATTTCAGTAGGATTGTGAACTGTCCAATCCTTTTTAAGGATGATGAAGTTAGCTTTTATGGTGTTAGGGGTGCGTAATGGCACCCCCAAGCATGCATGAAGTCAACGCACCAATTAAAGAGAGCCAGTTATCTTGTGCACATGTACATCATGATGATGAAATATTCCCTCATGTGGGTTGTTAACCTTATATAGCAGTTTCATCCATGTATCTTGGTGATGCACAAGTCACATGATCCGTGTGAAGTACTGAAGTTGACTGAGTAGGTCTCGGCAAATCCGAGAATGTGGGAGTAGTCTTCCAGAGAAATGACATCGCCTATAGAACCTCGTCAGGGAACTGCATGAAGGTCTCGGCCTATGAGTCTCGTGTGAGGAGGACACATGAGGAACCCATGACGTTGGAACTTTTAGGGAACTATATGTAGGTCTCGACCTGCGAGTGTCGTCTGAGATCAATAAGTGTCGAATTCGAGACATACGAGCACTTATCGAGAGAATTATTACAATTGTGCTGACGATGAGGTCTCAGAGGCTGAAATTGGTTGACATGGATCTCCATGCCGTGGGCCCATATAAGGATAAGTCTAACTGGCACTTAGAAGGGGTCATGAGGCTGAGGCTGAGGCTGAGGCTGAGACTGAGTCTCGTCCAGACAAGGTCATACTTATGTATATCAATGTTGTTTTTAGATAATAAATTGTATAATTAATATTATTACGTGGGACTTATCAGTCATATATGTATTTTGATGTCTATCATTACGTTTCTCAAATATATAGGCATAACAACTAGTTTTTATTTTATTACCAAAAAAGGTTCCACTAACTCTTAGACTTTTATCATATCAATGTTTATCAAGGTTAGTTAAATAATTTAATTTGTATGAAACTTAAAATGATTCATTTGTTTAGAGTTTGTAAACATGTGTTATGTCACTCATTAAATAAACGAATAGTGAAAGATATTTTATACCCATGTGATAAATGAAGAGTTTATTGATAAATGCACTTTTATATGACTAATTTATCATTCGACACTGAACCGACTGCACATAAATTGGTTTTGTTGACTTTCATTGTTTCTAATATTTTCTATATCTTGTTTGAATTGCATATTTTGGATGATTGAGAGACTTTAACTACGTATTTCGAAGCGGTTATGGAATTATTTAGGATGTTGAGTTTTTTCAATATTTGGACAATGTTGTGATTTTTCATGTTATTGGTACTTGAACTGGTGATTTTGTTTTGTCCAATCTTTTGGAAGTTATGTTGTTGTCATATCAATAGGTACTTGAATTTGGGATAAGTAATTGTACTTTTTGGTATTCCTTTGGCAAAAAATGAATGAAATTGATGAAAATCAGATAGAGCATGAATTGTTGGTTAAATTGAAATCTCATTGATTTTTATTGTTACAAGCATGGGAATTGGCCTGCTTACATGGATTAAATTTGTTGTGTTAGGAATATTACATTGGGAAAACTTATATGAGATGTATAATGTTTTGAAAAAAACCAAATTTATGACAATTCATCCCAATAAAAAATGGTAATATTGTTGCGGAAGCTAAAATAAATTAATGATGGTTTTGTTTATTGAAAATTATAATTAAATTCGTCGCCAAAAGAATACATGACAATATCCGCCATTACAAACAACTACTACACACAGGCTTTTGGTGATGGTTTTAACATAGTTAGCTACGATATAATCATAGCAAATTGTTAGACGTTGCACGATGCTACAAATCATAGGCTATTGTTATACATTGCACGGCGATATAAATCGTAGCCAGTTGCTCTACATTGCCCAACTATATAAACCATAGAAAATTATTAGAAATTAAATGACAAAAAATTTCGTCGACAAATATCAAATTACTTTTGTATACGAATTTAAAAGTCGTCGACAAAAAACTTTAGCGACGATCGATCGGTGAAAAACATATAGTCGCAAAATATAAAAGTGCGATGAAAATTGTATATTTGGTGACAAAATATTTTATCTCTAATTGTGAGACTTGTTGTGTTGGGGGTATGTTCCCTTTTATCCCATAACCTTGCCCACATTGACAACTAAAGAGGAGAAGGAATCATGTCCATGTCATTTTTCGAATCACGTGAGTCCGTAAATATAACGCGACTATATTCATTCAAAAAAAATCCGGGCGTTACAAATGGTTTGTGTATTTTTTTTATGGGAAGGGAAATGGATGGTTTGGTGACTTTTTATAAAAGGAAGGGCAATGACTTTTTTGTGTGTGGATTTTTTATTGGAAGGGAAAGAGTTTTGGATGAAACGGATGGTTTCTGAATTTTTGGAACCTATTTTTTTTGGTTGGAACTATTTTTTTAATTAGAAGTATGTTTTTTTTAATTAGAAATATGCTTTTTATTTATCGAAAATCTGTTTTTTATTAATAGAAATCTTTTTTATTTACCAAAAATCTGCTTTTTATTAGATTTTTTAATTGAAAATATTATTAGAAAAAGAAATAGAAATATGTTTTTTTTGTATTAGAAATTTTCTTTTTACTTATTGGAAACCTCTATTTTTCTCAATATTATTTAATTTTTTTTGATGGATTTTTTTTCTAGAAATAATTTTGTTCTTCTTCTGAAAATATGTTTTTTTTCTTCTTTGGAAACAAGGATTTAATTTTTTGAAAATATGTTTTTTTTCTTTTAATATTTTTAGTTTTTTCAAAAGTCTTTTTCAGTATTTTCCGATTTTGAAAAGTTTTCCAGTTTTTGTTTTAACTTTTAAAATGCTTTTTCTATTATTTCCAGAATTTAAATTTTTTTTTTTCAGTTTTTTATGTAATTTCAGTTTCCTTTAATTTTCTGTTTTTAAATTTGGAATTTCCAGCATCTTAATATTTTGTAATTGACAGATTTTTAATTTTCTATAATTTTCAATATTTTTCAGTATTTGTAATTTCTAAAATATTTTTTTGTAATTTCCAGATTTAAGAATGTTTTTCTATAATTTTCAAAATTTTTGAAATGTTTTACTGTAATTATAAGATTTTGTAAATATTTTTTAAGGATAAATTATCAAAAAGTCCCTCAAACTCACAATCACTTTTTAATACACATTTAGTCCACGCATTTTTATTTTGTTCAAAAAAGTTCCTTAAGGATACATTTACCCAATATTATGTTATTTTTAAAAGTTCGTGCTAATGGCATTCCCACCCCACCTCCCACCTAAGGATGACAATTTAATCTCACCCACTCGTAGGAGTCCTGCCCCACCCCTACCCTAATGGGGCGGGGTTTAAAACTGGATTGATGAATTAGGAGCGGGTATGAGTTTAAAAAAAATCCGTTTATTAAATGGGGTGGGTAGGAGTCAAGTTAACTAAGACCGCCCCGCCCCGTCCCGTCCCGTTTAACTTATCCCTACATAATTACCCTTTATATGTATGTTAATTACAATTAAGCCATACACACACACACACACGCACACACACACACACACACACACACACACACACTCACACACTAAATAAACCCTTTATTTGTATGTTAATTTTGTAAAAGATGTATGTGAAAACGAGGATTGTCAATTGAGAGATTGTCTCACATATTGAAATACGAACTATAATAAACCTCTAAGACTATAATGTAATAATTTCAAATTTTCTATTTTTAAAATTAACCCAACCCGTAAGAGCCCCGACCCGCCCATTTATTAAATGGGACGGGTTAGGAGTTAATTTAAATAAAAACCAACCCGTCCCGCCCCGTTTATTAAAGAGGGCGGGTTAGGATTTTGCCAAACCCGCCCTGTTGCCATCCCTACTCCCACCCCTACCGTCGGAGCTCGGGCAACCATCATCAGAGCTCCTTTTTTTAGTGTTGTTATCTGATGAGGGACTTTTTGGAACATAATAAAAAGGCTTGGAATAAACGTGTATTAGAAAATGTTCGAGGGACTATATGGTATATGCCCTTATTTTAAATATTTTTATGCAATTTCTATTTTCAAAATATTTTGTATTAGTTTGGAGCAAAATACCTTTATGTGAATGAAACATGACTAATTTTTCATCCAACTATTTACCAAGTTTTAGAGTTATTAAAAGTGGTGTTGAAATTTCATGAGTTTAATTCCAGAATCAAAAACTGAAAGTTCCGATGAATTGAAAGGGTAGGGTAGGTGTAATTAACGTTTTTTGTTCATGCATATGACGTTTCACATAACATCTTGACCATTAGGATAGTTGTGCTTAGGCGTGTCAATGGATTGGATTTTATCCGAATCCTATCCTATCCAATCCATTTAAGCGGATATGGCTCATGCCTAAAATTCGATTATCCGATTACCCGTTTATTAAATGGAGCGAATTTGGACTCATATACTCCGATCCGTTAATAATTCGATCCGATTAATATTTTTAATATATATATATATATATATATTTATTTATTTAATTAGTATATATTGTATTTACTAATATTTTAAATATATATTATAATAGTTATTTACAATATTATATAAATTATATATTATATTTTCAATATTATATTTTTTATTAATATAGATTGTTCAAGATTGGTTGAAAGTGAGTTGGAGTCTTATTCTAAGCATTTAAGACACTGTTAGATATTTGCACAAGTCACTACATGGGAAACAAAAATTTGACATTGCATGCAATCAAAGCAAGATAAGGAGTAAAATCAAGTTCTTATGGATGCACCTAATCGTTGGAACTCCACGTACTTAATGCGTGAAACGGCTTTAGATTTACAAGAAGCTTTTACTCGCTTGGCACAAATTGATAAAAATTACAAGCATTGTCCATTCGAAGAGGACTGAGGCGTGGCAAATTTGATTTGCTGTTGTTTGAAAAAATTCTTTGATCCTACACGCGATTTTAGTGGTACAAATTTTCTGACTGCAAATGTATTCTTTTCTGATGTTTGTAAAATTCAATTAATGTTGATGAGTTTGGAGGAAAGTGAATGCGAGTGCCTTCGTTTGATGTCTATCCCAATGAGGGAAAAGTTTGGAAAATATTGGGATGAATGTAGTTTAATGTCGGCTATTGTCGTTGTGCTTGATCCGAGGTGTAAGATGACGTATGTTGAGTTCTATTATAATAAAATCTATGGTGTTCGTGCTAGTAGTTATGTAGGGAGAATGCGTAGTGCTTCTATGGATTTGTATTTGGAGTATGGGGGTGACCATTCTTTTGGTGTAGATTCAATGGGGGCTCGAGATGTGGTTGATGATGGAATTGGGAGTAGTACATCTCACACGGGGGGTCTCAGTGTGATTGATGAAGATGCGGATTTTGTCACTTGGTATAATCAATCCGTTAATGTTCATGATTTTCAAAAAACTAAGGTGGATCAATACTTGGAAGAACTTGTTTACCAAAGAAAAGAAAATTTAAATATTTTGACGTGGTGGCAAATGTGTAGTGGTAAACTTCCTACCTTGCCACAAATTGTACGTGATATTTTAGCTGTCTCGATAACTATGATTGCCTCCGAGTCTGCCTTTAATATTGGAGGTAGAGTTATTGATAAATACGTGCATCTTTACTTCCCGAGATTGTTGAAGCTTTAGTTACCACCGCGGATTGGGTAGAATAACGAAAAAAGTCAAGTAGTTATTTAATTTGTCATTATTTTTATGTTTTTTCTTCTCTTCAAATATCTAAATTTTTATAATATTTGTTTCGGTTGTTCAAGAATCATAAGATTTGTTTAAGTGGTAACATATAAGAAGATAATCACCAAGATAGTTCATTATTTTCTTTTGTTTTTTAGCATACGATATCTTACAATATTTGTATTTACGTTTGAAGAATAAATGTTCATTATTTTCCTTTGTTTTTCGGGTGGCTTTGAAGATTTAAGTTGAAGTGAAGATGTGGTTTTGTAGTTTGATTTTGGACTTTTATCTAAGTGATGTTTGTAATTTTTGAATTTTGAATGTTCGACTTCTATCTTGGTGTTATTGTGTTTAATATTTGAATGTTGGACTTCTATCTTGGTATGAGTTTGATTTTGAATCAGGACCGGCTCTAGGGATAGGCGAACTAGGCTGTCCCCTAGGGCCTCGATTAATCGGGGCCACTTCTGAAAAAAAAAATTAGGTATGAAAAATAATAGTTATGAAAAAAAATTAGTTATAAAAAAAATTAGAGTTATCACTTAAAAAAAGCCCCTCCTCCCCCCCCCCCCAAAAAAAAAAAAAAAAAAAAAAAAAAATTTGTTCCATTTAAAATAAAACCACACATGTAACAACATAATAACCCACCTATCCACTAAAAAATAAACCCATTAACATAACCCAACCCAACCCATTTACTTATTCATTTCTAACCCCAACTCTCTCATTTTTTTACCCACTTTTTTCTCTCACTATCTTCTTCTCTTCTCTTCTCTCTCACACTACTCTCTTTCTCTCTATTAACCAAAGCAAGAAAGGAACCCTTACTTTAAAACCCTTATTTTCAAAATAAACCCCTCCCTTACCCACCCCACCCCAAACCTTACCCGTTGCTGCCCCCCCCCCCCCCCCCAAAAAAAAAATAAAAAAAAAAAAAAAATAAAACCAATTTTCGGACAACCCCCCCCCCCCCCAACCACACACACACACACATTTTTTCCTTGAAATAAACTCATCGAAATAAGGGTTTCAATTTCATAAAGTTAGCGCTTGTTTGGAGATTGTTTGTGTAAGTAGATATTATTCATTTTCTTTGTTATATCCCACTATATAAATTTGTTTGTGTTACTACTACTATTTGTGTTTTTTCTTGGGTAGATTCCAATTTGTTGTTTGGGTATTTACAATTTAAATTTGAGATTGCTCTCAAATTGGTTCCAAATCAGGTTCAATTGTTCTTCTTTAGCATTTTTCTTTAATATTGTTTGTCAATATTGTTGTTATTGTGTGATTAATTTTTGTGTTTGCAAATTACACTTGTTGTTATGTGAATATGTCTACTAGAAAATAGCTATTTGGTCACGAAAATGAAAGAGAAATTGGATTTGAATCCGCAAAGATTAAAGCTATAGATATTGTTAATGAAATGAAAATTGAACCCGTATTTCGTGAAAAATGTAATATTTATAGAAAAAATATTTTGATGAGAATTCTAGTGATGGGATTAGACAATCATCAGAGGAATCATTTAAAGTAAATTACTTCTTACATATAATCGATCAAACGCTTATGTCAATTGGAACTAGATTTGAACAATTTAAAAAATATGAGGAGGCTTTTGATTTTTTGTTTGATTTGAACAAGTTAGAAACTTTAGATGATGATATTTTAAATAGTTATTGTATTAAGCTTGAAAATTATTTAACATATGACAATAGTTGTGATATTGATGGAAATCAATTGTTTTGTGAATTGAAAATTTTAAAGAGGTTTTTACCTAAAGAAATTAAAAAATCAATTGAGGTGTTAGAATACATTAAAAGAATGGATTGTATTTTTCCAAACGCTTGGATTGCCTATAGAATAATTTTGAAAATACTCGTTACGGTTGCCTCCGCCGAGAGAAGTTTTTCAAAATTAAAATTAATAAAATCTTATGTTCGTTCTACCTGTCACAAGAAAGATTGAATGAATTAGCCATGTTATCAATTGAAGAAGATTTGTTAACAACAATTAAATTTGATGATTTAATTGATAGTTTTGCATAAAAAATGTGAGAAGAACACATTTTCTTTAATTTAATTTTTTCAATATAAAGGGCTCCAAATTGATTGTTCGCCTAACCCCTAAAATTCCAGAGCCGGCCCTGTTTTGAATGTTGGACTTTTATCTAAGAATAAATGATGAACTTTTATCTAGAATATTTATTTATGGTTCTTTATTTCATTAGGTGTTTTTTTGGATCATTTGCAAAATAAATTTATTAAATAAGAGTTGGAAATTAAAATATTACAAACTAAGTGGTCAAAAGTATATTTTTTGACATATCATTATCTGTTTTTTTTAATGAAAATTATTATAAAATATATAAAAAATAAAACTAACCGGATCGAATATATGGATCGGATAAACGGATTTTTAATGAATCGGATTCAGAACCCAAATAGATAATCCGCCGGATAATCGGATCGGATCCGAATCCGTTTAATATGAACGAATATGAATTTGAATTTCCCTTGTTCGGTCCGAATCCTATCTGTTGCTTACTTAACTTGTGCTTGTAGTAACACTTTTGTCTTGCAAATTAATTGGTGAGCTTCAAAACACCATTTCTGTGGAATTAACAGATGATGATGGAATGAAAAAAAAAAAAAAATCTGATTTTGCAAAGGAAAATGGTACATAAATTTGAGTCCCTCGGGGGTGGGGGTGTAAGGAGAGATTCTGGTGAGAGTAGAGAAAAGTTCTGATTTTTCAGTCTTGATTTTCTGATGACTAGAAAAGGAGCACACGCGTACCGCGAGTTAGAGTGAGAAGGAGAAATTATTTTTTGCTGAAAGTAGGAGGTTTGGGTTCATAGATTATTGTGGAGTCTCCAGCCAAATCAATACCCCTTTGATATAATTGACATGGGCATAAAATCACAATGGACAATTTTTGTTTATTAGATCATATATGCGGCACAGATAAATGCCAAAGGAAATTATGAGCTACGCATATTGGGTATAACACATCCTGCAATCCATTACAATTAAGAAGTTTGGTATTTGAAAACAATCTCGCTTCAACGAAATTAAACTTTGGATTTTTTATGAATTAGTCCCGTTTATTTAAGTATGTAGTTCAATAGGTCTTAACATTTTTTTTGTTCCATCAGATCCCATGAAAAAAGATTTTTGTTCCAATAGGTCCTATTTGTAAACATACAGTGAATATTCACTGTATGTACAAATAAGACCTATTAAGGAAAAAATATTATGATATGATATATTCGAAAATGTTTCATGTAAATAGGATTTAAGAACAAGATCCCCAATAACTTTTGGAAGGCCATTTAGCGAGTCCAATGAATGAAGCATTTCATGACAAGTTATTGAGGGAGTTCTGCAGAATTCATATGTAAAATAGCAATCAAATTAACGATGGTTTTGTTTATTGCAAAATATAATTAAATTCGTTGCCAAAATAATACATGACAATATCCGCCATTACAAACAACTACTAAACAGAACTAAGCCTCTTGGCGTAGCGGTATAAGGCTGTCACTGGGATAGTTTTGAGGGTGGATTGTGTTTAGTCTCAGTTCGATCTCCGACACTATCAAAATTATACTTGGCCAGCGGAAGCCACTAACCGTGAACGTGGATTAGTCGAGGTGCGCTTAGTGCTGGCGCGGACACCACGTGGTATGATACAAAAAAAACAACTACTAAACATGGACTTTTCGTGGCGGTTTGAAGACAGTTAGCTACGATATAATAATAGCAAATTGTTAGACATTGCACGATGCCACAAATCATAGACAATTGTTATACATTGCACGACGATGACGATATAAATCGCAGGAAATTGTTAAAAATTTAATGACAAAATTCCGTCAACAAATATCAAATTACTTTTGTCTACGAATTTAATTTAAAAGTCGTCGACAAAAACCTTTAGCGACGGAGCTTTGATGACGGTCAATCGACGAAAAACATATTGTCACGAAATATAAAGGGGGAAGAAAATTGTATATTTGGTGACAAAATTTATTGTCTCTAGTTGTGAGACTTGTTGTGGTGGGGGTACATTCTCTTTTATCCCATAACCTTGCCCATGTTGAAAACTAAAAAGGAGAAGGAATCATGTCCGTGTAATTTTGCGAATCACGCGAGTCCGTAAATACAACGCGACTTTATTAATTAAAAAAAAATCCGGGCGGTACAAATGGTTTGTGTATTTTTTTATGGGAAGGGAGATGGATGGATCGGGGAGTTTTTATAAATGGAAGGGCAATGGCTTTTTTTGTGTGTGGATTTTTTGTTGGAAGGGAAAGAGTTTTGGATGAAACGGATGGTTTGTGAATTTTTTGCAATATGTTTTTTTTAGTTGGGACTCTGTTTTTTTAATTAGAAGTATGTTTTTTCATTAGAAATATGTTTTTTATTCACAGGAAATCTGTTAGAAATCTGTTTTTTTAATAGAAATATTATTTATTTACCAGAAATCTGCTTTTTATTAGAAATATTTTCTTTTAATTGGAAATATTTAAAAGAAAAAAAATAGAAATCTGTTTTTTTTTTATTAGAAAATTTCTCTATAGTTATTGGAAATCTCTCTTTTTTGTACGGATAAATTATAAAATTTTGTGAATATTTTTGAGGATAAATTATCAACAAGTCCCTCAAACTCACAATCACTTTTTAATACACATTTAGTCAAAGCCTTTTTATTTTGATCCAAAAAGTTCCGTAAAAGACCCATTTAACCAATATTCTCTTATTTTTAAAAGTCCATGCTAGCGGTATTCCCGCCCAACTTCCCACCCCCCATTGCCGGAGCTCGGGCAACTCATCGGAGCTGCTTTTTTTGAGTGTTGTTATGTGATGAGGGACTTTTTGGAACACAATAAAAAGGCTTAGAATAAATTTGTATTAAAAAAATGTTCGAGGGACTATTTGCTACATGGTCCTATTTTTAAGTGTTTTTATAGAATTTCTTTTTTTTAATATATTTTGTATTGGTTTGGAGCAAAATACCTTTTATGTGCATGCAACATGACTAAATTTTCATCCAAGTATTTACCACCGTTAGAGTTTTAGTTATTAAAAATCCGTGTTGAAATTTCCTGAGTTTAATTCCAGAATCAAAAACTGAAAGTTGGGATGAACCGAAAGGGTAGGGTAGGTGTAATTAACCTTTTCAGTACATGCGTATGATGTTTTACATAGCATCTTGACCTTTAGGATAGTTGTGCTTGTAGTACCACTTTTGTCTTGCAAATTAATTGGTGAGCTTCAAAACACCATTTCTGTAGAATTAACAGATGATGATAGAATGGAAAAAAAAAACTGATTTTGCAAGGGAAAATAGTACATAAATACGAGTCCCCCGGGGGTGGGGGTGTAAGGAGAGATTCTGGTGAGAGTAGAGAAAAGTTCTGATTTTTTCACTCTTGATTTTTTCACTCGAGTTAGAGTGAGAAGGACAAATTATTTTTTGCTGAAAGTAGGAGGTTGGGTTCATAGATTATTGTGGAGTCTCCAGCCAAATAAATACCCCTTGATGTAATTGACATGGGGTGATAAAATCATAATGGACAATTTTTGTTTATTAGATCACATATGCCGCACAGATAAGTGCCAAAGGACATTATGAGCTACGCATATTGGTGAAAACACATCCTGCAATTCATTACAATTAAGGAGTTTGGTGTTTGAAAACAATATTGCTTCAACGAAATTAACTTTTGGAAGGCCATTTAGCGAGTCCAATGAATGAAGCATTTCATGACAAGCTATTGAGGGAGTTCTACAGAATTCATATGTATAATTTTATCTGAAGTAGGATAACAAGAAAACGGAAAAAATCCTTCCCATTTCTAACAATATTATTCTTTAAATCTTGACCCTCATGTTGGTCATTCCAGAAAAAAATCTTCACTCAACAAGGACAGAAAGACACAAGTAACCTTCAACATAAAAGTCAGGTCTTCTCATATCACTCTGTACAAGCATTAGATTTTTTCCTTCCTATTATGCTACAATACACCCAATAATACATTTTATACTTTCTCGCTATCATATTCTTCTTCGGATTTCTTCTTTTCCTCATTTTAAGAACCACATCACCTGGGTCCAGAGAGCTCCATTGCTTGGACAAGCAATGAAGAGTCATCTGTAAGATCAGAATAGCGCTCTGAAGATGAGAACTCATTTGCTTTGCACTTGGTAGCTTCAGCTCTCTGAGAAGCCTCCCATTTCTCTGCAAGTCCATCTCCTTCAAGCATCCGGACAACTTCAGACATCTTGGGTCTATGACTTGGAAGATTTTGGGTACACAACAAAGCTACTTGAACCATCTCCTCAAGCTCAATTGGATCATAGTCGTTTTTCAGGTCCTTATCAACTAGTAAGCCAAGCTTCTTTTCCAGATGAATTTTCTTAACCTGCAATCATAGTTGTCCTAAGTCACATGATTTCAATTAGGGTGCTTTATATTACAAAGTTGGAAAAATATAGAAAAACTTCTTATTTTTATGAAAAGTTGGAAAACTAGTGAAATATTGTATGGATATCTTAATGAGATGTTCTCGCAAAATCCCATACTTTACATGGTGGGTAGAAAATGATTTCTGTTGAAAATGAGTAACTATTGTCTATTGATAATAGTTAAATAAATAAAGTATTGTCTATGGAAATACAATATAATGCCAATCAAACACTAGAAAGGATTCAAACAGAAGAGTAAAAATCTTTGTTTGGCTCACCCAATCAAGCATAGCTCCTTTTTGGTTTGCTGCTTTTCCGAATTCTAGAGCTCTTTGGCCAGTGATTAATTCTAGTAGAAGAATCCCAAACCCAAAAACATCTGTTTTCTCAGAGGACTGACCCGTCGACAGATACTCGGGAGCTATATGGCCCACAGTGCCCCTAACAGCCGTTGTGACGTGGGAGTCCCGGTGATCCAAAAGCTTTGCCAATCCAAAATCTCCCACCACAGCCTCACAGTAATCATCAAGCAATATATTTGCCGCCTTCACATCCCTGTGGATTATTTTTGGGTCACACTGCTCGTGCAGGTACAGTAAACCCCTCGCAGCTCCCAAGGCAATTCTTTTCCTCGTACCCCAATCCAATGCAGGTTTGGCTACAAAAGAGGTGAATTAAGAATTTTGTGCTTTGGAACAGTATAAGAGGAATAATGTTGCAAAGCCCTACTTCAATGACCAACTTAGAAAGTGACTATGTTTGATCAACTTTATAATATGGTGTGTGAGGGTCTCGCAATCTATAATTTTTGACTTTACAATCTACTCGAGACACATCACCATATCAAATAAATTGTGTCCTAATAACATATACTTGGTATTAATTCCAAATCATGAACTTAGTAATGTGTCATTAAGTGCATTGTTTAGTGCTTTAAGTGGACCCTACAGAATGACAATGACTATTATGGCACATTTTTGGTGTATTAAGTTTTGTTATTAAGTTGGTCTTTGCAGTATTACCCGAATAAGAGTATTATTACAAATGTTTTAAGTTCTTTTACCTTTGAGACGTGAAGCAACGCTCCCATTGGACATGTAAGGGTACACCAAGAGTCTCTCTGCTGATGTCATGCAAAACCCATATAGCCGGAGGAGATTACGGTGCACTGCCAGGCTGATCATCTCAACTTCAGTCTGAAATTGAATCTCTCCTCCTGTGGCATTTCCATCTTTGAGCCTTTTAACTGCTACAACGGTCCCATCCTGGAGATACCCTTTATAAACAATCCCAAAACCACCCTTTCCAAGTATGTTCTTGCTGGTGAAGTTGTTTGTGGCAATCTGAAGTTCTCTGAACTGGAATCTCCTCAAGTTTCCTAGGCACACTTCTTCACGATGTTGCTCTGAAAATTTGAAAATGAGTATCATTATCGGGAAAAAGGAGTAGATAAATGACTTTCAAGCTTTTTGAACTTCATTTGTAAAACTATTATAATGTCGTACCGCTGATGTCGAAGAATATTTGTTGGTTGTGTCTTCGCCTCCACCAGAGAAGGAAGCCAAACCCGAAAATTAGTAGGCAGATGCACCCAAGGCTCGACCCAAAAGCCAAGGCAACTTTGTGACTTCTTGGTCTTCCAGTAGATTGAGAGCCTAAAAAAGCGTAACAAGTTTCAAATTGGATAAATGTGTAGATGAATAGAACTATGAGCATATAGAAAAGCAGCTGTGAAGAAACATTTACTGTAAAAATTTCAGTACCAAATAGCTGTGGTAAAACACATACATCCTAAGTTGTTAAAAGTTTTTCAGGCCATTAAGCTCAAGAGTTACCTGTTTCACTTGAGCACCCAATTTTTTCCATGATATAGATTTGACATCCAAAAGTGTTAACATAAGTCATAAAAATCTTCAAAAAATGTCGTAAATGAGTATTTAGGACAGTTTTGGGTGTTTAACCCGACTATGCATCAGTTTAGGTGTCAAAAGTCACAATAGGCATAACAATTGGGGTATGATCACATAACTCTTTACAATTTTTTTTTTTAATTCTGAAGATTTACGCAGGTTAAAATGAACTAGTGACATGAGGGCTGTTTGAAATCCTCACTTTGTTGGCCATTGAAGGGGAGAGACAGTGGCATTGGTGTATTTCCCCTGCAGTCCTGCTCTGTCCCAGTTGAACATATCATAGGGTTCCCCAAAATGCTGTTTAACGAGAGAATATAGTTAACAAAGAAAGGCTCGGTCCTTTCCAATTAATGTAAAAAAGAATGGAGAGAGAGAGAGAGAGAGAGAGAGAGAAGTGGGGCTCTTACTTGAATGTTTTAACAGGAAAACTTGGCACAGGACCACTTAAATTATTGAAAGACAGGTCCCTGAAACAATTCCAAAAAAAAAAAATACACAAAACGATCGTTTAATTACATATTTTGAGAGAGAAATCAGTAGAAAAGTATAAGATTGGAAAAAGTTTAAGAATATATACAAAAATGTAAGCAGGGTCATGTTAGCCAAAGCCGAAGGAATCTCCCCAGTGAGACTGTTATTGTTCATCCGCCTATTCTCATTGGGAAAAAAAAAAACGTAATTGCATTGGCACTAGTTTTCCATAATTAAAAAACACGAGGAATATAAATTCATCAGTACAGTATTTATAAATGTTGGTATATGTACTTACAGGTACTGAAGTCTTTTCATATGGGCCAGAGAAGAGGGAATATTGCCGGTAAATATATTATTAGAGAGATCAAGCGTTTGAAGTTTTTGGAGCCTCCCTATCTCCGAGGGAAGTGGCCCTGATATGTTATTATTCTGTAATAGCCTGCGTTTTTACACCCCACCAATAATTATCACCATATTATTTAGTTATGCTATAAACTGAAACAAACAATTTAAGTTCCTTTATTTAGTACTCACACAATCTGCAGATTTGTCAAGTTACCAATGCTAGGTGAAAGAGTACCAGATAAACTTTGGCTTGGAGTTCCTCTGCAGCAAAGCCAGTAATAAAATTTACTACATTAAATGATTAATTTCCCTTCATTTTTTTTTCAAGTCCCATTTCTTGGCTATTTTTGGGTTGTTTGTTTAACCCTCGGTTTTATGCTCACTATCGACTTGCACCACAAAATTTTACAAATTTTCAATAGCCCCCCACCCCCCACAAAAAAGTGTAACAAAAGTTAACAAAGTGTCACTAAAGATAATCGTGAAGAGCGGCTAAATTGCAAACTGGAGTGTGATGCATATTATTTCAAAACCGGGTGTGATTCAAAACTAGTCATAAAAGCGTGTTAAACTAAAAATAACCTTTTCATGTAATAATATATTTTGAGACATTACAGACTTGAATTATGGATATGTTTATGTATGATGAGAATAAAGGGGTAGAAGAACTTACAGGCCAATGACTAAATTATCAGGTGAACAAGTAACCATTGTCCAACTACATGGATCAACCGCATCTCCGTCCCATTTGTCTAGAACACCATGAGGGTCCTTCAAAGAATATTTGATATTCATCAAAGCTTGAACTGTCAAGAACGTAAGTATCAGTAAAAAAAATGTTTTACTTCTTGAAGATACAAAAAAAAATATATCTTAATTTTAAGTAGAGAATAATAACTGGTTTACCTTCAAAGTTGACACCTTTGGAAGAAAGCAAAGCTGTTGTAGAAACCCAGAAACTGAACAAAGCCACAAAACATAAAACGAACTCCTTTGTTCTTCTAATTTCCATTGAAACAAAGGTTCAAAAACCAGATACCCAGATGACAAAATGATGTTTTATTTATTGGAAATAATCAAGGAAGCTACAAGAACCAAATCTTCAACTGGGGCGTGTTTTGTATAATGTGTCACAAACTTGTCATGATTATTGTACCCCTCTCCTCATGCTTTCATAATAGAGCTCAACTGCACACACTCACTCAGATCTTATGTCAGAGACGAGAGAAAAAGAGAGGTTTTGGTAGTAAAGTGAGAGCTAGCATGCCTGCCACTTTGTCCAGCAAAGCGAAGGAAAGAATATTTATAAAAGCAAAACCAAATTAACCCATTCTAGATAAACGCAAAAGAAAATGCCTTCAATCATATATTTGTTTAGAGAAGGGGGCCTTTAGAGTTTTCTATGTGTATATCCATAATTTAAAATGTAAAGTAACTCGAATCATAACTGTTAAGCACTTGATGGATATAATAAGGGATTTATCTTGGGTTCAGACAGTTGCACAGAGAAGGAGAGATGTGGAAATGCTTAGGGTTTCTAAGCTTCTACTGTGGCCTGTCGGAATCCAACATTCCCTTACTTTGGTCATTCATTAGTGTCCCAAAAATCCGATTTCTAAGAAAAACAAATGCACACATGCATACATACTCCACATATTCCGGGTTTTTAGGTACACGCATACATATATTATTATATGTAGTCCCTCTCTAACGCTGACTCAATAAACACACACCCACAGAGACAGGAGACTCTTTAAACGTGTCAAACTATACACTGACGTGTTATACCTGTATTAACGTGTTATATCACACACTATATAGCTCCACAACAGTGAAGCTTGAGCACGAGCTAATAAAAATACGACACGTCAATGTGCCGTATCAAATGTGTCAAATTTACGTGTCTGTATAGAATTATCGTTTAAGGATTCTTCATTCAACAATGAAATTAAAATAGATCTATATCCTTTTAAAATAGATAAATAGTTTTACTTGGGGTCGTTTGTGTTGAGAATGTATATGCAAAATATATGAAAAATCCAAAATACGTAGACATAAAATTGGAGGAATTTATCTATCAAGATTTGTGTTTAACGCAAAATTTTAAAGATGAAATTGACCGCTAATATTGATGATGTCAACCTCTTTACAAATACCTTACAAGATTCAACAATCAGATTCTACTACGAGCAACAACGAAGAATCTTAAAATTTTCAGAATACACTAGCACCAAAAAATAAATAAAACGTTAGGGTTAATTACACTTAAGCCCCCTTAACTTTCACCCCTCCAACACTCCACCACCCCAACTTTAAGTTTTTACAATTCACCCCTCAGATTTTCACTTCTAGTGCAAGTTACCCCAAAACATCAATGTTGTGAGTTTTTTGGCGGAAAAAGGCTCACGTGTGTCCCACGTGAGTTTTAAGTGAGAACAAAGTTGTCTTTCTAGCGTAAGTGGAACGTTTGATATCTAAACATCATTTGTCAAAAAACAAATCCTAACTGAGTTTTAACTCTTCAAACCTTCAGCTGAACAAAACCAAATACATTCCTTTCTTCCTTAATCGAGTTGGAGATTGCAATACTATGGTGTGGGAATTAAGAACATGCTTTTTCGATGTGGAAAAAGGACCGGCAACTCCACTCTATGGTAAGTGCCTTACATTTTTTTGTGTTCTTTTTGTGGTTAGCTGATATACATGTTGAAATTGTACTGCATGTTGGTCGAACCTTAATGTGAGGATTTGTTTTAACTTTAAATCACTTATTTGTTGCAACGAACCACAAAAACTGAATTTTTGTTTTGGTACATTGGACATTTGTAAGATATTTTTATGCAACGTCATTGTCAGTTAGGAAAACTGAACAAAGTTACCTTATTTGTTGTTATCTATGATGCATGTGAGTTAACTCTCACGTTTAGTGTTGTTTAGTTTGCTACCATCATTCTTTTATTTATTCTTATTTATGATCCTTGTCCTCTAGTTGAAACACTGCCATGTTGTTTATTCTTATTTCTGATCCATGTCCCCTATTGGACACACAGATACTGGTTATGCCCCTTCAAATGAACTTCAAAGTTTGTCATTATCAGGAGAGGAGGACCATATTAGGACGTCAAATCAAAAAAATCGTGGGTTAGCCTTTGTTAAAAAAGACTGAATGAATGCTCTGATACCAATATGAGAGTGCACTATTGGGATCTTAATGAAATATTTATATAATTAAATGTCTAACAAAAAAATCCAAATTTTATCTTTTTATCCTAAGACAGGCATCTAAGTGATAAAATAGATAAAGTAAAACATGTATTCAGAGCAAGGCAAAGTTTGAGGAAAAAATCCTTTGCGGTAAAACTATTTATTTTCAGCACTTTAGAAATATTACAAGATAGTTGACTTACAGACTACTTGATAACCTCACAAGTATAACACGCTAGTCTTCGCAAATCTCTAAAGAATACTACTCGGTGAGGAACGGTCCACATTCGGCCTTCCACGCTCGGTATCCACTGATAAACCTTCGTCTTTAGCAGTGAGTTTCCTTCGAGAATCACAATAGTCTGTTATGGGGATGCCTTCTCCCCAAAGGTGCATGAAAGGTACTAAAACAGTTTAGAGTTTAAACGAATTCACAAGAACAATTTTCAGGATGTATGTTGTGAATTACAAGTGTTTCAAAACACTAAAAAAGAAGAATTTTTGCAAAATATATGCAAAAACGAATATGGCAAAAGTCTTAAACAATCTGAACACGAAATAGGTATTTATAAGGCGTTCATAATTTTTTAGGCAATGACTCATTCGAACGAATTTCGATGCTCATTCGAATGAAAAAAATAACTCGTTATAACAAAACATAGTCTTTTTTGAATTATACCTTAATGGGATGTTGAGAAGTCTCGAGTGTTGATGTCGGTTTGTCGTGACGGTTTGCAACGAGATACGCCAAACTAGCCTAAAATAATATGTGGCCTATACTATGAGCAATATAAAATTTTTTGCTTTTACAGCCTTTAATGAGATAAGGAGACCTTAGTTGTACCTAATTTAGATTGGGGGTATTACTTACAAATATGAAAGTTTTTAAGGCTTCATTAAAGGAATACGTTATCAGAAATGGGAAAAAACTCATATTTAATAAGAATGATAAGGACAAGGTGAGGGTCAAATGTAATGGAGGTTGCCCATGGGTCATTTATGCATTCCAAATCAGCTATGAGGTGACTATTTAAGTAAGGGCATTTATGGACAGACACAATTGCAATAGGTCATTTGATGTTAAACATACAAACTCTAAATGGCTTGCAAACAAGTATGTTGAGAAGTTTAGGTCAAATCCTACTTAGCCTACTCAATCCTTCAAAGAGGTTATTCAAAGGATTTCAATGTGAAAGTTAGTAATTATCAAATTTATAGGGACGGGAAGAAGGATTTTGCAAGGATTGAAGGGACAAACAATGTCAAGTTTAACATTTTATAGGAATACATTGCAAAGTGCAAGAGACCGAATCCAAGAACAACAATTGGACGGAAGTTGTCTTCAAAGGAGGAAGGCAAGTCAGTTATGAAGAGAATATATGTCTGTTTGGGGGCCTTGAAGAAGGGATTTATAGAAAATTATGGACCTTTAATAGGCCTAGATGGTTATCATTTGAGAGGTTAAATTGGTGGTATTCTGTTGATTGCTGTGGAAATTAATACAAATAACCAGATTTACCTCCTGAATTATGGTGTTGTGGGGAAGGAGAGGAAGCAATCATGGAGAGGGTTTTTAGAACTCTTGGAGGATGACTTGGTCATTGCTAACTCCAATGTGTATACCTTCATGTCAGACAAACATAAGGTAATCTATACACTTGCACATTTATTTTTAATTTATACATTTTCACCTCTATATGTATTTGACAACTATGCTAACTCTATGATGGAGGGATTAGTACCTGCTTTGAAGGAGAAATTACCCAACTCTGAGCATAGGGACTATGTCATACATCTTTACAATAACTTCAAGGGGAGTTTATAGGCTTAGCTTTGAAGGCACTAGTGTGGAAAGCAGTAAGGGCAACTACAGTTTATCAGTTCCACAGTACAATAAATGAGATCAATGAGCTAGATAAGAAGGGCTATAAGTGGCTACAACACAGGACTACTAGGCATTAAAGTAAGTCACACATTAGTAATTTTTACAAGAGTGACATGTTTCTCAACCACCTTTGTGAGAGATTTAACGCCAATATAAATGATGCAAGGAACAAGCCGATTATTAGCATGTTAGAGGCAATTACGATCAATTTGATAGAGAAAACACAGAAGTAAAGAGATAAAATAAAGAAGTATAAAGATGGTGCTATTTGTCCAATAGTTCAAAAAAGTTTGGAGAAAAAAAACTAAGAATTTCTGCATGGATATCAAGGTGGAATAGTGATGAGAAGTTTGAGATAATTGGGCCATTTGGAGTGCAATTTGCCTTAAATCTGGCTATAAAAATATGTGGTTGTAGGAGATGGGATTTAGCTGGTATACCTTGCTCACTTGTGGTTTACGCCTTCCATTATTTGGGAGAAGAACCTAAAAAATATTTGAGCAAGACCTATTATGAGGAGACATACATAAACACATACTCCAAATTGCTCAACCCAATAATTGGTAGAGAATTATAGCCAAAAATAGATTTGAACACCATCCTCCCCTAATATTACATAACCCAACCTGGAAGACATAAAAGGGCAAGGAGGAGGGTGAACCACATGCTGCATATTAATTCAAACTAAGGAGGATACCCCTAAAAGGCAAAGAATAAGGATGAGGCTACTGGGAGTAGGGCAGGCAATCAAGTGGATAGTGTAAGTATTAAAATAGTTTACAATTGCTGTGGAATATAATATCTTTCCTTTACAATTGAATATGTTAGTTTTCAATAGAAAATGGTGGATAATAATTGAATATGTTAGTTTATGTAGGCGAATGGCCGGAAAAAGGGTGTTGTAGCCAATGTGATAACACCCTCACAGCCACCTCCAGCTACACAAAGTTGATGGAATTATGCTTTCTTTGCAATTTGCTTTTGTTATTTTGTAAACTTTAGTAAATATTTATTGTTTGGTCCCATTTTTTAGTTGGGTTGATTCACTGTTTTGGAAGTGGTGTTGTTGGTAACTTTAATGTGTGAATCAACCCTTTTTTGTTGGGGCTTAGAATCATGTAACTTAATTTTTGGATACAACATTATTGCATTACATAAAATAATGTGACATGAAAATTGCTTTAGTTCATTTATGCATAAACTGCATTAGTACATTCATAACAAATTACATGAGTTCCATTGGGGTTTTGACATTTATAGTATTTCCCCACTTTACATTACATAAAATAACAATAAAAAAATATAAAAAATCCAACCCATTCAGGACAATTAATCTCTTTCCTTGTTTCTACCCATAATATCCTCAAGTGCATGAATACGACGATGAAGACTAGGAATAATGTTCTTTGATCTTGCACACATGTGACACCCCGCCTAATTAAATACCGGGTGATCAAGCCTTTATTAAATTTAAACAAGATTCACATATGGTTCATTCTTAGCATCACTGCCGAAAATAATTTAAACGTTTTACTAACCACCTAGTATTCAAAAAGTCGGTACCAAATTTTAATTTTTTATTTAAACAACAACAGTAATGGAACATTATTACCGTAATTAACATTCTATGAAATAGTATTATACATCCATCCACAATATAAATGGCTGAGATAAAATAATATATGAATAAACCATCATCTCCAAAATTCAATATTAAGTCCAACATGAATAAAAATCTCTGAGTATAATGTCTGACCAATATAAGTTCAAATCCTAGGGGAACAAAATCACTAGTCACCTCACATAGCTATCCACTAACAACACTATATTCCGGGGTACAAATTCAGACCTCAATAAAATCGTCAAGGTGAGATTGCCCACTACGCGAGACCTCTGTGATAGCAAGTAGCGTAGGTATGTTAACATACACACAAGCACATACTAGGCATACACACAACCTATCCATATGTATATTTAATATAGGCACACACACAACCTATTATAACGAATCCATATAGGTATACACTCAACCTATAAACATAAATCTGTACGTAGTATTTATTACTCGAATACTCACCGTACTTTCAATTTACGATTATCCTCGTAATCGTATTTAATGGATTATTATTTTCTACTCTAAGATCCCTAGTTACACCTTGGTTCATTTCAGTAGCTAAACCTTTCTTACCTTACTGGTCTATACAATAAGCTCACTCATGCTTTTTCGTAATTACATTCTCATTCTTACGAATTAATTACATTAACATTTAATTCCATTTAATCATAGTCTTAATTCTCTCGATAAGACTTAATCCCATAACCTTATCAAAGCCAACTATAATAAATAATTCCTTTATTATATTCTAAAAATGCCCCAAAAGTTTTCCCAACAATGATTTAGGATTTCTAGGCTAAAAAGGGAATTTTTATATTTTTTTTGGCACCAGACCAATTCGTCCCTGCACCGGACCGGTTCGCCTATCTGTTAGTCATCTTCTTTAATACACAAGTGCATTTTTCACCATTAACACCCACATAACTTACATATTTTGCCACAAAATTTGATACTAATTGTCCCTAACCATTTCTACATGCATTAGAATGATTTCTAACATAAATATAACATCAAAAACCTTACAATTTTCATTAAAGAAGGGATTTAAACATCAAATCCTCAAAACCCTAGGTTTTATGTTTTCCACATTTTTTACATAAAAAAATCATATTTAATTCGTTCTAATCACCCCAAATCCTCCGATTTCGTGTCATAAACATAAAGAATATATCTACATGCATTCCTATCTCAATTCGTGAATTAAACCCACCCAAAACCATATTAATTCTTCCAAAAAAATGAAATCAAACCCCATTCTACATGGGTATTATAACATGCTTAAAATAAATTACCAGTTAAATACTTGACTCTCAATAGCTAGTCTGAAATTCATTGGAATGATGGTGTGGTGGTTCTCCTCTCACTCCAATCTCGATTCCATCGCGTTCGGGGCGAAAAACGATGTAGGAAGCTTGGTTCTCCCCTCCTCTTCCTCTCCTATGACCTCTTTTCCTTTAGTTTTGTGTTAACCATAGTTCCCTTTCTCTAATGGCAGATATAGACTTAATATTTTCTGAGTACTCTATACCTCAAACTCCCGAATGACCGAAATACCCTTAAACGGTGCCGGGTTGGTCCAAAATCATCTCGGGACCCAAACTATACACCCGGATACACATTTTTGACTATTTCGACCCTTTTGAAACCATCCGTGACCTCAAAATCACCATCCGAGTCAGTTTATAAAATTATATTATTTCCACCTCAAAATACGACATGCGTGAAATTAAGTTTAAACTGCATTACTTAAATCTAAATCACCGAATTAAATAATTTCTCCCAATTAAATAAATACTTAAATCACCAAATTTATAAATTTTCTTATTATCCAAAATACGGGGTGTTACAACACATTGGAGGATCTTTCCACACAAAGTACCCACAAGATGAACAAGAATAAAACCTTCTACTAGGGTTTGATTTTTTCCAAGAGGTACGAATCAAAATGCAATTCCCACAATAGCATATTCCTTCTATGGGGGAGTTTCTTCCTTAGATCTTTTTTCTTACCTCTTCTTCTCCCGTCTTTCTTCTCTTGTCTTTCTTCTCTCTTTTTCTTCTGCTTGCTTCGTCTTCTTCCTTCCTTCCTTCTTTTTCTTCTTCTTCTTCTTCTAGGTTAAAAAATGCTGCAGTAAGGGAACAAACATTAGTGAGTTAGAAAATAAAAAGCGTTCTAATTGCCCTTAAAAGATAACTCAGCCTTCACTTAAAACTCATGTGGGACACACATGAGCCTTTTCTTGCCAAAAAATTCACGACATTGACATTTTTGGGTAACTTGAACTGGTAGTGAAAGTCTTAGGGGTGAATTGTAAAAAGTTGAAGTTGGGGTGGTGAGGCGTTTGGGGTGGGTCAAAGTTCAGGGGGCCTAAGTGTAATTAACCAAAAACGTAATAAAAAATATATATATTTTTTTTATAGAGGGAGATAGAGAGAATTTTTTTTTTTTAAATTAGAGGACTCAGATTTATAGGAATAATATTAAAAATGTATTAACCCACTTTTATCTCCACTAAGGGGTAATTATGAAAGACTAAAAGACCAAATCAATATTACAAACACGTTTAAGACGAGCTAAAAATGAAATATTAACCGGGCAAAAATTCTGACCACACAAAAGAAGCCCAAAGACCCAAGCCTGATCAAAGAGTATTAATGTTCAGTGTGTTTCCTTAGGATTGAACCTAAGACCATAAGCACTAAACCACACAAACTTATCACTTAACCATTTACCCCAAGTCATTTACTTCACTAAAAACAAATTTATATATATACATAAAATTGTAGCCTAAACTCCTTACGACATGCGTCAAGGTTTCACACTGCCACGTGTCAAGAACATTAATGATTTATTATTATTACCTTATTTTCATACATTTTCTCTCCCATGTGGAGACCTGGTTGTATGTATGCCTCTTTGATTTATACAAATATTTAGCATAAGTTTATAATAGGAAAGGGTTTCAAACTTATTTGACATACATTAATCTTTTACCTTCCACTTCTCCATACTAAAACCCTCTGGTTTTTCACAAACCAACAAAAACTTCACGTGCCTTCCATTTCATATGGCCTATTACCTCGCATTGAACTATCTCTATATATGGAGAGAGTGGATGTAAATGCAAAGCTAAAAAGGTTAGTCTTGATCTCAGTGGAGTTTTTACATACTCTGCTATTGCTGGTGGAGATAATGTCTATGAATTGAAGCTTGATTTTTTTAGCCAGGTTAATGCACTGAAAAGTAAAATAAATATCGGTTTGGTAGGCATGGGTGGCATGGGCAACAATATATCTCTGTAATTTATAAAGGCTCCAATTATCCCTTCTTCCTTTTTATGTTTTAATTAAATTTAATCTGTCGAAATTAAAAGGTTTTCAAATTGAAGACAATCTTTTGCAATTGAAGTTCATAACTACAATTTTCTCTAAACTCTTCGCATTCTATCTCCAAAATCGTTGCATTCTCTTTGAAGTGATTTCCGGTCTTTATAAATTATACTCATTCATCCATATTTGCGTTGAACTTCTGATTATCCGTTAAAGATCCACACTAGATAATTGAAAGTGTTAAGAAGAACAAATTTTCACATTTCTTTAGAATTAGTTCTTCGTTTGTAACCTATTTAATGAAATGTCCTATTCAAGATAAAATTTATTCCAGTGGGTGTATTATTTCTTAATATTTATCTGTAATTAGATTATTGAAATGTCTTTTGCAGAATTTTTTTCAGTTATATTTTTATTTTAGTGGATAAGTTTTTGCTTAATATGTCATTTAATTGTAACAAGATTATGCCAATTATCATTATGTAGTAGTGATTTCATGTGTTACATATATAAATTACATATAATGTTTATCATAGTTCTTGAGCATTGTTTTTCTTCCATAGTGATAATAAATATTCAACTCCTAAATGTGCGAATTTACATTCAAGTATGTAACAACTTAGAGCTAACTTAAAATATCATTCCTTTATAAGTTTAGTAGTATTTTTTTCATTTGGATCAAATATATTCTTCAGGTTAATAGTCAATCGCGTGTGACCAAAATAATTATTTTAATCATTTATATTTTGTAGGGTGTACATAGGTACTTTTATTTCTCGCTTAATTAATAAATTTTGTATGGATTCAGTTTGTCCACCAATTTACTAATAAATTGCACATGGGTAGAAATGTTTCCTACCATATGCGTTTAACAATTGACGATCGAGTCAATTTAGAATAAGTTCTACAGTCGTCCCATGCATCGCACGGGCCTGTATGCTAGTATATATATTACTTATACCCAATAATTTGTTTTTTGGCATCCGCTAATTTTTCGAGTTTATAATTTGCTACTCGATAATTTTCATATTGCACTCTTAGTCCCTTTTTTGAATAAAATATGTTTATTCAATTACATGAAACTTATTTTTTGTTAACATAAAAATTACCCAATTCAACAACAAAACAAATAACTTATTTTATATTTAATATGGGAACTTATTATAAAAAATAGTTTTTAATGTTTTTGGTTTAAAAAAATTATTTTTATAATCATTTCCCTTTTAAACCTAAAAACTACACTTTAAAAAAATTATTTTTTATAAACTTTTATTTAACGGATTTGGTTTAAACAAAAACTATTTTTATACTTATTTCCCTTCTTAAACATAAAAAATATTTTTTTTGAAAAATATATTATTTAAACGGATTTTTAACAGTATTGATTTAAAAAAATGTTTTTATAATTAATTCCATTTTTAAACTTAGAAATTATTTAAAAAAAAATCTTTTGTGTAATTTTTTTTTAAAAATTTTCCTTCTTTAAATTTTTTTTTCTTATCAACCTTTATAAACATAAAAAAATATACTTAAATAAATGTTTTTCTATTTTTAAAAAAAATTGTTTTCAATCTTATTTCCTTTTTTTTAAACATAAAACTATTTTTTATATAAAAAATGTTTAGTTTAAACAGTTTTTAATAGTTTTGATTTAAAAAAAATGTTTTTATACTTATTGCCCTTTTCAAACTTAGAAAATCTATTTTTTAAATGTTTCCTTTAAACTTGTTTCTAACGTTTTTGTTTGTTTGTTTAAAAAATAGTTTTTACACTTATTTCCATTTTTAAACATAAAAAAATATATTCTGTATTCCTTTGTGTAAACTCTTTTCTAACGGTTTTGATTTTCAAAAAAATATTTTTATAGTTATTTCCCTTTTTAATTTTTGAAACAATTTTAAAAAAAAATTATTTTGTTTAAACTCATTTTTTTAACTATTTTGTTCGCTTACTTTTTTTATACTTTTTCTTTCTTTAAACATATAAAATATATTTTAAAGTAGGTTTGTATATTACTAGGCTACTTATTCAAATTTATGTTCCTCAACCTTATTTATAATATATGATAGAAAATAGAGTTTGAAAACAAGAATCTTGAAAATTATTCTCGTAGAAATGATGTATCTCGCGTACGAATGATGATCTTATAAATCTTCATATAAGGATTCCGTTCTATGAAATCAACTTTTAAGAGATCTTAAAAAAATCCTTACAAAAAATTTTAAAAAATTAAAACTTTTTTATTGGAAAATGTTTTTCCCTGTCAATTTTATAACTAAAAAAAGAACTTAAGTAAATACAAAACCTTAAAATACCTTTACCGACCTCATGTTTAAAGATCAATCATGTAGTCCAGTAAAGTTATGTATCAATGTATATCTTCATCTTCACATCTATAGTTTATAACTTAAGACTCAAAACAATAATACATAGTTTTGTCAAGTTCTGGAATAAAGCCAAAACTAAAATAGGGATATCAAAGTGTATGTGTTTGTGAATAAACTTTATTCAGAAAAAGTATGTAATCATGTGTGTAAAGTGTACAAGAGAGAAATAAGTGTGAATGTGCGTGCAAGTGTAATATGAGCGTGAGTGTATATGTGTGTGAAGTTTTTGAGGTGCGTGCGAGTGTACATATGTGTGAAGTGTAAAAGAGTGAACATGTATGCTAGAATAATATATGGATAAGTGTACATGTGCGTGTGTGAAGAGGGATTCAACATATCACCATGAGAGAGGCAGGCACGAATCATCTGACAAGATAAAATATTAGATAGCCCTTCATTATCGGAATCCCATTATAGGTAAATCAGATTGAATAAGTGGATAACTTATAAAAATGATAATGTAAAATAAATCATATAAAACTGAATGTAAACATATGAGCGGAATTACAAAGATAATAACTTCACTAAAGGAGAGTGAGTATGACGAATTAGATTACTAGAGAAAAAATAAGAATGAAATAAATACTAACTCGAATGAATTAACAAAGTGAAACATAGTTAAAACGAAATTGAGTCCCAAAATGTGTTTGGTAGGCTTATGTATCCTCACAAAAAGGAATCAAAGTCCACGCAATTCATTAAACAAGCATAGGGTGGATTTTGTCATATTTCCAATTTAATAGTGACTAGTGATGTAAAAGACGATATATAAACCCTTTTGGTGTGAGAAATGCCACAAGACACTAGATTGGTTGATGTTACAAGAAATGGTAACAACTCAAATAAAAGAACAAGAACTCAATGAGTAATTAAATAAATAGTTTATGGGTACGATGGTGAACAGTAAATGTAGTAAATAAGTGAAAATAAAATGTTAACATAAAGGCTTTATAGTGGTTCAGCTAGTAGGCCTACATTTACTTTAGTGCAACTAATTTCTCACTATATAGATATTGTTTTACTAGTTACAAATGTACTCTCTCTCTCCAGAGAGTGTTTTGACAGAGTAATAGTACTTCTTTATAATGACTTAGCTTATCGAACAAGTTAGAAGGTATAGTCTATTTATTGGCGGCTTAGTATATAATGAGCACTCTAAGTCACATGGAGAATGCTGATTGAAGAGATCCTCTTGATTGATGAAACTTGTCCTTCTAGAAACTACATGGACCATGTGAACATTCTTTTCACGTGCAATGCAATCATGTGCACCCATCTTCATAGGATTGATATGAAAAATACCATTTATGGAAATTTCTGTACGTTTTTAGCTGTCTGATGTAATTTGGCCTATCCTATGAGGTCAAGGGCCTGAGGCCGACCCTAGATGAGTATGAGACCGAACCCTTTAAGTCGAGGGGCCCAAAATTTTCATTATATAGATGAGACTATTTCTAGGATAATCAATTACCCCTAGGTTTCAATTTTTTGAGTCTTTTTGACTACGATAGGAAGTTGAAGGCTACGAGATGATTCTCTAAGGAGTTAAGGGTGATATGAGTTCACATGCTTATTGAAGCTGAAGGTATAGGATGTCCTCAAAGGTATTTAGGGCGAACCATGTGAGTCGACGATCAAATGAGGCCGTTATAGGTCGAACCATGTGGGTTGAGTGTCAAATGGGGCGTTATAAATGCTTAGGCCGAACCTTGCCAGTTGAGGGTCAAATTAGGCCTTATAATTGCTTAGGTCGTACCTTGATAGCCGAGGGTCAAATGGGGCCCTATAAATGTTCAGGCCGGACCTTGCTAGTGGCGGGTCAATTAGGGACTTATAAATTCTTAGGCCGAACCTTACCAACCTAGGGTCAAATGGGGACTTATAAATATTTATAAGTCCAAAGGCCGAACCTTACCATGCCGCCGAGGGTTAAATGGAGCCTTATAAATGTTTAGGCTGAAGCTTGCCAACTAAGGGTCAAAGGGGGCCTTATTAATGTTTATGCTGAAGATTGTCAACCGAGAGTCAGATGGGACCTTATAAAATTTTATGCCGAACCTTCCCAGTCGAGGGTCAAATGAAGCCTTTTAAATGCTTCAGTCGAGGGTCAAACGGTAGCTGACCCTTTATAAGCCAACTTCTTAGGGTATATAAAATGTTATAGACGGAATACCCTAAGAGTTTGATAAGCCTTTAGGGCCGAAACCATTACAGTAGAACCACCGGTTAGTCCATTAAGAATGAAAGCCGATCCTTATTTTGTCTGAACTTTAGATTTGTCTAATAAGTATGGGTGCCGAATCATTTAGGTCAAATCTTAATTGAGTTTTGTTGAATGATGATGCCAAAATTTTTTGATCGAATCTCAGTTGAGGTTTGCTTAATGATGACGCCGAACTCTTTCGAATAAATCTCGATTGAGGTTTGTTGAATGATATAGTCGAACTCTTCCAGTTGAACTTATCTGATCGATTCTTAAGTGAGATTGTTTAGAGTTGAAGTCAAACTATTCGGTTGATTCTCAAATCGAATCCATTATATGTTAAATCCACTCCATCCGAACCATTATACGCCGAAGGTGACTTATGAAGGAATATCCCTTATCCATTTATTTCTGCCTTGCGTCACTTGCATTTCTGAATATCACGCAATAACACGTGTAGCCCAACCCATTTCCCCTATATAAGGAGTAATCTTCTTTCATTTACAATTTTTTCAAATTTTTACTCACAAGTGAAAATTTCTCTCTCTAGGATCGCAAGAGTCTTTAACTTGTTCTTTAGAGTTCTTCGCACGTTCATCTTGTTCTGGTAATATTTTCCATCTCTAAATCTTTTTTCGGTAGTGATTTATAGTTTATAATTATTTATCATACTCCGTTAAAATCACTAGGCACACTTAAGGATTTATTCTTCAGTTTTTATGCTTTAGTTCTTCCACTTTAGCAATGTTTGATCTTTAAACTTGTAGAGTGTATTGTGTTTGTGAGTTTGTGAATGACCAATCCATCTAAAGAGTTGTGCAAATATTTTATAGAAAATCTTTCTAAAAAAACTCTACATACCGAGATAGTAGCTTTAAAATACTTTTAGGTTCCCCCTTTCTCAGTGATTGACCCCTAAAATACTCACACAGAAGGTTCATCTTCCCTAAGTAGCCAAGAGAATTCAAAACCCTTAGTTAGAATTTGGCCGACTATGCCCCTTCATTCTTTTGATTTCTAGATCGATAACAATACAATGAGTCAGGATGAGGAATCCTTTGATGTTGCAATGGATAACGTACCTAATGGTGTTACAATTCGTCGTTCACCAAATATTCTCACCCTAGATTCTTATTCTAGAATCATAAAAATATAGAGAACATAGCCTTGTCTTTATCTTTAGGTTATTCACCCTCTCCCTCCGAGACATCATCTTTTTTAGGCTCATCGACTTAGTACTCCTGTGACTCCGAGGATATTTTTTTTGGAAGAGAGCCTGATGGTTAAAAGGTTATTAACTTGAAGAGTATAATGGTGAGTTAGAACATACCTCTATTGTGGATCTTGCCACTGGCTTCCCTCATCTAAATCATAATATTTAGGATGAGGATATTAATGACGATGAGGTTTACACTTTAGATTTAACATGAGCTTAACTTTATAGATGTGCCATTGATATGATAAAGGCTTGTAGACACCTGTTCGATATAAAACAGTCCATCATTATAAAGTCACATGGGGAATATGAGAGAGTTTATGACGTGAAGAATGCCTCAGAGGTTGCACTTTATGAATTCATATTACATCTAGGGTTTTGTCTCCCTTTCCACACTTGCACATGATATATCTTGTCCCATATTAGGGTTTCCCCCACACAACTTGACCCCAACTCTTATATGATTATATTTGCTTCCCTCATAGTTTGGCGATGTATTCACGCCAAGAACATCAATGGGTAAATATTAAGGAGTGTTTACACCCTCGTATTCACTAAAAAATTCTTTAAATGTTACTTTTTGATTCCTCGTAGCCCAAGGTGCAGACTTATTAGGATTTCCTAAGTATCAAATCATAATTAGAAGATCGACTTATTTTACGTTAGTGGATATTGGGAATTTTTGGATGGAGAAGTGAGAGAAGGAGCTTTGAGGATCCCTCATGGTTTAGGGGAAGCCTCCTCTGAGCAGTGCATTTTCTTTACCGTTACCTTTGCATCATAGTAGTTCTATGTTTTATCACTATAAGGACAAATTTTCAAATCGAGTCAATTTGAAGTATTAGCTTTATTCCTATTTAGAAAAAACTTATTTGATTTATATGTTAGGATTTGAATTGTGTGTCTTTCAAGCCTATGATGTATGATTTAACAGCATACGAGAAAGCTAAAGGGACATCAAGGATACAGTGGGTTACGTGCTAAGTTTTTATCTTCAACATCTGAGGGATCTCAATGAAGGTATGAATACATATTTGTGTTGAATCCCTAGATTTTGTTTGGGTGTTTGTTTTTCTAAATTATTTGTGGTATTTTTGTAAAAGGGATTTTGAAAGAAAAATATTTTTTGGTTTTAGTCATTCGAATGAGTTTATACAATTTGTTCAAATGAGATGTGAATCTCATTAGAACGGCCTTTAAATTAACATCAAACGAGAAATTTTTATTTATCAGAGATATATCGTTCGAAGCTCGTTCGAAACTAGTTCGAATGAAATTAGCATGTTTATTAGAACGAGTTTTAATTTGGTTCAAACAAGACAATATTTTTATTCGAACGAACCATACATTTTTGTTCGAACGAGTTTTCTCAAAAAATGTCTCGCCTAAAAAAATTTATTTTCTATAAATACTCCGGCCTGGCATTAGTTTTCATTGTGAGGTCTTTTGAAAAAATGTTTTTCAAAGTTATATCTTATACATCCCAAACCCTAGTTTACACCCAAGTTTGAGATCTAAGAATCCAATATCTATATGTCTCTTTAATATCTCTTTTGTGTTGCACCATACTTATTTGCTCTACATACTGTAAGAATTTAGAGCATTGGATACCATGTTTGGGCTGAGCGATAACTGGAATGGTCATGAGATAAGTAAGATCGATAGGATATCGAGACATGGGAACACACCTATATTCTGTGGCTGTTGGAAGGCATTAAAAAGTGGTTGCGAAGAAGGTTGCAAGTAATGAGGAAGCACATCAAGGCTTAAAGGCATCAAGTAAATATAAGTTTTTCTTATAATCTGCCTGCCTTTATCATAGTGGACTTGTGCGGTTGGGTCGTTCGAGGTTTTTATCATTTTGAGTTTTCCTCATACATCATCGTGTTGTGGTTTTCTCATTTTATTCTTGCTTATACTCACTTGATGCATGCATAGGTCAAGACTAAATATGGTAAAATAGTTTCACATAACACTTGTGGTTTTGTTTCGGTGCAATATTGATTAAAATTGTGAAAATTAAGAATTGATAGTTTTTCTCTACAAAACCTAGGGCGCATTAGCTTTATCAAGTTGGTATCAGAGTGGGTTACACTAGTTTAATGTGTTATATAGCTATTTTATACTTGTTTTGGGTATAAATGGATTTTAATAAAGAGGGTAGTTTCGTTGGCCGACCGCCATTATTTGATGGGATAAATTATCCCTTTTTAAAGGCGCGGATGAAATTTTTCTTAAATCAATCGATGAGAATGTTTCAAACTCGATTGAGTATGGGTGGATTTCTCCTGCTGAAGGTGGTGATCCTAAAGCATACGTCTCTTGGATAATGGTTGAAAAGAATGCCTCGACTTTTAATTCTAGGGGTGTGAACGCTTTTTTTATGCCGTGACTGCTAATGAGTTTAGACGCATTATGACTTGAGAGAGCATACATGATGCTTGGTATATTTTATGATCCACACAAGAGGGAAAATATGTTGTTAGGGTTTCCACGTTACAAAACCTAACGACTAAGTTTGAGATGATTAAATTATTAGAGGATGAGTCTTTTGATGAGTTCTATACTAAGTTATCGAATATTGGCAACTCCTTGATTAACTTAGGTGAGCTGATCCCCAAGTCTAGAGTGTCGCAAAAACTCTTAAGGTCATTATCTGGATGATTTAATGCTAAAGTCACGGTCCTACATTCCTTAGGTTGTGTCAATGCTACAGGAGTTTAAGAACTTATAAGTGACCTACAGACGTATGAGATGAACATGTGACCTCCACGAAAAGAGAAGGGTATTTCCATGAAAGCCCAAAACTAGGATGTATCGGATTTTAGTAGTGAGGGTGAGCTTGTTGCTGAAGAGATATCTAGGTTTTCTAGGAAGTTTAAGCAGTTTCTTAAGATTTGAGATAAGAAGAGTTTTGAAATGAAACCTAGGAACTTTAATGACCATTGTAACAACCGCCCCGTAATTTTGATTATACCCATGTATATATGTGACTTTATGTGATCCAATTGGCTTTAAACTTTTTAATATGAATCATGGGTCAAATTTGGATAATGTAGTGGCCTTGGTGTAATTAATTAGATTAGAATGTCCTTATATTAAATTGGAGAAAAGTGAAGATCATTTGAACGAGATTCCTATTCGTTAGAATGATGTTTCAAATGACCTACCCCTGTTTGGAAAATCTACTCTCATTATAACCTTATTTAAAGTATGTTAGAATGAGAGAAGTTCTCATGTGAATGAGATCTAGTTTGGTTCAAACGATATAGTAGTTCTCGTTCGAAAAAGATCCAATCTTGTTCGAACAAGACTGAAAAAATCAGATTTCTCAGAATAAAAAAATGTTGTCAAAATATGAACCATTAGATAAAATGAGCTGTCAAGCTCTCAGGGAAGTAGATCTAGCTCGGGATTGGACTTTGGGGCATTTTATGGATTTTCCCCTTAAGAGTTCTTGGGTATTTAAAGAATGGGAGAGATCACTCTTTCCCATTTGTATCATATTTTGCCTCTCTCTCTCTCTCTCTCTCTCTCTCTCTCTCTCTCTCTCTCTCTCTCTCATGCTTATAGCTCATCCTCCACCAACCACTATATACCACCCTAGCACCACCATCCCTCAACCCAAAACCACCATAGTTTAACCCTTTTGCACCATATTTAAGCTTATAAAACCCATATACACCACATGTTTGAGCAAGATGGAATTTTATGGAGATGTTATTGGGGATTATTAGAGAAGAAATGAAGAAGATTAATGGAGTTTGAAGGTGGTTTTGCTTGGAAGTTTCATAGAGCATGCTTGTGGATCTAGGCAACCTCCTTGAGGCCGCCTTAGGAGGTGGGACGTTTCCATCACTTCTTCTTTATCCAACCATGTTTATGGCATCTTTGAGGTGGGAACTCTACTCTTAGATTAAGAACTATATTTTCCATAGTATTGGTCTTATAGTTAGAGTTTGTAAGAGTAAAATGCATATATGATTTAAGAAGGTTATTTCTTATGATTTTGTGTAAAATAATTTACAAAGGATTTCAAGAGTATTGAGTAAAATGATATATTTCAAGAAAACTTGATGTTAAACATTTTATGAATAAAATATTTTGAAAATAATATTTATCTTGTTTAGATATTTGATGAGAAAAGTCTTGGATTTTTCTTGTAAAAACACTAAAACAAAAACAGGAATCTGACACAGTTTAAAATCGTGCCTGAATCAAGGGTGCCAGATTTTCTAGCACGGTTAAAACCGTGCCATATTTGCCAATCTGGCACGCTTTTAAACCGTGCTAGATATTAAATCTGACACGCTTTTGGCACAGGTTAAAACCGTGCCAAATTTTCTATTTTCTTGCACACTTTTGGCATGGTTATAAAACGTGCTAGATTATTTTATGAGTGCACTCAAATTTTATAATTTGTTATGGTTTTGGCACGGTCAGAATTTTCAATTAATAAAAAAAAGAATATTTGGAAAAAAATCTGGAAAATCTGCAAATTCTAAATCCAGTAGGAAAAATATTTATTATTTTCAAAAGAAAATCATGAAAATTCACAAATTATGAATATCACAGGTTGTTGATAAACTAATGTACATACAAACTTCAAAATATTAGAAGAGTTAACAGTTCCCAAATAAAAAAATATTTAGCAGAGTTTGCTCTATTTTTTGAGCATTCCAAAACTTGCTAATACAAAACCTACCAATATAGCCCGCACGGTAATAAAATTTGACAATAAAACTAATAAAGCCTGCACGACCATAAAAGTAAATAATAAAACTACTAAAGCCTACATGGCCATAACACAAAAAATAAAATCCTAAATATTAACGACACTAAATAAATAATCCCCTTTTTGTAAATCATTTACTTCATCATGTGTTCCACGTGGATAAAAGCTAGTGATTGAATGTTATCCTGCAAAAAATAGGACACCAAAAAGATATGATATTAGTAACTAAATAATTTAAAAAAAAATTTGTATTCAAGTTGAAAAATTGCATATACGAGTTACAATTATTATTATTTTCCTAAATGGAAAGTCTCGTGACTATGTGGTCAGTTCATACGAGTTACATTAGTCTCATATGAGGTATTTGTGCCTCTTACGGGGCAGTTTGGGTGATGGTTGGGGTTTTCACCCTCCAATGGCTTATTTTTAAGCGTAATCTAGGTATTTTCAAATTATTGTCATATTTTCAAATCAGGAGACCCGTGACTACGCGGTCAGTTCCTACGAGTTACATTGATCCCGTGTGATGTGTTAGTGCCTCTTACGAGGTCGTTTGGGGACTGGTTTGGGTTTTCACCCTATAACGGCTTGTTTTTAAGCCCAATCTAGATATTTTCAAATTATTATCAAATTCTCGAATCAGGAGACCCGTGACTACGCGGTTATTTTCTATGAGTTACATTGGTCCCCTGCGATGTGTTCATGCCTCTTACGGGGACGTTTGGGTTTTCACCCTTTAACGACTTGTTTTTAAGTGTAATCTAGATATTTTCAAATTATTGTCATATTCTCAAATCAGGAGACCCGTAACTACGCGGTCAGTTCTTACGAGTTACATTGGCCCCGTGCGATGTGTTAGTGCCTCTTACGGGGTCATTTGGACGCTGATTTAGGGTTTTACCCTTTAACGGCTTGTGTTTAAGCCCAATCTATATACTATCAAATTATCTTGATATTCTTAAGCTGAGAGACCCGTGACTACACGATTATTTTTTACGAGTTACATTGGTCCCATGCGATGTGTGCATGCCTCTTATGGGGCGGTTAAACCTACTTTATGTACAACTGCTATTTGCAGTAACTAATGTTGGTAAACATGCTTCCATTAGAATAAGTTAAAAGTCCAATATTGGTTGCGACATTTGTTCGCATTACCGACGAAAACATGCCAAATTATGCTCCGAAACCATCCACATACCTGCTATAGTATCATTAACTTTTAAATAAAAATACATGTCAATTTAGCCCCATAACAAACCAGCCCCATACCTGCTATAGTATGGCTAATTTTTTTTAATAAGAATACATGTTAATTCAGTCCCATGCGTGCTATAGTATGACTAACTTTTTAATAAGAATACATGTCAATTTAGGCCCATAACAAACCAACCCCATACCTGCTATAGTATGATTGACTTTTTTTATATGAATACATGTCAATTCATCCCCAAAACAAACCATCCCCATACCCACTATTATGAATATAACCCGATAACTTTTTAATATAAATACAACCCCAGAACTTTTTAATAAACAGGTTCGAATAGTAAAAAAATGATATCAAAATTCAATAGATTCAATAGATTGACAATAACTAAATACCCAAGTTCAATAGATTTAATAGATTGACAATAACAAAATATCAGAGTTTAAATAGTAAAAAAGTGATATCAGGTTCGAACATGAAACCATTACATTATATGAATTCGGTGGCTAAAAGTTCTAACAACTTCTCATTTTCCTCAAGAATGGAGTCATATATTGTATGATCAATCTTAATCGCTTCTATTTCTTTTGTTAATCTCTTGGGAGAGTGAAAAACAATCGATCACCCCTTGAACTTGACATCTTTATAATAAAACACTTGAATTGCTTGAGATGCAAGGATGAACGGATCATCGTGTATTGAATTTTTACTCGTGAGCTTACTAAGGTTCACCATCATCAATTTTGAGGTCGGGTCAACTTTATAAGCATTCTTATTCTCCACGTCCACCCAATCACAATGTGTGAAATCAATATAATTCAAGTAAAGTATTTGCCTAATAACTCCATAAAATGTTGTGAGGACCCGCTTCTTATTAAATTCCTTCATAGATACACCACTACTCTGAAAGTTACGATTCTCTTCATGTGAAGAAGTACAAAAGGTATAACCATTGCATTCGAACTTGTCATAGCTAGTAATCCTATGGAGTGGGCCATCAGCATAGGAAAAAAATTTGATATCATTAGATCTTAAGGCCTACAATAAAATGAACAATTTTTTAAATATTTTTATAGAAAGAAGGTTATGATAAAAAAACAAGTACCTATATAAATAAAGACTTGCCTCGTTACTTAGCCAAGGGATGAAATCATCAATTTTATGCATCGACGTAGTCCCAATTACCCAAATTTTCTACAAGTAACAAATTTCGACACTAAGAAATTTTCAATTACAATAAAATAATATGAATTAGTAATATGTTACATGTTTACCTTCTCCACTCATCAGTTCCAAGGTATTGAAACAGGACCCATATTTGTACTTGTTTATACTTCACAGTATTTAGGGTCAACTCCTTACCTTTACCCAATGCTTATTGACATATTGAGTCATCAAACTCATTATCAAGAAAATCCTCAAGGTTCATCTTATGAGTTCCTTAACCTCTAATCGACACGTATTCCCTGGCATATAAAGAAGCTTCATGTAATATATATGCATTAGCAATGCTCCCTTTGATGTACCTCTTATTTCGTGACCACCTTTTGTATCTTCCCATTTCTCTTTCAAACAACCACATTGCACGATATCTAAGTGGCCCAGCTATCAATGCTTCATCGGATAAATGGACATGCGATGGATTATGACCACAAAAAGGTAGTTGGAAAGTAAATTTTGAGGACACAAAGTGCCTCTACCAATGCTTATTTTGCCTTCAAAAGATGTTCCCTGAAAATTACTTTTTCACAAACAAGATTAAAGAATATTCTTATTGGTATAGCTTTAGAAAAAGGCTTATGATCTGGAGATGAATGCATAAGAAATGCATGAAGAAATCATTGTATAATGATGTAATAATCATGAGACTTGAGATTGGTTAATCCAGGAAGGTCAAGGTTAACATTATTACTGAAATTTAATGAAAAGCCAATCGGTACCTTCAATGTTTTTAAGGTGTGATAAAAGGCTTCTTTCTCTTCCTTTCCTAATGCAAAAGGTGTTGATGGCATTAGACTTTTGTTACTACCTTCAACATCTTGCATCCCTAATTTTCTCTTAAGATTCAATAGGTTCTTTAACTTTTCTCGATCTTTAACTTTATCTTTATTTGACGATCCTTTCATTGAGAGAATGGTACCTAAAAGAGTCTTTATTACGTTCTTTTCAACATGAATAATGTCTAAATTATATTGAATATCATGGTCCTTCCAGTACTCCAAGTCAAAGAAAATGGACCTCCTCAAAAAACCCTCAGTACCTGTGAGATCCTCGTTGTCATCTTTACTTGGATAATCATCATTATCTACATCATCTTCCAATACTATTGCCTCTTTTCCTTTCCCCTTCCCGTTGACCTTCCCCGCTAACACTCCCTTTCCCTCTTTTTGGTCACCTTCTCAAGCAATTATAGACATAATTTTCTTAATCTCTACACTTGTTAACTTCTGTGGAGCCATAGATGTCTTTATTTTACCATTAAATGTTTTCTTTTATGTGTCGTACCTGTAAGGATGGTTTTGGGGAAGGAACATGTGAGATCGTTGATAGAAAAATTTTGTTGACTTGCAAAGATATTCAGTAGGTGTGCTTGTAGAGCAAACAAGACACCCATAATAAACTTGAGTTGAACAACCTGCTAACATCCCATAAGCATGAAAATCATGAATACCCCACATCAACATGGCTTTTAACTAAAAATGTTCATGTTCATTTGGATTCCAAGCCTCCACTCCAGACCATAAGATTTTTAACTCATTGACTAAGGGTTTGAGGAAGACACCAATATTACTTGACGGTGTCTTTGGCCCATGAATCAATGCAGTCAACATTGAAAACTCACTTTTCATGCACATTGATGGGGAAGGGTTGAGAGGATGAATAATCACTGGCTAGCAACTATAGTTACGGCCAAACATGTTATTAGGGTTAAAATTGTCAGTTGTTATTACAAGTTGAAGATTTCGCGAATCCTTGGTAAATTGTCTCCACATAATGTTTGCATTCACCCACTCTACTGAATCTCAGGGATAACACATAAATTCAATACAAATCTTGCTCAAGCATGCCAAGTCATTTTCTCTTCTATCCATTTAATGGTATAGAACCTCTTTAGCCTAGGGGTTAAAGGAAAATGCTGCATTACCTTCTTAGGAACCTTACGAAACTTCTTTTGGCCCTTGGGATATACAATTTCCTCCCCATGATCATCTCTTGAAGTATACTTGTATCTCAAAGCACCACATTTTAGACATTTATTACAACTTTCATGCTATTTCCAATATACCATGCAATTATTAATGCACACATCGTACTTAACATAGTCCATACCAAGATCTCTAATCGTGTTCTTCATTTCAATATAACTAGTTGTCAAGTTGTTCCCTTCAGGGAGTAATTCATTCAACAATCTAAGAATTCCACACGTGGCACCATCTGACAAATTAAATTGCGATTTTATATCATTTATTCACAAGAGCATATATGGTCGTATGGCGTAATAAACTAGTAAGAGGGTGTAGTGACTCCATTACGAGTTGGTGTAAACGCTCATACTTCTTGCCTTTGTCTGTATGCATGTGAGAATCATTAGGAACGTCAAAAGTTCGGGGAGCTTCATGACCACCTATACAATTAGGCACACTAAGACCTGCCTCAGTCGTGAACATCTCATAAGAATCATTCACAAAGTCATTTAAAGTTGGAATATTAGACACATAAATGTGTCCTCCAACATTAGTCGGACCCATAGGTTGTGCTGGTCGTTGGAATGGATTAAGAATTGACATCTCCCGATGAAATTGCTACAAGGTGTAATTTATATCCATACCATAGTCCATAATATGAATAAAGATTTCATCAAAAGTAACACGTCCTTTCCCATTGCGACAACACCTACACGGACATGAATGTATATCCATGGGCATAATGTTACACACATACTACAGAAACTCTAACACACCGTCTCTACATGAATTGATCTCAAAGTTTTTCTCCTTTATCCACTCTTTATTTATCATCGATGACATCCTGATAAACATGTGGATGCAGAATGTGTAAATAAGATCTCATCACATAAAATAACTTATCAAAATTTTAACAAGAGGAATTGTGGAGAATGACTAAATTCTAAAAATCACTTATAATACATTCTAATATTTACAAACTGTCCCATAAGTATTCTCTAACCCCTCATTTGATAGCTATTGGTGGGATCTCTCTCCAATAGGAGTAATAGTTTTGAGGAACTGCGGATCCTTTCTGCATCCTGACATAGTGAGTAAATCAGAGAAACCTAAAGCAATATAAGGGTGGAATAGACCAGGACAACTAATGAAAAACCACAACCAAGTGAACAAACATCCATTCTTACGTTTTAATTATTAGATAGAAAAAAAACCTTGAAATCTTAAGTTTTTAGTCAAGAACACATCACGAGCAACAACTCGTGTTCTTGGAGAAAACCAACCTAAATCGATTTAAAAACTTCATATTTTAGCCTAAAAACATAACCAAACATTCAACCTAGCTTCTATAAACCCACGCCAATGATAATCAAGCCACATGACCTCATCAAACAATAATTATTCAACCCAAGAAAATAAAAAACTGAAGATGTTCTTCACCATCCAAATACTGTATCTAAAGAAACCCCAAACCTAGAATCGAGATTAATTTTCATGGTTATAATTCAACGATTTATCATTTCATGGTCAAAATATGGTTACGATTTGCATTTACATGTTAATTAATTCAAGTTGTCAGTCATTAGTGGCAAAATAAAAAACATAAAAACCTTAGTTGGAGATTTCTAAACTACTTAGTATGAATCCATATAAAGAATGATGAATCGATGGTCCAAAATACGAGAAATAATAAGAAAGAGTTAAACAACAAAGAAATTACAGAAATAGGGGCCAAAACTAACCTGAAAAGTGGTAAGTTTGAAGTCGCCGAATAAACTAAGGTCTTTTGCTCTCAAAGCAGCAGCGACGGGAGGTAACATCGATGATGAGCAGTAGCGATGGGAGTAATGATGATGAGGCTAGAATGATTTGGTCCGACCCTTAAGAAATCTTCCCTCTTAAAATTTGGTCATGAGGTGAGTAATGATGGGAGCAACGATGATGAGGCTAGAATGAGCAGTGGTGACGGGAGCAACGGAGGGAAAAATCTTCCCTCTTGAAATTTGGTCATGAGGTGAGCAGCGACGACGGGTAGCATGGAGATATGGAGAGAGTTAGGTTAGAATGAATTAGCCCCTCTTAAAATTTTGGTCCCCGCTCGAAATTTTAGGGTGTTATTTTTTTAATGAAACTTACTCATATTTGGCACTGTTTTAAACCGTGCTGGATTTTGATATTATTTTAAACCGTGCCAGATTGTGATAAAACCGCACCAGATTCTGGCACAATTTTAAACCATGCTAGAATCTCCTTGCCTCAGCGTGCCAGATTAACATTTTTGGTGTAGTGAAATGACATTTTTATGGAAGTGGACATTTATACAAGTTTGAAGAACAAAAATGCCTTTACTCTTGAAAAATATGCATTTGCAGATGTTATGAAATTTCTTGAATAGATAATGTGTTAAACTCATTTTCTTGAATTTTTGGACTTAAAATCCATCTTCCCATGCATATAAACTTGTAGTATTTTGATGATGAGTATATAAATAAGTTTAGTGAAGGTTTTAATAAGTTTTAAAATGAAATAAAGAAAATGAAAATTTCACCCCTTAAAGTGTGTTAATAAGCGTGGAAAATGTAATAAGTGTATGTTTTTAGGACCATATGTGATGATAAGGGAATATGGTGCTTTCCCTGTAAAGTAGTCTTAAAAATGACAAATGATTTCTTTGATAAAGAAAGTAATGAAACAAAGATATTTTCAACTTGAGAAATATGTTACTCTATGGTTTTAAATAAGTGTTATTGAGTTAAAAATATTTAGAAAGTTAGTTTGTGTAATAAATAATATTTCTGGAAAATAACACTTGTGAAAATGGAGGAAGAGACAAGTTTGGAAACAAATAGGTAAAATGGTAATTTTACGTAAAGTGGAACATTTTTATGAAATAAAAATATTTGAAAGGGTGTTACATAAGATGGTCCTAAATGAAAATAATTTTGTGATAAAATCAACGCAAGTGTGTAAAGGACAAGATATGGTGATTTTCAAAGTGTAACAAAAGGCGGGGGTGAAATTCCTGGGTTTTGGCCTCGATTGGTAAATGTGAAAAGTGTGGGCATTTGAAAAATATTAAAACACATTAACATGGACTCAGATGATACCTTGAAAGAATTAAGTAGGGTCCGCAGCCCTAGGGTGAAAGCCCAAAAAACCGGCGATAACATATAGTAGTGTAGCCGAAAGTGTGGGCCCCATTAAAGTAAGTGGTTATTTGGAGGATTTTGAGAAAAGTGGAAATGTCAGAAAAGTGGGTTGTATGGTGAATATATGAAAAGACAACCTAACCTGAAATGAAATTGATAAATTTTCCGATTGAAAGATAACGTGGACAAGTAATATGAGAAATTGGCAAATGTCCATGTAAAGTGAAAGAATGGTGAAGTGAAGTGATTAAATGGGTAATTAAGAAATATAAGGAGGTTTTAACCCATAAATAACACAACTGTGTGTGATTGCAAATGGTTTTCAACAAAAAAACAAGTATTCTTTAACACTGAGCGGGCCCGTGTTAAAACATCATTTTCAAAGAAAATACTGAGGTAAATTCGACATGAGTAAATGGGTGATTTCAATACAAGAAGTATTCTCTCTAAATAAATGGTATTTTGTTTAACTATTTAACGCGGTGCGTTAAATCTGAAAATTTGGCAAGTTCAGCAAAAGGGTCTCTTCATAGGATTAGTGAATTAATCGGAACAATAATGTTTTTAGAATTAAAATGGTCTCATGCATTAATGTATGTATATATGCGTGTGTGTGTGTCTATATATATATATATATATATATATATATATATAAAGTAATTGCATGTGCATGTAGGTATAACGTGTTAAAGTCTCTTTCTACCGTTCGATTCTATATTGCATTTTTATAGTTCCCACTGGGCATTCGACTCATTCCTTCTTCTTTGTTACGGTGGGTTGTGCGCAGTTCTGTATTTTAAGAGCATTGTACATATAAGTATCCTTTTTATCTTACGTTAGTAGCTCTGAATGCTCAGACTCCGTGGACGCTTACCACAGGTACCACACGTAGCTTAATATGAATCGGAATTGCATGCTAAAAAAGTGAAATGTTAATAAAATAAAAATGGACTAGCAATATTATTTAGGTTGTCTCATCGCACTTCACACCTAACATTCGGTTTGGACCGATTTCACCACATGTAATCCATAAATTCTAGCTGGGGTGTTACAAGTAGTATCAAAGCTTTAGGTTCCAAGTTTCTTTCAGGAGTGATATTGTGAGGTTAATAGTGGATCTTTGATGTCAGTGTTAATTTTGGGCCAGTCATGCTAGACTGGTGACGATTTTGGGTCATGTTCTCGATGATAGATTCAAGGATATTAGCACGAAGGGAAATTCATTTCCAAATAGCAAGTGGCCAGGTTAGTTGCCAGTAATAACTCTCGGCGCTTCTGATTTGGATGTGTTCATAATTTGCGAGTGTTTGCGTAATCCATTAGTGGTGACACCACGTTATCTAGTGTGTGGTGACTTTGTGCAAATCCTTAATGATGTGAGCGGCCCATAAAGATGTTAATAAAGGTAAATAACATCCATTGAATTATGGATATAATTTATTTAAAGTCAATTGTGGAGATTAGGCAACTAAAGTATCATGTCTAAGTGGTGTTAATTTTATGATAATGATGCATTAAGTTCCTCGGTTGGGTACTTATGAGTAGTTGATAATGATGATGTGATTAGGCGAACTTGATCCTTGGGTAGTGCCATGTCAAAGAGTTTAAAAATTCAGTATGCATGTGGAATCCTATTGTTCATTACTTAAGAATGTATACATGATCCATAGTTGATAAGATACTATCATTATAGGTATCTGCCTTGGTAATTATCGATTCAAAGCTGTATATCCTAAGCTATGAGGAGGGTTATGGTCCATTGGTGGAATGTGTGTCATGTGTGTAATAATGATGAGATAAAGTGACAAAGGAGTGAACCATAGATCGTCTTCGATGGTATGATTATGATGCGATATTCGAGGAATATGATCCCTTACAACGTCGATAGTGTGGACTTAGTGGCTTGTGGATTGTACACGACGTCTTATATCCTGCTAAAATCCTTAGTAGGATTATGGTGGTTTAATATGTTATATATAACATCATTAATTTGAAAGAAAGTTTTTGGACTTTTCATTAGGTCTTGAGGAGAGAGTCGTAGGTTAGACCTATGCCAAGGTTTCAAACAAAAAGGAAATAATACTTTTTTCTACTAGCTCGTTTTCAATGGCCTAAGTAATAACTAAGCACAAGGCGGTTTCGATGCCTGTACTTCGTTAGTGTTCAGTGGAAGGTAGAATTTTTTGATCCTTGTCCAGTAGTCAATCTATGTGAGAATCCCTGGGAAAAGTACTTATTTTATGAGTAAACTATCTCCTTTAGGCCCTTGCGATCAACTAGGCGTCTTTGGGAATAGAAATCAACTTGTTGTGATGCTTTGGGTTGCTTAATACTTATAGTTTGCCAGGTGTGGAGGCTTGTAGGCCAATATCCTTGGGCGTATCTAATAGTTGTCGGATGAATATTGAAAATTGGTAAAGCGTACTTACTATGAGGAAATTTTGGATTATGAAACCTTGTTAGGTTTTTAATGACTTTTACATTGGGATATACTTGGTGTCCTTAGGGAACTAATGAAGTTAGATATTATGAAGAGTTAGTGTTCTAATGATGGTTGTGTTGAGGATTATGGGACGATATCAGGTTATTGGCCAAGTCCAAAGGGGTTGAATTGTGTAGTCCTCGGTGATGTCATCAAATGACTTAGATTGACGATCTCATGTTAAGTACTTGAGAACAGCACCCATATGGGATATCAAAGTATGATTAGGGCATCGACATGTGTCGACAATGTAAGTTAAAATAGCCCTCGTAAGGGAATGATTAGTTCTTAGCATGTATTGTCAGACTTGTACGGATTAGCTGATGTAGACCCATGTGGTACTTATTATCCTTGTAGTGCTAATGGTGATCGGTGTGGCTATCACGTAAATTCAACTTGGATAGAATTTGGAGATAGTCTCAGTGACGACCTTGAGTTATTGGAGGATATAATAAGGTGGAGTGTTTGGCCTAGTTGTTCACGATCTAAGGAGACAATTGGGATAAGATCATTGTATGATAAAGTAGACTGTAACTTAGGTGTGTTAAGTTAGTAACGATGTCATATTGATTAGAAAGATGAAAAATGCCGACATGGACAAAGGTGTTTGACATTCATCGACTGGAATGGTTCCTAATATTGAGGATGAAAGGAGGAGGAGTTATTCCTAATGAGGGAAGCCCAACAATAAATTACCAATAGACAATAAGTTTGTATGTTACTTTGGTCTTGTGGATATGAATGGTTTGTGTTCCGATTCGTCATAGTTGGTGACCCAATCCAGTGTGTGTGGATAGGCTAGGATTTGATGAGGACGTCTAGGAGGAGTCGTAGACTTCAAAATGTACAACGTAGAACCGCACTTTATGAACCATAGTTATTTGCACATGGAAGAAATTCTCCTTTAGTCTGATCATTATGTTCTTTCAGTTCTAGTAGTAGAGGATTTTGTTCCCTCGGTTGCAGTAGCATGGGATTATATCGTGTTGTTTTTGTGGCTCAGTTTGTCTCAGTGAGAGTTAAATGGGACCTGACATGGTCAATGCAACTTGGTAACTGGGTGTGCTCCTGTTGAAGTATCCCATGGTTTTGCACATGTTCTGTGTATGCGTGGCCACACATTTTTTCGCATGATTTGCTAGAAGTATCTGTTTTCCATAGGATTAGCGATCTTATGGATTAGGCAACATGGATAATAGAATCTCTAGTTGTAAAGATCAAGATTATGATTTTAGGGTATTATAAAGTGTTATAACTCAAGAAAATATAACAAGTAATGTTGTTTTTCCATAGTTGATGGATTGGTGTAATACTCGGGTGAGTGTTCCATAATTGGATGCCTAGAGTGATCCTAGGTTCATAGAAGGATGTTGTGGAAGATGATAGTCAGATGCACGATCTGTGATTATATAGTGTGCCGCTCCTCGAATTGAGTGACTAATAATGCGAGGTTAGTGTTAAGTTTAAGTGAATTCGTGTGGTCAGGATGACCCGATAATTCGAGAAGACTCAGGACATGTAGTCCTAAGAATGGAAATAACTTACGATGATGGATTGGGTGCTTGTTGTATGTCATTTTTCTCTTGAGTGAGTGTCGATCATTAGAGAGTGGTGCCCCGATAAATGTATTGGTATGCCTTAGGTATGAGTAAGGATGCCCTAAGATTCGATGTGATCATTGGGTAAGTGGAGAGTCGAGGAAAATTATGTGGCTCTAATGGCTAGCTTGGTGGTGAGTGTTAGAATATGTTGCATGTCGAGTTATTTAGTAAAATAGCCTTGTGAAAGGAAGTACGATAACTTCTTAGTGATTGAGGATGTCAATGACCTCGCCTTAAAACATTCCTATGATTTAGAATATGAGTTGATAACCTCCAAGAACTTAAGAAAGTGATGGATTGAAAATTTCGAGGATGAAATTACTTAAGGATGGAGGAATGTAACACCTGCCCCATGATTTTGAATGTACCCATGTAAATTGGTGACTTGATATGATCAAGTTGAGCTTTAATATTTATAAGATGAATTATATGTCAAATCTGGATAATGTAGTGGCCTTACCGCAATTGATTGGATTAGAATGACCTTATATTTAATTTGGAGAAAAGTGAGGGTCATTCGAATGAGACCCTTGGTCGTTCTAACGAGATTCCTATCTTGTTGGAACAATGCTTCAAACGACCTTCCAATGACCCACCCTTATTTGGAAAACCTACTCTCGTGATTAACTCGTTTGAAGTACGTACGAATGAGATGCAATTATCATTGGAACGAGATCCAATTTGGTTTGAACGATATAGTAGTTCTCATTTGAACCCATATATAACACATGTTTGAGCAATATGGGATTTTATGGAGATGTTGTTGGGGATTTTTAGAGAAGAAATAAAGAATATTAATGGAGTTTAAAGGGTTGCTTGAAAGTTTCTTAGAGTATGCTTATGGAACTAAGCAAACTCCTTGAGTCCACCTTAAGAGGTAGGAGGTTTCCATCACCTTCTTCTTCATCCAACCATGTTTAAGGCATCTTTGAGGTTAAAAAATCTACTCTTAGCTTAAGAACTCTATTTTTCATAGTATTGGTCTTGTAGTTAGAGTTTGTAAGAGTAGAATGCATATATGATTTAAGAAGGTTATTTCTTATGGTTTTGTACAAAATGGTTTACAAAGGATTTCAAGAGTGTGGAGTGAAATAATATATTTCAAGAAAACTTACTATAGACACCATATTCTAGGACCCCCTAAGTGTCTTCTTAGGTCGCTAGCACCTCCCGAATTCACTATAAACCCTCAGTCATACTTCGATCTGGTTAAATTCATCATGAGAGCGAAAGCTCAATGAATCTTTGAAGGACTCTGAATCTCGTTTCCAATGATTTTCCCCATGAATGATTCATCATAACAGTTCAGATGAACGGTCTATTTTACTACCGAAAATTGATCTGGAGGCCACCAGGTGCTCCCGACCCCTGATTTGATGCTAATCAACTTCACCGTCAGATAGAAAGCTCAATGGATCCTCAAAACGCACTAAAACTCCTTTAAAATCACCATGCATGAAACGACATAATTATTCCAATGAATAATCTATTCCCCCTAGAAACGAATTCGAAGGCCATCGGGCTCCATTTTACCAAAGTCAACTCTTCAACTTAAATGAGACTAAATGAATCTTTGAATGGCACTGAATGCCCTTTCCAACAGTCCACCCCAAGCACGAATCATCTTTACGGTATGGACGAATAACCCATTTTACTCCGAAAGGTCATCGAGCTCTTTCGAACCCTATTTGATTAAAGTCAACTATCCAAACACAGAAAAAATCTTTAGAACAACAAAGTTCCTCAAATAACCTTTCCAACGGTCCGCCTTGTGCACAATTCGGACTTAGGGTTTGGACGAATGATCCATTGTCATCCGACGGTCTTCCACCCAAAGGACCAAAAGGTACTTTCGAGCCCCGTTTAACCTAAAGTCATCCCCCAGACCCGGTAGCGTCCCCAAGGACTCTTAAATTTATCTAAATTATCTTTCTAACGGTATGCCCCGTGCACGATTTGGAATTACGGATTGCGTTGTACAATTATTTTTTTAAAAAATCTGCACGAGACTGCCAATTGGTAGATTCATTTCCCTACCTATCGAAAGTGTGTCTTGGGCTAACTGCTGATTGGAAGGGTGAGGGCTATGCTGATCGGTAGTCCCCCTACCCTATATAAGGAGAGCATGATCTCACTTTGAAAGGCACCCCAGATCCATCAATATCAATGATCTCAACAACATTCTTCTGTAATCAGCGAAGTTTCCTGTTTGAAATTCCTTTCCTGCTTTCATTCCCATCATTATCATACCCAATTTAGCAAATATCTCCTTCTTACTCATCCAACAATCATCCCAACTTGTAAGTAATGTCATTAAGGATCAAGGTCAAGCTTCAAGTCTCCAAAAAAGGTCCAAACATCTGTCTCTCTCTTCAAATTTCTTTATTTTCGCATTAGTTATATAAATTCTTAATTTATATTTTACTTTTGATCATACACATTAATACCTCATACTTTATTAACTATATTGAACACAATATATTTTCTATAAACAAAACCAAAACAATGAAAAGAGGGTTACTTCTATAAATTCCGATGGGATTCTTCATCACATTTTGTCAAAACTAAAAATGTCTTTTCTACACACACATATAATAAGCTCCCATTTGAATCCATAGGATAAATCCCACCCTTGTGTCGCATTAGAACTACATGGACTTTTATTCCTTTATAGGCTACGTAGATGTCTCGGGCTAAAACTCGAGACTCGATTCCTATTTTCCTATTTATCCATTTATTATTCATCATATTTGTGATCCATAATTGCATTTCATCTAACATATATTATCGTTTCCTCATAACGATCAATATTTCGATCAATTCATACATCATATTTTATAATTATTATTTTAGTGACATTCCTATGGATGACCTCGCTCCATCTTTTTCATGATGCGAGTCGAGTGATTTCGATCTCCACTTATATATACACGTACACACACTTCACGGAGAAATTAAGGAAAATAGTAACACAATCGCATGAGAGACCAAAAGGGAGGGATGGGTTTCTAAAACCTTCCCATTCCACAATTTAGCCCCCGAACCTCTGAACTATTGGTTTTGCAAGCATCAGTTTATCTTTGATGCTTCTCTCTCGAGGCGGCAACATGGTCTTTTGCCTGTTTTGTGCAAAATAGGCCCGCGATTTTATCCCTTTACATCACCCCAACACCGACGATGGCCGAAGCACACCATGATGTAGTAAGGGGCGAAAGACCTTTATCTCTCCCTCTTTTCCCACTCGGAATCGCCCCGGGGATGGGGGAAGAGATCTCGGGATGGCCACCATTTGTGTTAAACATTTTGTGGAATAAAATGTTTAAAAATAATATTTATGTTGCTGAGATATTTGATGAACAAAGTCTTGGAGATTTCTTATAAAAATGGCATTTTTGTGAATGTGGACATCTATGCAAGTTTGAAGGACAAAAATGTTTTTAGTCTTAAAAAGTATGTTTTTTCAAATGTTATGAAATTTCTTGAATAAATCATCTGTTAAACACATTTTCTTGGATTTTTGGTGAAAAAGCGACGCTTTTCTCAATCAATGCTCTGATACCAATTTGAAAAACGATAGGCCCCTGATTTTAAAATCTTGCTACAAATAGATAATTTCAATTTCCTTTAAAAGATGCGGAAGCTGAGATGGTTCAATTAAACAAATTAATGAATTTTAATTTCTTTTCAAATTAAAATTAAACACAACTTAAAGTGAAATTAAATTAATCAACAAATGAATTTTTCACTTTAACATATTAACTCAACCCAAGTCCTAGAAATTTGCCTAAGTCATATTTTCAATATTATCAAATTTGGCCAAACCAAATTTAACAAATTAAACGATGACTTGAATTAAATTAATTAAACATTACCCAAATTAAATTTGCACCAATTTAATTAAGTGTGATAGTTAAACCAAATTTTATCTTGAATTAGCCTAAGCATGTGTTCTAAGTTATTTTGCAAGATAAAAGTAAATCAGTCACACTACGCCGCGATGTAAGAGGAATAACCCACAATGGGAAATAACCTCGCACGACCCTAGCCTCAAATCCACTAAGTACAAAATTTACAATTACAAGCAAGATGACTTACAACACTCGACTCGACTCCTTCAAGACCCGACGCGTCTTCTTCTAACTACCTCTGCCTATCGAATAACCACGGAGCTCCTCCGCGGTCTCAGAATCCACCGATCGGACTTTAGGAACCACCGTCAACTACACATGGTGCCTTTCACCATGTGAGAATGCTGCAGTAAAATAAAATTCTTCTTCTTTGAGGGATTTATAAGTAAACCCAAACTTCTCTTCAATGTGATAGAGAAAAACTGGTTCCAAACACTCCAAGAAAGATGTATATATATTGAAACTTGGAATAAACAAATTATGGGTGTGAAAACCTTGATTTTTTTCTAAGGATTAAAACATTTAAACAAAAATTGAAGGGGATTTTTTCTTGTAAAGAATTAATGCTCAAAACACTCTTAGTGAAGAAAAGGTTATGAAAAATTCTTAACAAAAATGTTGTTCGCACACTAGTTAAATCTGTTAAAAAGGTAGTGGGGTAAAGTAGTGGGAAAAGTAGGAAAAACTGTCAAAAACTACCTAAAAAATTTTCCGCCAAAACTCGTTCGAACGACTTTTCGTTCAAACGGATTTACTAACGATGTTCCAGAATGGAAAAAAGAAAATCATCAGAAATCTCGTTCGTACGACCTGGCTTCTCGTTAGAATGAGATGTCAGTTCGTTCAAACGAACTGGCAATCTCGTTCGAAGGAGATTCCCTTTTTGTTCTCTCCCTTTTTGTTCAGGAATAGACAAATGCTAAAGAATCAAAACATAACTTATCTCCCCCAATTAAATCATATACTCCCCCTAAACTAAACAAGGGATGAAAAGAATGGGAAAACAAGCTAAACATGCAATTATGCATAAAGTGATGAGAACATTAAAGCATATGGGAAACAAAATCATAACTAATCCAACAAATAATAATGGATACCAACTAGGATGCAAGAAAATGATACCAATATGATACATAAAGTACTAAGCATGCGATATCAACAAAGAATTCAACACGATGGATACCAATTATGAATTAAAGCATATATGGACTAGAAAGCAAGGCAAGGATAAATAAAAAAATATCAAATATATGTATACATAATATATACCTAACAGACTCAAGTACACATATATAGATATAAACACACACATGACACAAAATACAATAAGTCTTTTACACTCGTATGGCAAAAATGTGTCATATGTAAACGGAAGTGTTGGGGTGTGAACTAACAACAATTAAATTTAGACCCAATCACTTAAAACATGTTCACGGAGTTCTCATTTGATTGCAAACTTCATCACATTTGAATATAACCTCATGTGACATTATAAATTGAACTCAATGAACAAACAAACACAATGCATACAAACCTAGCATATTGATGATTATACAAACCAATAAAGTCATGACATTGAAAGTACAACTACGATAAACGGACATTGTGCAAACCGTTGATATACCATCCAATCTCCCTCAATAAGCATATATGTTTGAATGAATAGATCAAACAAAAATAGGCATTGACAATTATTTTTCTTTTTAATGCCACAATTCTATTTTTAGGCCTTTGGACCACGTGGTTCTTTTAGGTCCAAACAAACGGTGGCTTACTATTCGCAAAGGAAAATAATTCCTTTAGGAGCCCTTCCCCGTGCACATTTATATATAACATATTTATATCTCACAAATCTCACGTGCAACGGATTTTGACATGCACTAGTCCTCCTAGGTATCAAATATGTAGATGACAAAATTGATAGGAGAACACCTCACAAAGCTCAAATATAACATGTGATGAATAAATTTCAAAAGAGCTCGTACATGTGTGAATTGATGCATATAAAAATAGAATCCATTTAATCAACACAAAATCCAACTACTCCACGTAAGCATGGTAAAGAACATAATAAGGATTGACAATCTAAACTAAAAGTTCATGAGAGCGAAAAAGTAGGGATTCAAACACAAGTATATGCCACATAAAGTGTGTCAAAGTAAAATACACACAAAAAAAATTCTTTTTAAGTTTTTGAATTTTTTAACCAAAAATAAAAATATATTTACTCAAAAGACACACAAAAATCATTTGTATTTTTCATTAAGCCTAAATTATAAAAAGATGAAAGCCAAATGATAAACAAAAATCTTTTTGTATTTTTCATTTAATGGAAACAAAAATGAAGGAAATATAGTACAAAAGATAAACAAAAATCATTATTCTAGCATGTTATTAAGCATGAAGCATAGATTAGAAAATGACTAAACACGCATACACTTAGCATGATAATATAGCATGTAGTACAGAAGCTAAAGTATGAAAATAAAACTAACACATTCAACCTTTAGATTTTGCAAGGGAGGAAGCATGTGAAAGCAAGTGAGAATAAAAAATCCTATCTTGTAGAGCTACCAAGTCGGTTCTCCTAACCCAAACTAATGACAAATGATAATCTCGGGGAATAGGAATCTTGGCTACCTTTGTTGCCTTACGTTGAGTTTTTCTAGGACCTCGCTTAAGATCAAAACAAAATTTCCTAAGATGACCTTTTCGACCACAATGAGAGCACTTGAAGACTCGGTGAAAAGACTTACCTAAGGAATGATCTCTAAAAGATTTCCTAGGTGATTCTCCTAAAACATGGGTTTTAGATTTATGAGTAGATTCATTACAAGAATCGAAGCCTAAACCGCAAGTGTCATTTTTAATTTGGACCGTTCCTAAAATCTTATCTACTTTCTACGAACGACACTCCAAATCAAATTTGACTTTCCTAGAGTCTTTTAATTTATTTTGAAATTCTAAAATGTTAGACTCTAATAAAACATTTCACTCTTCGAAAGCAAGAAGCTCATTTTTCAAGGATTCCATTAAACCCCTAAGGCTATCTCTCTCGTCTTCTATATATTTAAGCTTCTCACGAAGAGCTCTCTCTCATGTCCTAAGGTCTTCCACTAACGCACTATCATCAATGACCTTGGCATGCTCTTTTAAACACACTTCTAACTTTAAATTTGCTCTTTTTAATTTAATAGATTCTTCATATAATTCTTGAAAAGCATTTTGAAGTTCACTCACATCGACCTCATCATTTTCATTCTCTCTCTCTTCTTCACTCTCACAACCATAAAAAACAAGGGAATAAAAAAATTTGACCATAGAAGTGTCATGTGTTTGAATATCTTCATGGGAATATTCATTATCAGTGCTCACATGACTAGCAATAAAAGCCACAAAGTAGGGCTTAGTGGGGGTAATCGGGTCCCTCTTACATATCACTATCACTAAGGGTCGCGTTATATGAAATATGTTTCTTACCCTCTCTCCTTAGTTTAGTGGGGCACTCAAAAGCCCTATGTCCATAACCCTCACAACCAAAACACTTATTTGACTCGTCCCTATTTAAATTTTATTTAGGAGTTTTAGGGATCTTTTCGGCATTATCGTGCTTAGAAATTTCAAATTTCTTAAAATCATTTTTAAATTTATCTTTGTTAAATTTAAGAAATTTTTGAAATTTCCTAGCAAACATAGCCGTATCCTCTGAGTCACTATCACTTCCACTATCCACTACTTGTTTTTCCTCTTTTTGGTCTTTTAAAGAAATGCTCTTTTCTATTTTCTTTTCAGTTTTAGAGGGAAACATGTCTAGTTCATAGGTTTGTAAATCACCTACGAGCTCTTCTAATTTCGTAGAGGCTAAAGTTGGTAAAGAATTTAAAACGATCACTTTTGGAATAAATCTATCGGGTAAAGACCTTAAAATTCTCTTTACTACTCGGTTGTCGGGTATTTTTTCTCCCAAATTAAAAGATGAATTAATAATATCGAAAAGTCTAGCATAAAATTCATCAAAGGTTTCTTTTTCATTCATTTTGATGGTTTCAAATTTAGTGGTGAGATTTTGGATTTTTGAAGCTTTAACGACACTAGTACCTTCATAAGTGAGTTGTAAAATATCCCAAGCTTCTTTCGTGGTTTCACACGTCATAATGCGATGGAATTCATCCGGTGTGACCTGGCTAAACAAGGCATTTAAACCATGGGAATTAAAATTTGAAAGTTTAAATTCATTCTCACTCCATCTATCGACGGGTTTGGGTACGCGATCATTATCTACTAAATGAGTAGGTGGGGACCACCCGTTAACGATAGATAACCAACCTCTCTCGTCGATAGAATTTAGTGACTATTTCATCCGCACTTTCCAATACGCGTAATTAAAACCATCGAAAATAGGAAATTTTAAAAACGGAGAAAATTCCATTGTTAGCAAAAACATTTAAAGGATCTTAAACGCAATAATTTAGCGCTCCCACTCAGATACCACTTGTTGGAACACGAGGCCTCCAATTTTCAAAATCTTGCTACAAATAGATAATTTCAATTTCATTTTAAAGACGCGGAAGCGGAGATGGTTCAATTAAACAAATTAACAAATTTTAATTTCTTTTCAAATTAAAATTAAATAAAATTTAAAGTGAAATTAAATTAATTAACAAATGAATTTTTCACTTTAACATATTAACTCAACCCAAGTCCTAGAAATTTGCCTAAGTCACATTTTTAATATTATCAAATTAGGCCAAACCAAATTTGACAAATTAAACGACGACTTGAATTAAATTAATGAAACATTACCCAAATTAAATTTGCACCAATTTAATTAAGTGTGACAATTAAACCAAATTTGATCTTGAATTAGCCTAAGCATGCGTTCTAAGTTATTTTGCAAGATAAAAGTAAATCAGTCACACTACGCCGCGATGTACGAGAAAAAACCCACAACGGGAAAAAACTTCGAACGACCCTAGCCTCAAATCCACTAAGTACGGAATTTACAATTACAAGGAAGATGACTTGCAAAACTCGACTCGACTCCTTCATGCCCCGATTCATCTTCTTGTAACTACCTCTGCCTAGTGAATAACCACGGAGCTCCACCGCGGTCTCGGAATCCATCGTTCAGACTTTAGGAACCACTGTCAACCACATATGGTGCTTTTTACCATATGAGAATGCCGCAACAAAACAAAATTTTTCTTATTTGAGGGATTTAGAAGTAAACCCAAACTTCTTTTCAATGTGGTAGAGAAAACCCGGTGCCAAACACTCCAAGCAAGATGTATATATATTGAAACTTGGAATAAACAAATTATGGGTGTGAAAACCTTGATTTTGTTTAAAGGATTAAAACGTTTTAACGAAAATTCAATGAAACTTTTTCTTGGGGAGAATTAACACTCAAAAAACTCTTAGTGAAGAAAAGGTTATGAAAAAGTCTTAACAAAAATGTTATTCCCGCACTAGTTAAATCTATTGAAAAGGTAGTGGGGTAAAGCAGTGGGAAAAGTGGGAAAAACTGTCAAAAATTGCCCAAAATATTTTCCCGTCAAAACTCGTTCGAACGAATTTTCGTCTATTGTCTATTGTTTATTGTTTGCTTTGACCTAGTTCATTCCACGCTATATCTTATGAGTGATTGTGATTGCATGTTCGTCATACACTAGTGTTGTGTTTCACGCTATATGTTACTGCTAGTGTTATGATGTGTTTATCTTTTGTATTTTATTTTTTCATTTTTGGAGTCTTAATGAGAAAAATATAAGAAGATCTTGTTTGTCTTTTCAGTTGCCCTTTTTAAATTAGTATCAATTTGAAAAATATTTAAACCTTAAAAAGATTTTTGTTTTTATTTTTGTTTTACACAAATTATGTGACATATCGGTGTGTTTGAATTCCATTCCTTCCATGTATCCATGTGACTAGAACATTTGATTTGATTTTTCAATGCTTGGATTGTTCTGAATCATGTTTACATGAAGTAGTTTATGAAAAACGTCGCTAATGCCGTTTAACACAAGGTTAAACTGTATAAGCAACTCCGAATGTTTGTTGGAGAAACCCTTTTCTTTTGAAAATAAAAATTATAAACAAGATGTGTTTACAAAGAAACTTATGTACGAGAGTAATTAAGATTATGTAATCAGTTTTTAAAACCAAGGCAGTTTCAAAAATTCAGCACACTTAAAGAATAAGGTGAGTAGATGAAGATAACCAACACAAAGATTTTAACGTGGTAAAACCTCTCCCAACAGAGGAAACATCCACGGTGACTTCTAAGTCACAAAAGTAAAAAATCCACTAATAACAAAAATTAGTTACAAACTATACAACATGAAAGCACACAAATCAACCTATTCTAAGTTTAGGAATATACCCCACTTGGTGTCCTTCTAACTTCTGATAGATCTGATTTGTTGTTGATGTTTCTCCAGTTTGCTAACTTCCTTTGCTTTAGCTTCCTTACGTCGACTCAATGATTTCAGATCTTAAACACAACACTTCCAGTGTAGTAGTGTGTTAAGTTTTGTGAAGTGATTCCTATACACATGCATGAACTCACACACACTTAGATTTACAAACAGTCCTAGTAAAATTACATATAAAGTCTATATGCAGTGATTTTAATTTATTTCTTTCTCACAGAACTCAAATCCTTTTGACCTTTAAAGATAACCCAGATTCCACGGAGATCTTGCTTCAGAAATCGGTCAAGACCTTTCTCAATCTCTTTTTGAAAATATTTATGAGATTGAAAACCCTCCAAGTGCGAATCCAACTATGTCAGAATTAAGTTTCGTAAGAAAAGAAACCAGAAAACATTTTCAAAACCAAATCAGTATGATTTACTTAAAACAAGTATAAAAAATTGCAGATCTAGTGAAAATGTAACATATAGTATGTAGATCTAACGTTTCTATGAAAAAGAAACTAGATCTTCACACAAATTTTTAAGTTGTGTACAAGATCTAAAGATCAAGAGGTTACAGCAACGATATGAACAAACCACTCTCTCTCTCTCTCTCTCTCTCTCTCTCTCTCTCTCTCTCTCTCTCTTAAACACTCAGGTTGTGTTTGGGTTTGAATATATAAAGGTTTGTTTCAGAGAAGGTGAACTGTTTAGGGTTAGGGTTAGGGTTTGGCTAACAGGTTTTTCTTTCTCTCTCTTCTCTCTTTTCTTTTCTCTCTTCTCTCTTATTTTTTTCTCTCAGAAAGACGAATGACCAAAAGTTATCTAAGGCTGAGAAGTGAAGGGTATATATAGAGCCCGGGGAAGGTTCTGGATGATCGAGGCAAATCAATGGCTGTGATGAAGTCTTGCAGGGTTTGACTTGATCCTATGGTTATAAAACAGCGATGGATTAAGATGGTTCTGATTGGTTCAAAAGGTTTGCACTGGGATTAACTAAGAACGCATGCAGACTTTTGATAAGGAAAGATCCAACGATCACCAATGCACCTGGCTATCCTCTCACATAACAAACACAAACTAACGCACCAAAAGGATGACAAGTGTTGGCTGGTAAGTGGCTCTCACACGCGCATCAAACTAATTACAAAACATCACCCTTAAGTCTCTAGCGCTTTGAGATCGTACCCAACCAAACATTTCAGTGTAAAATGAAGTTTCCAAAATAGTATATTAACCCCACACATTTTATAAACCCATTTTATTAATAAAAACATTTATTCAAAAATGTTTAAAAAAAGTTTAAAAAGGTTTAAAAATATAAAAAAATTCCCAAAAAATATTAAAGCTCCAATTCAAGGGGAATTAAACACACACTCAATTTTAGGCAATATTAACACATGTATGCACTTCTAATTGTGTGTTGTGTGATTCATTTTGTACCATCATTGATCTTTGAAGAGGATTAGAGAGTTAGGTTCTGAGGCTTTTTGGATTCTAGGATAGACAACCAATCTTGTCAATATTTCCAAATTAGTTGAGCACTTATACAATGTAGACTTAAGCAAGTCAAAGGTATAAGGTGCTTCAATCTCCCCCTTTGGAAATATGAGACAAAATCTCCTTTGAGTTAGCTTAAAACTCGTAGGGAACAAAAAAAATAAAACCTAGTCCTATACAAAAGATACTATCTACCCATTTCCTAGAAAGTCAAAAATTACATAACTCAACTATTTACAAAATTGTACACTAGAAACGATAGATAATCAGAAAAAGAGCTTCCTGCAAATATACACACTAAGATCAAGCAGTTTAGATGAAATGTGAACAAAAAAAAAATGAACTCATAAAACTCAAATTTCTCCCCCATTTTGTCTCAAATGGACAAAGGGTAAAACTTAAGGTTTTAAGAGTTTAATCAACGCATACCATGCCTATAGAATTTCGCAAATACAGAAATCTGTTATAGTCTAAAGGTTTAGTGAACATGTCTGCAAGTTGCAGATCAGTAGGCAGGTAATGAATTTCTAATTCCTTAGTTTCAACAAGTTCGCGAATAAAATGATGCCTTATTTTAATATGTTTAGTTCGCGAGTGTTGAACCGGATTTTTAGATATGTTAATGGCGCTTTGATTGTCACAATACAATTGTAATTGTTCTTCTTTAATCCCATAATCACTTAACATCTGTTTGATCCATAACAATTGAGCACAGCAACTTCCTGCTGCTATATATTCGGACTCAGCCGTAGATAATGATGTGCAATTCTGTTTTTTTGCTACTCCAACCAACTAAATTATTGCCGACATAATAACAGGCACCTGATGTACTTTTACTATCATCAGTACAACCGGCCCAGTCAACATCAGTATATCCTATGATGGTGCTACAGGTATCTTTAGTGTACCTAAATCCAAGGTTAAGAGTGCCTTTTATGTACTTTATTATACGTTTTACACTCAATAAATGGCTCTCTTTATGGTTATTCTGGTAACGAGCACATAGACATACAACATACATTATGTCTGGTCGTGAGGCAGTTAAGTAGAGTAGGCTACCAATCATACTACGATAAAGTGTGGAATCAACTGACTTTCCATGTTCATCTTTACATAATTTAACAGTAGTACTCATAGGTGTTTTGGCAACTTTAGCATTATCTAAGCCAAATTTCTTAACAAGGTCTAAGGCATACTTGGTTTGAGATACAAAAAGACCATCAGAATTCTATTTCACTTGAAATCCTAAGAAAAGTTGTAGCTCCCCCATAAGGGACATGTGGAATTCCTTATGCATACTAGCAGAAAAGGATTTAACTTCAGAGTTTGAAGTTGACCCGAAAATGATGTCGTCTACATAGACTTGGGCTATAATAATGTTTTTGTCAAAATGTTTGACAAAGAGAGTCTAATCATTTCCTCCTCTCTTAAAATCCTTATCCAACAAAAAGTTGGAAAGGCGTTCATACCAAGCTCTAGGAGCTTGTTTTAAGCCATACAAAGCCTTTTTCAGACGAAAGACATGGTTAGGGTATTTAGGATCAATGAACCCTTTGGGTTGTTCTACATATGTCTCTTCGGACAGAATCCCATTTAAGAAGGCAGATTTGACATCCATTTGATAAAGTGTGAATTTTAAGTAACACGCTATGGCGAAAAGAAATCGAACAGATTCAAGACGAGTGACAGGGGAAAATGTCTCGCTGAAATCTATTCCTTCTATTTGAGAGTAGCATTGAGCAACTAGTCTAGCTTTGTTTCTAAGGATTACCCCATTTTCATTTGATTTGTTCTTAAAAATCCAACGTGTTCCAATAACACTTTTATTGTGAGGCCGAGGTACAAGATACCAGACATTGTGAATGACAAATTGCAAAAGTTCTTCCTGCATAGCAGAAATCCAGTGTGGGTCATTCAATGCTTCATTAACATTTTTCGGTTCCACAAGGGAGACGAAACATGCATAATTAGCATAATTTCTTAACTGGGATCTAGTACGAACTGGATCATTAAGATTACCGACCACGTTGTCAATGGGATGATCTTTAGATACCCAGCCAGGTACTTCTGGATTCTCAATAGGTAATGAGTCATCTATTTCTGATGAATCAGTTTTGAAATCATTTTCAGATTCAACCACAATAGGTGATTCAGATATCTTATTTTCGACAATAGTGTCACTTACAATTACATTTATCGATTCCATAAGAGCCTTAGTACGCATATTGTATATACGATAAGCACGACTGTTTGGAGAGTATCCTAAGAAGATGGCTTTATCACCACGAGTTTCGAATTTAGACAGATGTTCTCTATCTTTACAGACATAACACTGACTTCCAAAGGTTCTTAGGTATTTCAGATTAGGCTTCTTACCGTACCACAACTCATAAGGGGTTTGTTTAGAGTTTTTCCTAAGATAGACCCTATTAGTGATGTGACAGGCAGTTCTAATGGATTCTACCCAAAAGTATTTTGGTAGGGATTTGGCATGCAACATGACACGTGCCATCTCTTGAAGAGTTCGGTTTTTCCTTTCAGCAATGCCATTCTGCTGAGGAGTTTTAGGGGCACTAAATTCATGTTTGTAACCGTTGTAGTCACAATATTCAACTATTCCTGTGTCTATGAACTCTCCCCCTCTATCACTACGAATGCGATTGACTTGTGTGTCCTTCTCATTTTCAATTCTTAGAAGAATTTTCAAAAAATTCTGAAACGTGTCAGATTTATGTTTTAAGAAGGCAACCCAAGTGAATCGTGTGAAATCATCAACCATGACAAGGATATAGCTGTGTCCACAAAGACTAACAGTTCTAGAGGGACCAATAAGGTCCATATGGATGAGATCTAAAGGTCTAGAGGTGAGAATGTCTTTAACCTTTTTATGAGAAGTCTTAACTATTTTTCCTTCCTGGCAATGATCACAGACAACACTTGAAATAGGTTTAATTTTAGGAATACCTCTAACTATCTCTTGACTAGACAATCTACCAAGGATATCATAACTTAAGTGACCCATACGATTATGCCAGATTTCATTGTCATCCATTCTGACAATGTTACAGGTTTCAGAACTAGTCTTGACAGTAATTGTCAGGTGTTCTAAATCCTGTAATAATGCATTCACCTTTATCATTTAGAATTTTACAATTGTTCTTTGAAAAGGTGACCGTATGGTCAGAGTCACAAAATTGTGATATACTTAGGAGGTTGGCTTTAAGGCCTTTAACTAACAGAACATTTTCGAGAACAGGCATTCCATCTTCTTTTAGGGTTCCTTTACCTATGATCTGAGATGAAACACCATCACCAAAAACTACTTTCCCACCAGCAAATCTGGTTTTCTTTAAAAGTTTGGTTTCATCTCCTGTCATATGTTTGGAGCATCCTGAATCTAAATACCAACCAGATGAAGTGTGTTCATCTTTTAAGGCAGTGATAACAATGTTACACTTCATTTGGGGTAAAAGATCATCTTTTCTAACCCAAATAGCTCTAGTTTTAATTTTGCGCAAGTTTGCTCTCATTTGATAAAATTTTCGAGACACAGTTTTTTGTCGAAAAACATTAGGAGCAGCAAACTGATTGTTGTGAAAAAGTTGAGCTTTTGGTTTAGGAAAGTTTCTGGGAGACTTTCTCTTAAATGAACTCTTAGTTTTGGTCTTTCTATTTTTGTAGTTAGAGTTTTTATCAGGTTGTCTTGGAAGGACATAATTGTTACGACTTTGCCTAGAATAGTTAAAGTTCTTGTAGACAGAAGTGTTGTAAACAGGGGTATTTAGATGCCTAGCATAACAACCTTCAAAGGAATGACCATAAATGTCACAGTATGAGCAATATTGATTGCTTGAGGGATGAATTTCCTTAGGAACACTTCTAAAGATGGGTTTAGTAGCATTCTGTTCAGAAGTCCTATTCCTAGGAGGTATGGTATTATAGTTAGAATCAGCCTTTCTGATCAAAGGACAGACGTATTTAGTCTTAAGTGCAGTATCAGCCTTAGAATTACTAGACTCTCCAATGTCTTTCTCTTGTTGCTTTTGATCAAATTCATTTTTAATCAAATGAAAGTCTGGACATGTTTCCATTATTCTTTTGCCCCCAGACACAAACTTAATAGGTTCAAGTTTAGTAGTTTGTGGTTTGTTCTTAGGGCAAAATCCAATACCGGTTCTATCATCAGAATTGGTCTTGGAGTCAACAACAAAGTCAGTAAAGCAATTTGAATTGTTTTCAAACTTAGAAAACTTTTTGAAAACAGTAGCTGTCTTTGTTTTTGCTTCCTCCAATTCTAATAATGTTCCCTTATATTTCATTTCCAGGATTTCATTAGTTTTAGTCAACTCTTTTAATTTTTGATCAAAAGTTTCAATTTCAGATTGATGAGTCAGACACTGGTTAGTGTACTCTTCAGCATTCAACTTCACTATAAGACTTAGGTTATCTAATTTCTTAGTCAGGTCTCTAACAGTCTTCTCCAGTCTAGTGCCTTTTTTAAGAGTTTTAGCATACAAGGTATGGATATCAGGGAGGTCATCTGTGTCTGAGTCGCTAAGTGAAGTGTGTGTAGTGATCCCTAACGATTCAGTTTTAGTACTCACGCACCCATTTGCATCGTCATCATCGAGATCACTTTGACTCACACACACGGAACTAGAACTAGCAACATTTTCAGACAATAAAGCATCTAGGCCAATCAAAGCAGTATTCACACAAGCAGAAGTAGGAGCATCATTATCACACACATGAGTATCATCATTGTAAATGATCTTAGCATAAAAAGACATGCAAGGGTCAAGAACATTAGATGGCTCAAGTTCCTCTTCATCAGAGTCACTTGAATCATTCCAAGTTTTACAGACATTGGCTCTATTGTGTGTGTTGGCTTTATTCAGATTAACTCTGCAGTCGTGTTCAATGTGACCTAGTTTCCCATATCTAAAACATTAAATCTTTTTAAGGTCTCTAGTGGGTCTGGAATTGTTGTCCTTAGGATGTTTGTCAAGTCCTCTCTCATGAGGTTTGGGATTAGACAGAGTAGGATAATTAGGCTTGCCTTGTTTAGTAGCCCTTTTGTTTCAAAATTTGACAATTTTCTTAAATTGTTTAGACATTAAGGCAATCTGATTATCTAGTTTGTCTATATCACACTCCTCATCAGAGTCAGAGTTGGTCAAATTGGACTCAAGTTTGGGTATCTTAGGGAAAAACTCAAGTTAGAGTTAGGTTGTTTTCTTTGAGAATGATTCAATTGTTTCTTAAAGTCTAATTCCATTTCCACAGTCCTAAGTTTGCTACTGAGTAACTCAGGGGTAAGGTTTTGATCATTCATTTCCTCAATAGCATACCTCTTACTGTCAAACTTTTGTGGTAATGACCTTAGAATTTTAGAGACAATTTCATTTCTATCATAAGTAATACCATTAGCATGCAACTTAGTGACTATATCATTTAAGTTCATGTAAAAATCATCAAAAGACTCAGAATCAGACATGATCAAAGAGTTGTACTGCTGGATAAGCATTTGGGTTTCAGCATCTTTAACTCTTGAGTCTCCTTCATGGGAAGTGATTAATGTGTCCCAAGCTTCCTTAGAAGTGGCACAAGATGAGATTCGTTTGAACTCATACTCATTAATAGACATAAAAATGGCCTTCTTGCCTTTATTATTATTACGAGAAATAGTTTTTTCTTCTTGGGTAAATTCACTTAAGATTTTCTTTACCCTCTCATCACTTCCTTCAGTGGCTGGTTTTGTAGGATAAGTGTATCCATTTTCGATAATGTCCCAGACATCATCTCCTAAATTCCCTTGGATGAAGGCAACCATTCTTACTTTCCAGTAAGCAAAGTTGTTTCCATCAAAGAGTGGAGGTCTGGACAGATTACCAAACCTTTCATTCTTCTCGCCATAGTTAGGTTTTTCAGAAAACGATTTCAGAAACACAAGATCTTTTGAAGTAAAGTTAACAGGGCTCTGATACCAATTGAAAAACGTCGCTAATGCCGTTTAACACAAGGTTAAACTGTATAAGCAACTCCGAATGTTTGTTGGAGAAACCCTTTTCTTTTGAAAATAAAAATTATAAACAAGATGTGTTTACAAAGAAACTTATGTACGAGAGTAATTAAGATTATGTAATCAGTTTTTAAAACCAAGGCAGTTTTAAAAATTCAGCACACTTAAAGAATGAGGTGAGTAGATGAAGATAATCAACACAAAGATTTTAACGTGGTAAAACCTCTCCCAACAGAGGAAACATCCACGGTGACTTCTAAGTCACAAAAGTAAAAATTCCACTAATAACAAAAATTAGTTACAAACTATACAACATGAAAGCACACAAATCAACCTATTCTAAGTTTAGGAATATACCCCACTTGGTGTCCTTCTAACTTCTGATAGATCTGATTTGTTGTTGATGTTTCTCCAGTTTGCTAACTTCCCTTGCTTTAGCTTCCTTACGTCGACTCAATGATTTCAGATCTTAAACACAACACTTCTAGTGTAGTAGTGTGTTAAGTGTTGTGAAGTGATTCCTATACATATGCATGAACTCACACACACTTAGATTTACAAACAGTCCTAGTAAAATTACATATAAAGTCTATATGCAGTGATTTTAATTTATTTCTCTCTCAAAGAACTCAAATCTTTTTGACCTTTAAAGATAACCCAGATTCCACGGAGATCTTGCTTCAGAAATCGGTCAAGACCTTTCTCAATCTCTTTTTGAAAAAATTTATGAGATTGAAAACCCTCCAAGTGCGAATCCAACTAGGTCAGAATTAAGTTTCGTAAGAAAAGAAACCAGAAAACATTTTCAAAACTAAATCAGTATGATTTACTTAAAACAAGTATAAAAAATTGCAGATCTAGTGAAAATGTAACATATAGTATGTAGATCTAACGTTTCTATGAAAAAGAAACTAGATCTTCACACAAATGTTTAAGTTGTGTACAAGATCTAAAGATCAAGAGGTTACAGCAACGATATGAACAAACCACTCTCTCTCTCTCTCTCTCTCTCTCTCTCAAAAACTCAGGTTGTGTTTGGGTTTGAATATATGAAGGTTTGTTTTAGAGAAGGTGAACTATTTAGGGTTAGGGTTATGGTTTGGCTAACAGGTTTTTCTTTCTCTCTCTTCTCTCTTTTCTTTTCTCACTTCTGTCTTCTCTCTTATTTTTTTCTCTCAGAAAGACGAATGACCAAAAGTTCTCTAAGGCTGAGAAGCGAAGGGTATATATAGAGCCGGGGGAAGGTTCTGGATGATCGTGGCAAATCAATGGCTGTGATGAAGTCTTGCAGGGTTTGACTTGATCCTATGGTTATAAAACAACGGTGGATTAAGATGGTTCTGATTGGTTCAAAAGGTTTGCACTGGGATTAACTAAGAACGCATGCAGACCTTTGATAAGGAAAGATCCAACGATCACCAATGCACCTGGCTATCCTCTCACATAACAAACACAAACTAACGCACCAAAAGGATGACAAGTGTTGGCTGGTAAGTGGCTCTCACACGTGCATCAAACTAATTACAAAACATCACCCTTAAGTCTCTAGCGCTTTGAGATCGTACCCAACCAAACATTTCAGTGTAAAATGAAGTTTCCAAAATAGTATATTAACCCCACACATTTTATAAACCCATTTTATTAATAAAAACATTTATTCAAAAATGTTTAAAAAAAGTTTAAAAAGGTTTAAAAATATAAAAAAAAAATCCCAAAAAATTTTAAAGCTCCAATTCAAGGGGAATTAAACACACACTCAATTTTAGGCAATATTAACACATGTATGCACTTCTAATTGTGTGTTGTGTGATTCATTTTGTACCATCATTGATCTTTGAAGAGGATTAGAGAGTTAGGTTCTGAGGCCTTTTGGATTCTAGGATAGACAACCAATTTTGTCAATATTTCCAAATTAGTTGAGCACTTATACAATGTAGACTTAAGCAAGTCAAAGGTATAAGGTGCTTCAGTTTAAAATTGATTTGCATAGTGGATTAACTTTGAATATTCCTCTAAATACACTTTTGACGAGCTATTTTGGGTTTTAACTTCATATGTCACAGGAGCTAAGTGAGGTGTTCTCCTAATAATCTTATCATATGCATAAATTTTTTGACTATAGGAGAGTTATGTATGTAAAACCCATTGTTAATGAGTTTGTTTGATATTTTTAAAAATATAAGTGTGTACGAAAAAGTTCTATGAAAGGAGAAATCTTATTTGCGTGAAAGGCCACCGTTGTCAAGAGCCTAAAAGATTGTGAGACAATAAAAAATAGAAAAATTGCTAAGGCCAATTTTTTTATTGATGCTTCAAAAATTAGATATCTTAAAAAAAATGGAGAGATAAAAATGACATATGTTTTTGAGGGTGTTTAGTTGAAGATCAATGGGTTATTATAATGAGTCCTAGTTGAGCTTAATTGTTTTGATGTTATTGATCTGAGAATCATCAAAATTTCTAGGCAAGAGTTCATATTATTTTTTTTCCTTTTGAGTTCTTTATTTGACATGTGAGGCTAAATCAAATGCTGATAAAGTATTGTAATCAAATATATCTACTCGGATATTTTTGTGTGTAGGTCATTTTCTCTTCTTTCTAGTTCCCCCCTTCACTTCATCCACCATGTTTAGACACATTGATACTATACGATTGTGTAAATCTTGTGTGTTTGTGCCTTTTATAGTCATTTATACCTATATATAGTTGTGTTTTATTGGTATATGTGTAGTTATATGTATAGTGTGTTTTTTGTGTGAGTATTTACATTTTAATTTAATCATTGATTAACTTATGGTTAATCTTTGATTCATATTGATATATGTTATGATCATCTTGGTATCTTATTCTTAAATGCTTGGCTCATATTTGATATATATTTGTTCGTAGTTTGGATTATTTGTACTTGTGTTTCCGATCTGTTTGCAGTTAAATGCTTACTTCACACCACTACATAAGATATTTATTTTTTCGTAATGATTATCATGCTTCACTTAGAGGGAGATTTAGTTTTATTGGGGAGAAATGTTTTATTATTGTGAACCTTATTCTTTGTCTATTTAAAAAAAAAGGTGAGAAATGGTATCTAACTCTTTTCGTGTGGGGGAGATCTTTAACTTAGAGGGAGATGTCATTTCTTAGATAGAGATGGTTAGAAAAAGGGGAAGGATTTTTCATATACAGTTTATATATTGCTATATTCTCTTTACATTTGAAGGTGGGTTTAAGTGCGTAGGTTAATAGCGATAAGACAAAGGTAGTTACAAGAGCAAAGCTACACAAGTTTGTGTCACTCAAGCATATTTAATTTTTTTTTCCTTTTGGGGTTGGCAATTGAGTTTTAGTGAACTTATCATACTAGTAGTTTTTAGTCTTGATTTTTGTTTTGAAATAGCCAAAGGGGGAGATTTGTAAGGATAAATTCCAAATGAAGTCAATTTGTAAGTATTGGCTTTATTCCATATTCGGACAAAACTTATTTAAGTTATAGGCTAGTACTTGAGTTGTGTGCCTTCAACCTATGATGTATGACTGAAGACCTTGCAGAAAATATAAAGCGACATTGAGGATAAATTGGGTTACATGCGAAGTTTTCATCTTTAACATCCGAAGGATATTAATGAAGGTTTAAATATATATTTGTGTTTTATCCCTCTATTTACTTTGGGTGTTTATTTTTCGAAATTGTTTAAGGGCTTTTCATCAAATGGATTTTGAAAGAACAATATTTTTTGGTTTTAGTAGTTCAAACGAGTTTATACAGCTTGTTCGAAGGAGATGTGATGCCATGAGAATGAACTTCAAAAGGACATCAAACGAGAAATTTCTATTGATCATGGATATATTATTCAAACCTCGCCCAAAGATGGTTCGAATGAGATTAACATGGTTATTATAATGAGTTTTTAGTTGGTTCGAATTTGATAGTGTTTTCTTTCGAATAAATAATATGTTTTCGTTTGAATGTGTTTTCTTGAAAAATGCACCACCTCAAAAATTGTGTTATCTATAAATACTCAGGTCTAGAGTTAGTTTTCTTTAAGAGGTCATTTGCGAAAATGTCTTTCCAAGTTGTATCTTTTGCCATTCAAACCTTAGTTTACACCCAAATTTGAGATCCAAGAATCCTACGTCTATATGTTTGTTTGAGATTTCTTTTGTGTTACACCATAATTGTTTGCTATTAATATTGTAAGTTGGAATCGGAGGGATATCGAGACGTTTTTATGTTGAGCGATGGCTGGAATCGGAGGGATATCGAGACGTGTTTATGTTCATTTGCCATTAATATTGTTTGCTAGACTATGTTTATGTTGAGCGATGGCTGGAATCGGAGGGATATTGAGACGTGGGAACGCATCTGTATTCTGTGGCATTTGGAATACATACAATGGTGGCTTCGAAGAAGGTTAAATTGAGTATGTGAGTAAGTCTAACTTATTCTTGTAATGTTCTTATACCATAGTGGACTTGTGTGGCCGGGTCATCTGAGGTTTTTCCCGTTGTGGATTTTCTTCGTACATCATCGTGTTGTGATTTACTTATTTTATTCTTTATTATACTCACCTAAATGCATGCTTAGGCTAAGACTAAACTTTGTAAAGGAGTTTCTCACAACACTTAGGGTTTTTTTGGTGCAAAGTTTATTAAAACCATGAAAATAAAAAATTAGTAATGTTTCTCTATAAACCCTAGGACACATTAGCTTTCTTAATCACCTATACTAACATTATTATTGTTTATTTATTTTTTCAGACAAAGTTTCTTTAGGTGTGAACGCTACTCATTGGAAATTAGTACATGACGTTATCGATGCTAGGATTAAGACCTTTGAGGAGCTATCTACCTTAGAATTCTCAGGAGTTCAGCATCATCTCCAACCATCATGATTTAAAAGAACTTAGTATGCCTTCTCCATCATATCCTATATATTTTTCCATCTTCTTGAACTAACTGTTTGACTGTGGTTTGTACTTACCCTATGATTAATCTGCCGAAGAGTGGGATATGGTGATTCTTAATCTTATAAGTGATAGTGTAACTGAGGTCGAGGGGAGACTCGATGAGCAGAAGGAGAAAGATCAATCCAAAAGGAAGGGAAATGAAACTGCCATCGCTAAACCCACTAAGAAGTCTAGGAAGGAAACTAGCCCTTTCCATAAAACTGAGGCCATTATGAGTCTAACTCAGCATGTTTTATAGTAGAAGCTCTCCTCATATAAGGATCTTTTAATAGTTCTTCAGAGTGATCGCAAGACCATTTACAATAACTCTGTGAAGGCTCGTGACTTCCTGGTTATCATCATACCTCACCGTGATATAAGGTACTTTACTAATCTTGATAGGGGGGAAGAGGTTGACCTTACCATTAATAAGGTTTTACATGTTTTCCCTCTTCATCTACTTGCTAATTTTTCATTATTTAAGTTTTCTTATCCATTGAAACTCTCTTCTATTTTTGTTTCACAGGTCCTAATGCTGATGGTATAGCTCCACTAGTGGACGAGAAAGAATAGTGATGCCCTAAAGAGTGCCCATATGATAATAAGAAATCTTTGGATGATTACAAGGGAAAATATGAGGCCCTTATTGGGAAGAAAAATAAGGATTTGGAGGACTAAAATAAGGCCAATGAGACTGAGATCACTACTCTAACCAAAGAGAGGGACGATACTAAGGTTACCCTTCATAGAGCTGAGACAAGGTTCCAAAAGAAAGTTGATGCTTCCGCCAAGAAGGCTAAATAAGATGCCATCTCTGAATATCCTGATTATGCTGAGTTCCAAAATCTTGGTTTGTATTATATACACTGTAGATATGAAGAGATGAAAGTGAGGGTCAGCCGAGAGTATCCAAATATTTGTGAGGAGGTCGGTACATGGTTGATTAATGATGATATGGGAAAGGCCATCTCCTTGGAGTTTGGTTCTTAAGATAATGCAAGGGAATCGATGGATAATAATACCACTATTGTAGCCTATACCGCTCAAACTATGGTGGAAACTCCTGAAGTGAAAGATGATGTTGATTCCCATCCCACTCTCAATACCAGTAATCCTAAGTATGGACTAACTTAAATTTCTTTATCTTTTCTTCTGAACATTTGTAATACCCCATATTTTTTAGAATAAAATAAAATCAGTTGAAATGAAATCAAATAAGTAGAATTTAATTAAATAAATCATGAATAAATTGATTAGTTGTAATTGCATGTAATGTGGATTCATTTATGCGTGCAAAAATTTTTCGTAGAAAATAATAGCATATTTATTTAAAACAAATTGATATGTGATGTTCAATCAATTGAAAAAATGTGTATGTTAGGTAAAAGTAATTCGGGCACACTCTGGAATAATTTGCGGACTTATTTAGGTGTTTTAGACATCTAAAATTAGGCCCAGGGTATAGGTATACCATTTGGGGAGTCGTTGGGCCAATCCGATTATGAGTTCGGCTTCATTTGGAGACCCAAAATGGAGGTTATGGGGTAACTCGGGATTAACGCCTTTTATAAGTTAATACAGTTTCAAAAGAATCCCTTTCATTCACAAAAGTTTAACCTAGAAGTCCCACCTCTATAAAGCGAAGTTTCCAAGGTCAAGAGAGGGAATAAGATTAAGGATCCAAGAAGAGAGGCTCTCAATCTTCATCATAAGGCAACAATTCTCTTGCTAAAATTAACTTTCAATGTACTTATTAATTCAGTTTTGTATTTTTTTGTTATATTTTAGGGTAAAAATGTATAAATGGATGACAATAGGATGGTATTGTATCTCATGCATTTAGAGGATTAAATCTGAAATTGTTATGAATTGAGAATTGATACATTGCCGATAAACCTAGAAATTATTTAGTATATTGATTTGGAGAAAAATCTTAAAAGACCATGTTATAAGAATATTAAATATGATGCAAATCAATAAGAAATAATGATTCTTGAATGGGATAAATGAACAAAGGTTCAATCTTGGAAATTAGGGTTTATATATTGAATAATTCTTGGGAAATTGGTACCAGATGAATCCAATATATTATAGGAACATTTTTCATGTAGAAAACTGTTATTTCATGAGGAGAAATAATTTAGAGTTCATATAGAATGTTTGGGGTTAAGTTTAGAGGTGTTTTGGTTGAAAGAAGATGACTAAATTACGTCTTTGGTTTGTCAAGGAAGCCAGTTGAACCGAACTGATCCGCTGGCAGAGGCGAAGTGGTTTGCCGGCCGAACTTCGGTTTAACTAGCTAGTTCCCATTTGGTTTTTATGATTTTTTAGGGTTGTTTTGGGTGCGACAGGGTAGACAGAGTTCGAAGTTAGGATGGAACTTTTGGGAACAAAATGGAAAGGTTGGGAAATACCTTAATTAATTATTGACCAATTTTGGGTAAAAGTTGAATTACTATTTAAATGGGGAAATTAACGATTAACTAGATGGTTAATTATTTAATTGAAATTCACTGATGGGAGATTAAATAGTATATCTTGGGGGTAATTATATAGTAATTACATGTACATATTATGTGATAAATATATGTACTTATATATTTGTGTGGACCTACCTATGTTTGTGAACGGTCCTATCAGTTGGGGTTACGTGCGTTTCGAGACCATAGCACACGTTGGCACATATGGGATAGGTGTTATGTAGGTCATCACTTTAGGTAATACGTAGCTGCACCACGTATGAGTTGTAGGTGCAGATGCTGGGATCCATTCTCACCATTGAGTATGGGCCTTGCAATGGTGTACTGCATAGGGATCGCCCCACTTGTATGTGTTTTGTGATGTCCATTTAGATGAGGGAATCCGCTGGACTTACCGACTTGCCGATAGAGCATGAATGGGACACTAAGGGTAGATGCCTATATATATATATATATATATAATCATATAAATTAATTGAGATTAATTAATTAGTCTAATCATGTAGACAACCAATTTTGAGCCCAATACTACGTAAATTCATAAGAAATGGTTGTCACTTTTGTGGGTAGTATCATTGGAGTACTCTGGAAGATGGGAATGCATGTGTAGACAGTTATCTTTGGTACATGAATTATGCTAAATGCATCATGTATTAATTATTTTTATGGTTATTAATCTTTCACGATTGGGGACTTAGGTTGATATGCGTGTAGTATTGTACTTAGATGAGGGTTGAGGTACTTATCGCATGCGAGTTTCGATGGGTGGTACATACTTTGAATTAACTGTATTACTGCATCTTAATTTTTGTAAGTTAATTCTTGTAACTCTACGCTGATAACCCAAATTATTAATATTTTCTCCACCTAGGCTTGCCTAGACATGGATAACGAGACTGATGAGATATTAGACTTGCTGTCATATCTTGCTTATCAGAGATCATATCATTGATTCTATTTCTAGGTTACTGTTTCCTTTCAGTTACTCATTTCGGATATTATATGGGCATAAGCTTAGAGTTTGTTATTATTCAGTCATTTGAGACAGTCCTATTTATGATGGTCTTTTTAAGCTCGTTGTTGATTTTTTATTATTATTTTAGTTATTAATTAAATTAGTTGTATGGTGCATGTGGTTTTGAAAAAAATAATTATTTTATTACATTTTGATGCTGTGAATTATACAAATTGATAGAGAAGACCCATCTTTGGCGTATTGTATCTGGACAACCCTTATGTAAAAAATAGGGGTTGTTACAGTTTGTATCAGAGCATCCAAGTTCTAGTGTTCTTATGGTTTGTGTTTCGTTTATTACGTTTTGTGTTGTGTTCTTTTATATGTAGAGCTTATGACTAGGAATCATTTTATTCTTGTGATCTGTACTAATACTATCCTTGTTTGATTTCAGATGGAAAATGATAGGAGAGTCAGACAATGACATGTCACCACATAGGTTATAAAGGAGGGCGTTTAAGAAGAGCCACAGTCGCACCCACATCCACCATCAACCCCACCTGTGGATGGTCCAGTGGAGATTGCCACTATTGTGACTCAGGTAGTTTCCACAGCGATAGTTGATATGTTATAAAATTTCCATCCATCGCAGCAGTAACTACCCCCACAACCCCCGCAATAGGTGATGCTACCAGTTCAGACACCTAGTTCAGTATGGGATAGAGATATGGAGGCATTCATTAAGGGCCACGAACCGGAGTTTACTTAGAGTCCAGACATTTTTGTGGCTAGCCAGCGGAAAAAGGATATACAACATCACTTGAGAATGGTATAGCGTACACCGATACAAAAGAAAATATTATCCTCATTTCAATTCGATAGGGTAGCTTTAAAGTGGTGAGAGTCTATCACCACGTTGGAGGAGAGAGACACATTGATAATTGATGAGTTCTAGAGAAAGTTCGAAGGAAATTACTTCCCACTAGTAATGAATTCTAAGACGAGAAGAAAGTTCATAAACCTTAAGCAAGAAGGTCGCACAGTAACGGAGTACGAGGAGGACTTTACCACACTGTCCAATTTTGCTGGGGAAGAGGATGGAAAAGTTTATGTCGGGGACTGCCTGTCACATCATGAAGTCTTTATAGGGGAATTCGACTTTTACCACTTATACGTAGATGGTGAATACATTTTTATTACATTTTTAGGATCACATGGCATTCCAAAAAAATAGTTTAGGGGGCCACAGTTCGGTGATTAGCATAAGAGGTTCATAGGTTCCCATGATAGGAAAGTATGGGGTAAATAGGGTCAAGTCCAGCAGCAGAGGAGCCAGCACGACCAAAGGCAGCAAGATAGAGGCCAGCAGGGCCTGCAGCTAGAGGCACACCCATTTGAGAGGAATTGATATAGTTATGGAGAAAGGGGTCATACATCAAAGAGGTGTCCTCGGGTTAATCATCGACCACAAGAGCAGGGCAGACAACGTGGGTATTCGACACCACAGGTGCAACGTCAATAGTTGCTAGACATAGGGATAGAAGTGCCAGCTCTACCATCTTTAACTGTCCCACATCAGGGGTAACATCCACAGTTATAGTATGAGAAGTTGTACCATATTGTTCTGGGTGAGGGACTAGCACCATTTTAGGCCATCGAGGGTATGTTCCCTATCTTTGGGCATGTGGGATGTATTTTATTTGATACTGGTGCATCATAGTCATTCGTAAGTAGTATCTTTGAACGCAAGTCAGCGATGCTAGATTTTGCATCTGATATCGTACTCTATATTGATTCACTCGTGAATGAAAGGGCTTCCATACATTTTGTATGCATAGACATAGGGATTGAGATGGGGGGAATTATATTTGTGGAAGACTTACTTGTATTAGATATATTTGAGTACGATGCCATCTTAGGGATAGATTGGCTAGATACGTACTGGTTGTGTATTGATTGTTATGATAGGCCCATCGTCTTCTCCATTTTAGGACAAGACATGTACTTGGTTACGATACTGCAAACCACGGGTGGGTCAAGCACGTATTTGTATTATATTGAGGAGGAGACTTCTTCGGAGGTCATTGTTTCTCTAGATACCATCTCGATAGTTAGTGAGTTTATTGATGTATTTGGAGAGATTTAAGGGTTACCACTAGACAGGGGGATAAAATTTGCGATTGATTTGATCTTGGGTACAAGTCCCATTTCCCGCACACCGTATCGGATGTCTCCTCTAGATATAAGGGAGCTTAGGGACCAAATTCATCAATTACTAGGTTAGGGGTTTATTTAGAGGAGTATTTCGTCATAGGGTGGTCCAATTCTATTTGTCAAGAAAAAAAAGGATCTTTGCAACGTTGTATCGATTATCGGGAGTTAAACACGGTCACCATACGGAATACGTATCCTTACCCCAGTACTGATGACTTATTTGACAAGCTGAGGGGAGTTGAATACTTTTCTAAGATTGATTGGCTATAATCAGCTGAGGGTTTGGGATCATGATGTGCTGAAGACAACATTTCTCACGAGATATGGGTCGTATGAGTTTTTAGTTATGCCTTTTGGGCTGAACAATGCACCAACTGTGTTTATGGACCTAATAAATTGGGTATTCAGATATTTCCTAGACTAGTTTGTTATCGTGTTCATAAATGACATACTGATTTATTCTCAAATTGCAAAGGAGAGCGCATAACATTTGCGGGTAGTCTGACAGATGTTACAAGACCATTATTTGCATGCTAAGCTTGAGAAATGTGGTCTTTAGTTACAGGAGGTTCAGTTCTTAGGTACATCATATTTGAGAGGGGGTATCGGTTGATCGAAGAAAGGTTTCTACAATGAGGGAGTGGGGAAATCCTTTACACCCACAGGGGCGTACTTTTTTGGGATTGGCTAGGTATTACCACCGGTTCATTCAAGGGTTCACGAAGATAGACGTGCCCCTAGAAAACTTGGTGAGGAAGGATGAACCATTTTTAGGGGGTGATGCGTATTAGTAGTCCTTTTATGTGCTGAAGTGTCAATTGACTACGACTTCAGTACTTGCGTTTCCTCAAGCAGGGATAGACTGTAAGGTCTTCACAAATGCATCCTTGTAGGGACTTAGAAAGGTGTTAATGTAGGAGGAGAAGTCGATATCTTATGCTTTTCGGGAGATAAAGCCTCACGAGGTACATTACCCCACCATGACTTAGAGTTAGCAGCAGTGGTATTTACTTTACGTATATGGAGGCATTATTTCCTAGGGGTTAAATTTTAGCTATTCACAAACTATAAGAGCCTATAGTACCTGTTCAAGCAGATAGAGTTGAACATGAGACATCAAAGATGGCTAGAGTTTATGAAAGATTACCAGTTTGATATTCAGTACCAACCTAGGAAGGAAAATGTAGTGGCGGATGCTTTGAGCTGCAAGTTGACATTGGAGTTAGTGGTAGTGTGGAAGGAAAAGTGGAAATCACTTAGTGATGCCGATGAGTTGACAAGTTCTTTTATGGCAGTTCGCACCATCACACCCGAGATCATTATTCAGGTCGTTAAGGCACATGAAGGAGATAATATTTGCCATGACAGGGTTAAGTAGTTATTAACCCAGGAGGCAAAGCACTACTCAATTGGTTGAGATGGAAAATGGAGGTTTCAGGGCAGGTTAGTTATTCCAGAGGATGAGGAGTTGAGGCGAGCTATCATAATCGAGGCTCATGGGTCACGTTTCAAGGTACATCCTGGTGGGGATAAGATGTACCAAGATTGGAGGTGATAGTTTTGGTGGGTAGACATAAAGAAGGATGTAGCAATCATTGTGTCCAAGTGTGCCACGTGCCAGTTAGTGAAGGTGGACCATCAGCATCTTGCAGGTGTTCTACAGCCTCTTGAGATCCCGATGTGGATATAGGAAAGAATTTCCATGTATTTTATCACAAGGTTACCTACATCACAACGGGGGCACAATTTGATTTGGGTGATGGTTGACCGATTAACTAAGGTGGCTCACTTTTTATCGATCCGGATAGACTACACGTCAGAACAGTGCACTAGGCTTTTCCTTACAGTGATTGTGAAATTGCATGGGGGTACCACTCAATATTGTATCAAATAGGGACAAGATGTACGTGTTCCACTTTTAGAGGAGTTTCCAGCAGGCCTTGGGGGCAGATTTAAGGTTGAGCACCTCATTTCACCCACATATAGATGGCCAGACGAAGAGGGTAAACTTGATGCTAGAGGATATGTTACAGTTATGCATCTTAGACTTTAAGGGTAGTTGGGAGAAGTATTTTCCTTTGGTGGAGTCTGTGTAGAATAACACTTTCTAGTCTACTATTAAAATCGCAGCCTATGAGGAGTTATATGGGAGACCTTGCAGTTTGTAAGGACATAATCTTGGGATTGTCCACTAGATTCTAAGAATTATCGGAGTTGTCCTAAACAACATATGATATGTTGTATACCGTTACATTTGGCATATCTACACACGATCATCCATAACGGAGACTATCTGAATCATTGGCAACATGCTTATTATCATGCACCCATCATCTTTAAATGTGTGACGTTCATCTTCAACCGGTCTCCACTACTCCACCACATTAATGGTATAACTATTATTTTGAACTCTTTATTTTTTCAATTATATTTGGGATATTTTTAAATTGATTTTATAACTATTCACATTTTTTCTAAAAACAAGCATGGAATTTAAATAGTAAACATTTTTGCTTAAAGTCGTTCAAATGACTTGGACATGTCGTTCAAACGACTTGGACACGTCGCTCAAAGAGGTTGAGCGATGCTCGTTTCTTCTGTGCATCAAACGACCATATATTGTTTTGATTTTTGATATCTCATCTCTTAGGTTGTTCGATCTAGGATTAAATGAAATCTCTACTGCCGCCTTGATTTTTTATTTCTCCTATAAATACATGCTCTCATTAGGTATTTCGTAAGACTTATTAACTCCGCCTTTTAATGACCTGCTACAATTTAAATCTTCATATTTTAAGGCTAAAACCCATTTTAATTCAGCCGAAAATCCATCTATATGTTTGTGAATCTTTGATAAATCCTTATATTTATATTACCCAATCTTGGAGTGGAACTTGTGGAGAAGAGAATCTATCTCCATTGCTGATTCTTGGAGTTCTTGCGGGAGATCTTGCTGAAGACAACGAACCGAGGCTTGCGGGTATTCATCCGTAAAAAATGTTGTGTTTCTTTATGTACATGTAAGTTGCGATTTACATTAAATAGTTAAATTAAAGGTTTTACCCCTTTCGGGGAATTTTCCTGAAATCTTCTTTTGTGATTGTTGGATTACATGCTAGATAAATTTATTGCTTCCAATCACTTAGATGCATGTTTAGAATTAATTAAAAACTGGATATAAAAATTGGATTTTAATTGAATAAGTTGGTACATTGAATGAAAGCGCACTCTCAAATTGGTATAAGACCCATTTACACAATTCTACCTTGTAATTTTTGCCCAAAATTTTTTTAGATATAAATTTTCTATTAAAAAAATTACTTATAGAAAAAGCCAAGTTCAGTGAATAACTTATATAATCGAATGCCAGTTTTTAATGGTACAAACTATGCTTTTTGGAAAGCCCGCATGAAATTAACTTTAAAGGGTATTGATGAACATGTCTGGTTAATTTGTGAAAGAGGGTGGACTCTTCCTTCTCTCACTGTAGATAATGTGACCAATCTTAAACCTGTGTCTAACTGGACTGAGGATGAATTTAAATGGAGTAATTATAATTCACGTGGCCTTAGTGATATTTTTGGATCCGTATCACCCGACGAGATCCAACATATCATGACATGTACCACATTAAAAGAGGCATGTGATATCATGCAGCGTACACATGGGGGCAAAAATGCCGTTAATGAATCTAAACTTCAAAATTTAGCTACCCAGTTTGAAACTATAACAATGCTTGAATATAAAAGTTTTGATGAGTTTTATGCACGTCTGTAAGATATTATTAATACTAGCTTTAATCTTGGTGAAAAAATATCTGACACAAGAGTAGTTAAAAAAGATTTTAAGATAATTTCCTAAGTAATTTATCCCAAAAGTCATTGTTTTTAATTCTTTAGCAATGTTAGATTCTCTTAGGTTAGAAGAGATTGTAGGAGACCTTCAAACTTACCAAATCGACATGTTTCTTGAAATGGTTAAACCCAAAGAAAAATGGATTGCACTTAAGGGCCAATCTAGAAAGAGTGAGGAGTCATCTTGGAAAAGAGAGGAGTTGTTAAAAAGTAGAGAGAAAGTGTCGTCCAATTATGAGTATGACTTCGATTTAGATGATTTCTCCCTCTTTGCTAAAAATATCAAGAAATTTCTCAAACTAAAAAGTAATGGAAATTTTAAAGATAAAAAGAGTTTTGAGAAAAATAAAAATGGGATGAAGTTGGAAAAAGATAAAAATAACGCACCCAAGAGAGAGGAAGAGAGGTGTTACGAGTGTGATGGAAGAGGTCACAAAGCATATGAGTGCTCAACTAGGTTAAACCGTCATATCAAGGGCAAAGCCACCCTAAATGACACCCTTAGTGACAAGAGCGAGGTCGAGTCAGTGGATTTAAGAGAAGAATCACTGCATTAATTTAACTTCACGGCTATTCATGTGAGTACTTCCAGTGCACCTCATGACGATGAGGAAGCAACCTCACATGGACACCTCAACAATGAAAACGATGTGAGTGAGGGTGAGGATGTTGCAAGTGAGAGAGAGTGTGACCTACAGCGTGGCTACGCCATGTTACACGCTGAGTACTTTAAAATGAAAAAAGCAAAATAAAGGTTTAGCAACTAGGATCATTGCGCTAGAGAATGATTTAAGAGAGACGAGAGAGAGTGCTTTATGAGCATGTGTTTGAGAGAGATATTTTTTTTTGGGGGGGGGGAGAGTTTTTGGAGGGAGAGTAGTTTTGAGAAAGAGAAAGAAGACTTGAGCAAACAAGTGGATAGTCTTATGAGTGAGATCCTTACGTCTGTGGAGACTCGAGAAACTTGAAGCCCTTGTAGACTAACTCACTCATGATCTTGAGAAAGCCTAGGAGGTCAAGGTAAATATTGAGGACATATTTGGAAAGATGGGAAATACGTTCCTCTGTCCCACTTTAGGGTCTAGTAAGAGGTAGGGAGTAGGTTTTGACAATGCTTCCACATCACATGTTGCACCGAAATCGATTCCTGAATTCATTATAAATCCTTATGGCCTTCAACCAAAACCCCAAAGGAAATTTTATCCAAGAGAAGCAAACCAAGGTCGGCCTAAGGCTGTTTATTTCAGCACTTATTGTAAGAGAAAAGTCCATCTTAGGGAGTTTTGCTATAGTTTGGATCGGACTCGACATACACATATTCTGTTGCACCACTTTAGTTATTTTACTAGCCTTAAAGAGTAGGTTGGGTGTCTTGTCGCCACTTCTCACAGTTTTATGGAAGTGTTCCAATGGATGTCTTTGTTGTCAGTGGATACTTCTAATATCCCGACTAGAGTTTTCCATGTAGCTCTTAAGACTCACAATACCTCCCAGTGATATTTTGACAATGGTTGATCTAGGCATATGACTTGTGACGTCTCATTTTTTACCAGCTTTGAGTATCATAAGGATGGTAAAGTCACCTTTGGAGATATGAGTAAATCTAGCATTATAGGATGAGGTACAATTGAGATAACCGACTTTCCTAAGCTAGATAATGTTTTGTATGATAAAGGTTTGAAAGCAAACCATCTCAGCATTATCCAGCTATGCAATGCAGACTTTGCTGTGAAGTTTGACCAGAATGAGTGTGACGTTTATGGTCAAGCCGATAAACTTTTACTGCAAGGGTGGAGGACATATGCTAACAGTTATGGGATTGTGACCAAGTCCTCATTTGTGTGCAACAACGCCACGATCTCTTCTATCGATCTGTGGCATCAACATCTATGTCGCATTAATTTTAAATATTTAGGGCGTTTAGTGAAGAAATACCTAGAACATGGCCTGCCATCACTTGGAAAGCGTACTTCCACAGTTTCTAGTCCTTTCCAGCAGGGAAAACAAGTACGTAGTCCCCATCGAAAGTTAAACTCTATTACCACTTCACACATTCTTGAGTTGATTCATGAGAGTGCGCCATCAATCAATGATTAAACTTGTTTAATTAAATTCCAATTTTTATCTCAAAAACCCTAACTCTTGCAAATAAATTTGATTGACAATTAATTCAAGCATGCAACACAATCACAATATGAGGAAAAATCTTCCAAAGGGGCAAAACGTTTTATTTCACTGTAATTTGTACCACTTATAATTATAGAGAAATACAGTGACATACGAATACTACAGGTGTCAGTTCGTCGTCATCAGAAGGAGATCCCGTAAGAGCTCCAAGTCAATATAGGAGAATCAACACTCTTCTCCACAAAAGCACTCCAAATAAGTAGAACAAGTAATATAGGGTTTAGAATGATTCACATATAGAATTGTGATGTTTTGGTGAATAAAAAAGGGTGTTTGGGACTCAAAAATATTGAAGACTTGTTGTAGTAGGTGTCTCAATAACGTTCTTCCAAAGTCTGAATGTAAATGGACTCCCCAAACCCGTAATTACAGAAAAATAAAAAATCTGATGTGGTGCGTCGGATCGGTCCAATTTTGCCTTTAAAAAAGTTGGATCGGTCCAACTAACTGTTAAAATGATTTCAACACAGTGAAATGATCCGGTTTTACCTTTGATAAGAGGCGGACAGGTCCGACAGACTGTCAAACATATTTTTCTTTAATTGAAAAAAGCCTCATATTGATAAACTCCATTTTTTACGAAAATTCCCAAATAAATATGTAAACATTAAAAACTGTAAATTAAATATTATACCATAAATTTGAGTGGAGTAGTTGGAACGGAAGAGTTTTGAAGACTCATGTTGCATGATGCTTGAATATGATGCACTACGCACGTATAAAGATAGTGGGAACGTGGTGACCGATGATTCAAATCGAGGCTGCCATGGATGAATAGTGTTGATGTGCCGAATGTAGCGGTATCAGGCATACTAACTGTGATCTAGGACACGCATAAAACTTCTTCCAAATGAACACTTATAAAATCATTTACTTATAAATCTCCCCTTATGTCTATTCCGGTACATACATAAAACTATCCAAATTATGCTATCCAAACTCAAACAAATGACATATGATTGAATATTCCCATTAAACCCCAAAACTGGAAATACTGAATGACATGTCTTTAAAAAGATTTCAACATCTCCAATAATCCTCAATTTTGTACCTACACACATGAGGCAAGAAAGAATACCTTCGTGAGGTATCGATATTGAAATGAGATAAACATAACATCAAAATAAATATCAAATTGAATCTCTAATCTTCCCCATAATGTAAAACTCCCCCATAATTCGTTCTCCCCATTTTTATTTGTCCTAAATAGACAAGGAAAGGAATAAACAAGATAAATATGGAGTGTCACGACATGCATAGCAAACATGGATCAAACTACGCCCATTCAGAGGAGTAACCCAAAAGCATTCCAGAAACTATTTTTTGATTTTTTAATTTTTTGTACAAAAATGCAAAATTAAATTACAAAAACCACGCACCATGAGTTTACACTAATATAACCAAGTCATGGAAACAGAATGAATGGGTGTGAACATATTCGATAGAAAAATCAATGTAATCACGCATAACATATGTGCACGATGAATATGTGTACTCCTAACGAATGAATCTCAAAATCGTCCTTAGGTGTCAAAAATGTGAATTTAGATGACATAGTCTTAATCAAATCGACAAATCAAAGTCAAACATATTTTTACACCAATAACGTCTAAAACTATGTAACGCTTTTTCATGCCTTTGTCAGGACATGCAAACCCATTTTATATTCCATCGAAACTCCCTCGTAAATAATAATGTTTTTTTTTATTTTTCTTGTGAGGTGATGAAACTAAATCCTATTGGTCCACTTTATGGAATTTTTCTTTTTATTGCCTTATAAAATTTTTGGGCTCTTTTCAACCTTGTTGGACCTTAGCAAATATTTATTGTGCCACACCTTTTTTAGGTCTGATTTAAATGGTGGTTTACCCGCAAAGGATAAATGAGTACCTTTTGTATCCCTTACCCGTTTTTCATAAACATCACACAAACTCACAAACAACGGTTCTTACATGGACTAATTTCATTGTCAAGTTTTATCACATTTGGTTCGTTTTGAAGATATAATTGAGATGAAAACACATCGACCAACATGTGATAGACAAGAACAATATTCAAATAAATTCGTGAAAATGTGCATTAAAGGAACTCATGAGTCAAACATGTAGGTAGTAACAAAAAATCACATCTCAATGACTCCAAACATTGTAAAGCACAAATATGAAATGATGACACATATCAAAACACTATCAAACAATCACATGAATATGGAATTAAATTATGAATCGGTCATCCTAAATGTTCATCCATATACGGTGCAAAACAAAATAGAAAATACAATTTTTTTTTTGTCTTTTTCCAAAAATTTAATCAAAATAAAATCTTTTTGTATTTTTGAAATTTTTTATCAAAAATAAAAATCTAACAAAAAAAGTACATGTGTCATAACACTAGCAAACATATAACATGAAGCACCACTAGCGTATGACAAATAAATCATGCAAGCAACTATCCATAAGAAATAACATGTGACACATCACGTGCAAGCATGTGAGAATCAACCAATGAAGCATTTAGCATCCCCAAAATAAATTTCCTAACCCAAACACGTGCGTACCTAACTTGAGGGGTTATGGGAACTGATAGTACAGTATCCTTAAAATTCCTAGGACCTCTTCCAAGATTAAAGAAGTTATGTCTAAGGTGACCTTTCCTACCACAATATGAACATGTGTAAATTGGTGGACCGACACCCATGGGGTGACCTTTTATAATGTACTTGGGATTGATTGACCCTTTAAAACAAATAATGGCCTTGGTTTTAACACTCAAAACATGAGAACACGACGATCCACTACCATTGCTACCAACACTACTCGAGTTTGTCAAATCATTTTTCATCTCCAAAATTTTTGACTTAAGCAAATAATTCGACTCTTCCGATTTTAGGGACTCCTTCTCTAAATTTTCAATTATTCCTATAATGTTATCACGTTATCCCTTAAACTATGCACACTTATCCCTAAGAGTCTCTTCACGTGCCACAAACTCATCGATTAAAATATTTTTATCCTTTTTGGAACAAACACAAATCCTAGAATTTTTAAAATCCTTTAATTATTTTTCTAAAAATAGGACTCTATCATCACTCTCTTTTTCGGACAATTTTAAAGCATTAAAATCATGGTCCAAAGAAACAAATTTCGCATGATAAAATCTCTTTGACTTTGAACCGTTTGTAAAAGATTCATGGAGGATTTAAAACGACAATTTTATTTTTTCAAAACTTTAATTCTTTCCGCAAACGTCAAATTTAAACTATTTAAATCATCAAAACTCTGACCCGTGCCATCAAGGAGGGGCAAAATTATGATTTTTCAAGAACAGGATTTTCAAAAAAAATTAATATGACAAATTTTTTTCGTAAAATAAGGATCACTCCATAACATAGAGAAGCCCGCTCTGATACCAATTTGAGAGTGGGACATCAATCAATAATTAAACTTGTTTAATTAAATTCCAATTTTTATCTCAAAAACCCTAAGTCTTGCAAATAAATATGATTGATAAATTAATTCAAGCATGAAAAACAATCACAATATGTCGAAAAATCCCCCAAAGGGGCAAAACCTTTTATTTCACTATAATTTATACCACTTACAATTATAGAGAAATATAGTGATGAAGGAAAATCCCGTTTGGCTAATTTATGCGGAAGCGTTGTGATGGTTCAGTTAAAACAAAATTTTAATTTCTATCTAAATTAAAATTAAACACAAGTGAAATAGGACGAAACACACAATTTGAATTTCACTTAAACCAAATTAACCCAAGTCCTATAAATTTGCCTAAGTCATATTTTTTGATTATTTCAAATTAGGCCAAACCAGTTTTAATAATATATTTGAATTAATTAAACATTACCCAATTTTAATTAGAACCAAATTAAATTAAGTGTGACAATTAAAACCAATTTTATCTTGAATTATCCTAAGCATGCGTTCTAAGTTATTATACAAGATAAAAGTAAATCAATCACACTACGCCACGATGTACGAGGAAAAACCCCCATCGGGAAAAACCTCGGATGACCCTAGCCTCAAATGCACTAAGTACGGAATTTACAATTACAAGATAGAAGACTTTCATCACACGACTCGATCCCTCTCAAGCCTTGACGCTCCTTCTTGCAAATACCTCCACTTAGCGGATAACCCTGGAACTCCACCGCGATCTCGGAATCCACCGATCGAACTTTATGTGGCCACCATCACCCGAACTAGGAGCCTTTCTCCAAGTGGGTAAATCACAAAAACTTCTTCTTTGTGGGATTTAGAAGCAAACCCAAACTTCTCTTCAAACGGTAGAGATGGTAAACCGGTGCCAAAACTCCAAGAAAGATGTATATATATGAACTTGGATAAACACAACTATGGGTGTAAACTAAAATGTATAATCATTTTCTTTGGAAATTGACACTTTAAAACAATGAACTTTTTCTAAAACATTTTTTCTCTCAAACACTCTCTAGAGGTTGGTAGGATGTGAAAAGGTTAAGTTAGAAAAAAGTATTCCCGCACATAGATATTCAGCAAAAAGATAGTGGGGTAAAACAAGTATGAAAGTGGGTAAAACTGCTCAAAACTACCAAAAAACCTGTTCTTGCCAAATCTCGTTCGAACGAGTCTTCTTACAAAGTTCTAGTATGGACTCATTAGAAGCTCGTTGGAAATCTCGTTAGAACGACCATCTCGTTCGAACGACATTTCGAACGAAGTTCTAGTATGCCATAATGGGAAGTCGTTGGCAATCTCGTTCGAACGACTCGTGGTTCGAACGACAATCTCCTTCGAACGACACTTCGAACGAACTCACAGAATGTTCAAAAAATTCTTTTTAAGCCCAGAAACTTTATACACAATATATATGTTTTAATAGAAAACATTCTGAAAACAAAACACAGTTTTAAAAACTTAGCACCCAATATAAACCGTTCCAAGCTCTTATATATATATGTAATGCATTCATACCTTGAGAGCATGGAACCACTATTGATGACGTAGAAACGAGGCACTTAAAACTTGGCATTTTGATGAAGCTTTATACACTTGGCCGCTACATCTTCAACAAACATGTCATAGGCTTGGAGGATGATCAATATACTCTATCCTATGACTAAAACGTTTTTGTCCGAAATTGAGCCAAAACTACAAAGGACTCAATTGAAAATTTGCGTCCTTACAAATCTCCCCCTTTTTGCTATTTCGGGACAAAAACCAAAAAAAATCCTAAAGGGCCGTCAAGCTCTACTAGACTAATAAAAAGTCCCACCCAAAATAAAAATACAATTCTTGACTCAAACAACTCAAAGGATCAACAATCTTTGTCATTGAAAGTCGCCGCTATATAAAATAATTCCTGCACACTTAAGCAAACACATTACATGCATAGGGAATATCAAAATATTTAATGCAAGTAAAGTAACTACTCCCCCTAAATTAATTCTCTCCCTTTATCGAGTATGATCAACTTAGAAAGACGTCTCCCCCTATGATAAATCTCCTTAAACTAAGATACGATAGTAATAGGATTGGATACCATTTCTCCCCCTACCATTCTCCCCCTTTTTGTTCAGGAATAGACAAAGGTAAAAAATTAAACAATAACTTATCTCCCCCAAATAAAGCATATACACCCTCTAAACTAAGCAAGGGATAAATAGAATGGGATAAGAAGCTAAAATATGTAATTATGCATATAGTGATGAGAACTTTAAAGAAATTGGGCAGTAGAGATTCAACTAATCTAAGAAATAACATCGGATACCAGCTAGGATGCACTAAAATGATACCAATACGATATATAAGTTGTTAAGCATGTGATATCAATAGAGAATGCAATAAGATGGATACCAAGTATGAATTATAGCATATATGGATTACAAATCAAGGCGAAGACTAAACAAAAATATCAAATATATGTATACATAATATATACCAAAGAGACTCAAGTACACATATATAGATATAAACATACTAATGAGACACACAAAATATAATAGGAGTCTTTCACACTCGTATGGAAAAAATGTGTCATATGGAAACGGAGGTGTTGGGGTGTGAACTAGTAACAATTAAATTTAGACCCAATCACTTAAAACATGTTCACGGAGTTCTCAATTGATTGCAAACTTCATCACATTTGAATATAACCTCATGTGACAATATAGATTGAACTCAATGAACAAACATACACAATGCATACAAGCCTATCATATTGATGATTCTACAAACCAATAGAGTCATGACATGAAAAATGCAACTAGGATAAACGGACATTGTGCAAATCGTTGATATACCATCCAATCTCCCTCAATAAGCATATATTTATTTTGAATGAATATATCAATCAAACATAGGCCTTGGCAAATTATTTTTCTTTTTAATGCCATATTTTCTATTTTTAGGCCTTTGGACCACGTATTTCTTTTAGGTCCATTCAAAACGGTGGCTTACAATAGCAAAGGATCACTAATCCTTTCGGAGCCCTTCCCAGTGCATATTTATATTTATCATATTTTCATTTTTCACAAAAATCTCACGTGCAACAGATTTTGACATGCACTAGTCCTCCTAAGTCACAAATATGTAGATGACAAGATTGGTAAGAGAACACCTCACAAAGCCCAAATATACATATGAAGTTAAAATTTCAAAAGAGCTCACGAATGTGTGAATAGAGGCATATAAAAATAGAATCCATTATATCAACACAAAATTCAACTACTCCATGTAAGCATGGTAAATAACATAATAAGGATTAACAATCTAAACCAAACGGTCTAGCCACATGGGAGCGTAAAAAATGGGATTCAAACACAAGTGTATGCCACATAAAGTGTGGCAAACTAAAATACACACAAAATAAAATCTTTTTGAGTTTTTGAATTTTTAATCAAAAATACAAATATATACTCAAAAGGACAAACAAAAAGCATTTGTATTTTTCGTGAAGCTTAAATTACTCAAAGGTAAACCACAAATGATAAACAAAAATCTTTATGTATTTTTCAATTAATGCAAACAAAATAGATATAATACAAAAAGATAAACAAAAATCATAATTCTAGCATGTGATAAGCATGGATCATAGACTAAAAAATGATAAACAAGCATACATTTAGCATATGAATATAGCATGAAGTACAAACGCTAAAGTATGCTAACACTAACACATTCATCCTTTAGATTTAGCAAGGGAGGAAGCATGTGAAAGTAAATAAGAATCAAAAACCCTATTTTGTAAGGCAACCAAGTCGAATTTCCTAACCCAAATTAATGAAGAATGACTATCTTGGGGTGTAGGAATTTTAAATACCTTGGTTACTTTACGTTGGGATTTTCTAGAAATTCGTTTAAGATCAAAACAAAATTTTCTAAGATGAACTTTTTGACCACAATGTGTTCAAGTAAAAACATGTCGAAAAGATTTACCTATGGAATGATCTCTAAAAGCTTTCCTAGCAGATTCTCCTAAAACGTTGGTTTTGGCTTTATGAGTTGATTCATTACAAGAATTGAAGCCTAAACCACACATGTCTTTTTTAATTTGGACCATTCCTAATATTTTATCTAATTTTTCCAAACGACACTCCAAATCAAATTTGACATTACTAGAGTCTTTTAATTTATTTTGCAATTCTAAAATGTTAGACTCTAATAAAACATTTCGCTCTTCGAAAGCAAGAAGCTCATTTTTCAAGGATTCCATTAAATTCCTAAGGCTATCTCTCTCGCCTTCTATATATTCAAGCTTCTCTAGAAGATCTTTCTCTCGTGTCCTAAGGTCTTCAACCAACATACTATCCTCAACGACCTTGCCACACTCTCTTAAACTAGCTTCTAACTTCAAATTAGCTCTTTTTAACTGAATAGATTCTTTATAAAGTTCTTGAAAAGCATTTTGAAGTTCACTCACATTAACCTCTTCTTGATTTTCACTCTCTCTTTTTTCTCCACTCTCACTATCATCACAAATAAGTAATCAAAAACTTTGACCTCGGAAGTGTCATGTGTTTGAATATCTTCATGAGAAGATTCACTTTCGGTGCTCACATGACTAGCCATAAAATCCACAAAATTTGGCTTAGTGGGGTAATCGGGTCCCTCTTCCTTATCACTATCACTAAGGGTTGCATTATATGAAATGGGTCGTTTACCCTCTTTCCTTAGCTTAGTGGGGCACTCAGAAGCCCTATGGTCATAACCCTCACAACCAAAACACCTATTTCACTCGTCCCTATTTAAATTTTCATTATTAGTTTTACGGATCCTCTCAGCTTTGTCATGCTTAGAAGTTTCGAATTTCTTAAAATAGTTTTTAAATATATCTTTATTAAATTTAAGAAATTTTCTAAATTTCCGAGCAAACAAGGCCATGTCTTCCAAGTCACTATCACTCTCGCTCTCTACTGCTTGTTTGACCTCTTTTCGGGATTTTAAAGCAATGCCCTTTTCAATTTTCTTTTTGGTTTTAGAGGGAAACATGTCTAGTTCATAGGTTTGTAAATCACCTACGAGCTCTTCTAATTTCATAGAGGCTAAAGTTGGTAAAGAATTTAAAACGGTCACTTGTCGGGTATTTTCTCTCCCAAGTTAAAAGATGAATTAACAATATCAGAAAGTCTAGCATACAATTCATCAAAAGTTTCTTTTTCATTCATTTTGATAGTTTCAAATTGAGTGGTGAGGTTTTGAAGTTTCGAAGATTTAATGACACTTGTACCTTCGTGAGTGAGTTGTAAAATATCCCAAGCTTCTTTAGCGGTCTCACACGTCAAAATGCGTCGAAATTCATCCGGTGTGACCGCGGTAAACAAGGCATTTAAACCACGGGAATTAAAGTTTGAAAGTTTAAATTCACCCTCACTTCATCTATCGGCCGGTTTGAGAACACGCACATTATCTACTAAATGAGTAGGTGGGGACCACCCGTTAACAATAGATATCCAAGCTCTCTCGTCGATAGATTTTAGTGCTGATTTTTTTCGCGCTTTTCAATACGCGTAGTTAGAACCATCGAAAATAGGAAATTTTGAAAGTGGGGAAAATTCCATTTTAGTCAAAAATTATTTAAAGGATCTTAACGAAATAATTTATTGCTTTGGCTTTGATACCAATTTAAAGGAAAAGCCCGTTTGACTAATTTATGCGGAAGCATTGTGATGGTTCAGTTAAAACAAAATTTTAATTTCTATCTGAATTAAAATTAAACACAAGTTAAATAGGATGAAACATACACAATTTGAATTTCACTTAAACCAAATTAACCCAAGTCCTATAAATTTTCCTAAGTCATATTTTTTAATTATTTCAAATTAGGCCAAACTAGTTTTAATAATATACTTGAATTAAATAAACATTACCTAATTTTAATTAGCACCAAATTAAATTAAGTGTGACAATTAAAACCAATTTTATCTTGAATTATCCTAAGCATGCGTTCTAAGTTATTATGTAAGATAAAAGTAAATCAATCACACTACGCCACGATGTACGAGGAAAAACCCACAACGGGAAACAACCTCGGACGACCCTAGCCTCAAATCCACTAAGTACGGAATTTAGAATTACAAGACAGAAGACTTACATCACACGACTCGATGCCTCTCAAGCCTCGACGCTCCTTATTACAAATACCTCCACTTAGAGGATAACCCCGGAACTCCACCGCGGTCTCAAAATCCACTGATTGGACTTTATGTGGCCACCGTCACCCGAACTAGGAGTCTTTCTCCAAGTGGGTAAATCATGAAAACTTCTTCTTCTTTGTGGGATTTAGAAGCAAACCCAAACTTCTCTTCAAACGGTAGAGATGGTAAACCGGTGCCAAAACTTCAAGAAAGATGTATATATATGAACTTGGATAAACACAACTATGGGTGTAAACTAAAGTGTATAATCATTTTCTTTGGAAATTGACACTTTAAAATAATGAACTTTTTCTAAAACATTTTTTCTCTCAAACACTCTCTAGAGGTTGGTAGGATGTGAAAAATTTAAGTTAGAAAAAAGTATTCCCGTACATAGATATTCAGCAAAAAGATAGTGGGGTAAAACAAGTGGGAAAGTGGGTAAAACTGCTCAAAACTGCCAAAATACCTGTTCCCGCCGAATCTCGTTCGAATGACATTCTCATTCAAACGAGTCTTCTAACGAAGTTCCAGTATGGACTCGTTAGAAGCTCGTTGGCAATCTCGTTAGAACGACCATCTAGTTCGAACGACATTTCGAACGAAGTTCCAGTTTTCCATAATGGGAAGTCATTGGCAATCTCGTTCGAATGACTTGTGGTTCGAACGACAATCTCATTCAAACGACACTTCGAACGAACTCACAGAATGTTCAAAAAATTCTTTTTATGCCCATAAACTTTATACACATTATATATGTTTTAATAGAAAACATTCTGAAAACAAAAAACAGTTTTAAAAACTTAACACCCAATATAAACTGTTCCAAGCTCTTATATATATATGTAATGCATTCATACCTTAAGAGCATGGAACCACTATTGTCGACGTAGAAACGAGGCACTTAAAACTCAAAATTTTGATGAAGCTTTATACACTTGGCCGCTACGTCTTCAACAAACACGCTATAGGCTTGGAGGATGATCAATATACTTTATCCTATGACTCAAACGTTTTTGTCCGGAATTGATCCAAAACTACAAAGGACTCAATTGAAAATTTGCGTCACTTGTACCTTACAAGTGACACACGAATACTCGCAGGTGTCGGTTCGTCATTATCAGTACGAGATCCCGCAAGAGCTCCAAGTTAGCAATGGAAAATCGATCCTCTTATCCACAAAAGCACTCTAGATGAGTATAATAAATAGGGTTTAGAATGATTCACATCTAGATTTGGGATGTTTTGGTGAATCAAAAAGGGTGTTTGGGACTCAAAAATATTGAAGACTTCGTGTAGTAGGTCTGTTAATAGTGTTCTTCCAAAGTCTTAATGAAAAAAGACCCCCAAAACCTGTATTTATAGAAAAATAAAAAATCTGATGTGGTGCATCGGATCGGTCTGATTTTGCCTTTGAAATAAGTCGGATCGGTCTGACTAACTGTTAAAATGATTTTTACAAAGCGAACTGCCCTGGTTTGCCCTTTGATAAGAGGTGGACCGATCTGACAGATTGTCAAACATATTTTCTTTAAATGCAAAAAGCCTCATTTTGATAAACTCCATGTTTTAGGAAAATTCCCAAATAAATATGTAAACATTAAAAACTATAAATTAAATATTATACCATAAATTTGAGTGGAGTAGTGGGAACGGAAGAGTGTTGATGACGCACATAGCATCACGCTTGAATATGATGCACTACGCACATATAAAGATAGTGGGAGTGTGATAACTTCGAATTCAGATCGAGGCCGTCATGGATGAATCGCGTTGACATGCCGAATGTAGCGGTATCAAACATACTAACTGTGATCTAGGACACACAAAAAAATTTCTAGATTCTAAACGGACATTTATAAAATCATTTCCTTACAATTCATATGGATCTTATGGGTCCTAATCGCACTAAGAATCTTTATGGTAGAGGTACATCCTCGCAATGGTAGATGATTTATCTCGTTATTCTATAGTTGGTCTCCCGAGAGAGAAATCCGATGTTATAGAACTTTTTACGACCAAGTGTCGTGTTTTGCAAAATCAGCACAGTGTCACTATCAACAAAATGCGTAGTGACAACGACACATAATTTAAAGAAGCAAAGGTGTATCTTTATTGTGATAGCCATGAAATTAAATATGAATTTTCGACCATGAAAACTCCTAAAAATGGGATTGTTGGGAGGAAGAACAGGATGATTAAGGAGATGGATAAATCTATGCTTCTAAGTCAGGTATATTTTTTAGAGGTTTTGGGTAGAGTCGATGTCTACCGCGTGCCACAAGGTGAATAGGGTATATCTTCATCCACACACACTTTAGATGCCATATGAATTGTGGATAGGGAAGAATCCCAACCTTTCATATTTTTGTGTCTTTGGGAGTAAATGCTACATCTTTAGAGATAGAGTGCAATTAGGAAAGTTTAATTATGTTAGGATATTCATCGACAAGTAGAGCATACCAGGTTTTTAACTTGAGCAGCTCTAAGGCTATGGAATCAATAAACATCAATGTTAAATATGACGAGCCCCAGACATTTATTGATACTAACCATTTATGTGAGGATGATGTACCCCTAGTGAAGATCTCATTATTCCTCACACACCTAGGGTGGACCCCACTCTTGACTTAGGGGATTCACCTTCTTTGGTTCATAAGAGTTATGACCCTTCCACTATTCTAGGAGATCCCACCTTAGGGGTCAAGACTCGTGCTCAGTTAGAGAATGTTATTAAATTTCTGTGCTACATGTCCAAAGTTGTGCCCAAGAATATCAAAGAATCACTCAAAGATTAACTCTAAATATCCACTATGCAGGAAGAGTTGCTTTAGTTTATAAAGAATGATGTTTTGGAACTGGTCCCCCGACTTAGTGAGAAGAATGTGATTGTTACTAAGTGGATAGTTAAGAATAAAATGGATGAGAATAGTCGCTCATAGCTACACAAATATTGAGGGTGTAGACTTTCAAGAGATATTTGCTCCTATTACGAGGCTTGAGTCAGCCCGCCTACTACTCACCATTGCATGTTATCTGGGCTTCAAGCTATATCAGATGGATGTCAAGAGTGCCTTTCTGAATGGCATTCTATAGGAGGAGGTTTACGTGGAACAATCGAAAGGGTTTAAAGTCCTTAAGCACCCTAGACACTTTTATTATATGAGAAAATCCCTGTATGGTTTGAATCAAGCACCTCATGCTTAATATGAGAGGCTTACTCCCTATCTCTTAGATAGTGGCTTTAAGATGGGGAGTATATATAGACGACATAATCTTTGGATCCACCTGCTCCCGCTATGCTCACGACTTTGAGGAGGAGATGAAGAGTGAGTTCGGGATAAGTATGGTTGATGATCTTACTTTCTTCCTTGATCTATAGGCTTGTCAACTAGAGGATGGGATGTTCATCTCCCACTCCAAGTATGAAAGAGACCTCGTGAATAAGTTTGGGTTAGACTCCGCTAAGCATTCTTTCACCCCCATGAGTACCTCGATGAAGCTTAGCAAGGACACTTCAGACAAGGATGTAGAGCAAAGCTTATATCAAAGTATGGTAGGTAATCTTATTTACTTGAATGACATTTGTCCTCACATAGCCTTTAGTGTTAAATTCTATGCGCGATATAAGGCGTCCTCGAAAGAGTCACACTTACACGCTCTTAAACCTATTATCAAATACGTTAATGGGAGTCTCTCATATGACATTTGGTATTCCTTCGATACCTATGATCGTTTGTCTGCATATTCGGATGTCGATTGGGTTAGGGATGCAGATGGATGTAAGATCACTTCAGGTGGGTGCTTTTATTTTGGTATTGCTATGGTATCGTGGATGAGAAACAAGAAGAACTCCATCTATTTGTCCATTACGGAGGCTGAGTACATTTTCGCTGGGAGTTTTTGCACGCAAATCTTGTGGATGAAGAAGATGCAGGAGGATTATGGGATATCATAGGACACCATGACTATTTCATGTGATAACACGAGCGCGATACATATATCCTGTAATCCAGTCCATCACTTGCTCACCAAATATATTAGGATACACAAGCACTTTATCTGAGACCTAGTTGAGGAGAGGGTCGTATCCTTGAGCTTTGTGACCACCGATCTCCAGTTAGCCTATATCTTCGCGAAACCTTTAGACGCCCCTAGACTCGAGAGTCTTAGGAAGTCATTAGGTATCTGCACAGTTGACTGAGGGTTGATCCGTGTGTCTAATATAGGATGGTTTTCATGTGCATATTCTTGGATACTATTGCTAGACTGTATCATTGGTATATTTAATGTATTATTTTTTTCTTTTTCATATTTTAGAAAAATCCAAAAATATTTTTATTTTTTTGAAAAAATTGAAAAATATAAAAAGATTTTTGGTGTTTAAGAATAGAGAAATTTTTTTCAGTTTTTAACAAAAATGAAAAAGACAAAAAGATTTTATTTTTTTAAATTTTTTTAAAAACACAAAAAGGATTTTTGTAGTTTGTTTACACCTTTTACGAATGGACATTTAGGATGACCAAGTCACAATATCATTCTATTATTCATGTGACTATTTAATATTATTTTTAGATGATACATCATTTTATTTATGTGCTTTACAATGTTTGGAGTCATTGAGATGTAATTAGTGATTACATTCTAATTGTTTGATTCATTGTCTCCTTTAATGCACACATGCACAGATTTATTTGATTTTTGTACTTGTCTATTATATGTTTGTTACAATGTTTCCATCTTAACCCCATCTTAAAATTAACCAAATGCGATAAAATGAGTCAATGAAAGTAGTGCATGTACGAACCGCTGCCCGTGAGAATTTAATTAATATTGAAAAGATAATGAGTAAGCATGGGAAAGGGTTGCGAGAGGCATGTGAACTAATAGTGAAAGCCACTATTTGAAAAGTTCCTAAGAAAAAATTAAGGCAATAAAAAGAAATATATGCCAAAATGGGGCCAATAGGAAATTTATTAAAAAGAGAATTTAGAACCTCAATAAAAAATGCATTGTTATTTATAAGGGAGTTTGTATGGAAATCAACGGGTTTGCACGTCCTAACAACGTCTCGAAAAAGTATTTCATAATTTTAGACGTTATTGGTGTGGAAATCATTTTAGACCTTGATTTGTCGATTAGATTGAGTTAATTTCATATAAATTCAAAATTTTATACTTGAGGATTATTTTGAGTTCATTCATTAGGAGTATCCAAAATTAATCGTGCACATATGATTATGAATGTTTGAGTTGATTTTCTAATCGAATTTTTTCACACCCCCACACTAATGCTTTCATTGACTTGGTTTTCTTAGTGTACATTCCTGGTGTGATTTTTTTGTGCGAAATTTTTTAAAAAATTAAAAAAGAGAAGCTTATTTATTTGTGACACACTCCGTATTTACTGTTTATGTTTTCTTTTCGTGTTTATTTGGGACATCATAAAAGGGGGAGACCGATTTATGGGGGAATGGGAAATTTCGATAATTTAATGATTGGCTTGTGCTTAATTAATTTATCATTTATGCTCATCATTTTATTTTAACTTTTGCACGTCGCGGGTATTTGTTTCTTATCTCATATGTGTAGATACAATTTGATGATCATATATTTGGCACACCCCGATGATGACAAAGAAATCTTGGAGATTTGAAGTTTTGAAGATTTTGAAGATTTCAAGATATGTATATTGATACTTCGATTTGAGAGTTTTTGGGGATATTAGATTGTATGACTTAGGGATTTTTTTTGGTTGCATGATTCAGATATTTTTATGTATGTACCGGCATAGACATAGGGGGATATTTGTAAGGACATCATCTTGTGATTGTCTGCTAGATTCTAGGAATTATCATAGTTGTCCTAGACAATATATGGTATGTCGTATAGCGTTAAATTTGGCAGGTCTACACACAATCATTCATTATGGCCACTATCTGAATCATTGGCAACATGCTCATAACCACTCACCCATCATCCATAAACGTCAACCGGCCTCCACTACTCCACTACGTTAATGGTATAATTTAGATTTGGCGTTTTTTATTTTCACTATTATATTTGGGAGATTTTTAAATCGATTTTATAATTGTTCGTATTTTTTCAAAAACAAGACTGGCATTTAAAAAATAAATATTTTTTCTTAAATTTGTTCAAACGACTTGGACATGTCATTCAAATGACATGGTCATGTCGCCCGAAGAGGTTGCGCGATGCTCGTTTCTTCTATGCATCAAATGGCCACATAATGTTTTTGTTTTTGATCCGACATTTCTTAGGTCGTTCGATCTAGGATCAAATGACATCTTTATGTCATTTTAACGACATGCAGTTCTCGTTCGAACGATATTTTGCCTCCTTGATTTTTTATTTCGCCGATAAATGTTTGCTTTCATTAGCTATTTTGTAATACTTTTTAACTCCACTTTCTACAGACCTGCTGTAACTTAAGTTTTCATATTTAAGGTCAAAACCCATTTTGATTCACTCAAACCTCCCTATATATGTTATTGAATATTTGAGAAACCCTTATATTGATATTACCCAATCTTATATTGGTACTTGTGGAGAAGAGAAGCTATCTCCATTTCTGATTCTTGGAGTTTTTGCGGGAACTCTTACTGAAGACAACGGATCGAGGCCTAGGGTTTTTTTTGGTCAAAAACGGTATATTTATTTATGTACATGTAAGTTGTGGCTTACATTAAATAGTGAAATAAAAGGTTTTTCCCCTTTCAAGGATTTTTCCTTAAATATTTTTTTGTGATTGTTGGATTGCATGCTAGATAAATTTATTACTTTCAATCACTTAGATGAATGTTTAGGGTTAATTAAAAACTCGATGTAAAAATTAGAGTTTAATTAAATAAGTTGGGACATTGAACGAAAGGGCACTCTCACCATTCACCCTCATGTTAGTTGGAGGTGGGGGAGAAAAAACTCATCGGGCACCTTAGAGAAGGCAGAGATAATTTGAGCCAGGATTTCAATTGCCCATGATAGACAAAAGATCTATTTGGATGTGGGCTTAAGGAACTTGGATTGTAGGTCAGGGATCAGGTGCTGATTAAGGTATCTACCGTGAAGGGAGTAATGAGATTTTAGGAAGAAGGGGAAGTTGTATCCTCGATATATGTGATCATTACCTATTATTTTGAGGATTTGACCCTTGGCGTATCGATTGGGATTAACAGACCACTTGCAGATGATGCACAATATCTTTTATATATCTGCATTGTGTAGGTTTCTGAGGGATGAGGTCGCGTACTAGTATATAGATATCAATGAGATAGAGCTTCCGCTTGACATGACTTAGGAGGAGAGACTCATAGCTACCCTGGATATGAGGGAGCGTAGACTTCATTCCAAGGTGGTTCCCTTACTATGCGTCCAGTAAGGACACCACAATGAGGATGAGTCAATATGGGAGTGGGAGGACGACAGATGAGAGAAATATTTGGAACTCTTCTAGTCAGGTACGCTTCGAATCCCGAGGACATAATTTTGTTATTTGGGGGAAGAATGTAATACATTGCATTTTTTTATAATAAAATAAAATTGGTAGAAGTTAAATTAAATCTGTAGAACTTAATTAAATAAGTCATGAATAAATTGATTTGTTATTTATTAAAAAAAATAATATGTGATATTCAATCGATTATAAAAATGATTATGTTAGGTAAACATAATTCAAGCACGTTTTGGGATGATTTGAGGACTCGTTTAGGTGTTTTAGACATTTAAAATTTGACCCGAATATAGGTTTACCATTTGGGGAGTCGTTGGGCCAATCCAGTTATGGGTTCGGGTTCATTTGGGTCCCCAAACATGGAGGTTATATGGTAACTTGGGATTAGAATCTTTTATAAGTTAATCTAGTGTTTAGATAATCCCTTTCATTCACCAAAGTTTAATGTAGCAGCCCCACCTCCATAGAGAGAAGTTACCAAGGTTGACAGAGGGAAGAAGATTAAGGATCCAAGAAGAGAGCCTCTCAATCTTTAGTATAAGGTAAGAATTCTCTTACTAAAATTAACTTCCAATACACTTCTTAATTCATTGTTGTATTATATCATTAGATTTTGGGGTTAAAATATATAACTAGATGACGATTGGAAGGGATTATATCTTGTGCATGTAGAGGATTGAATCTGAAATTGTTATGAATTGAGAATTGATAAATTGATGATAAACCCAGTAATTGTTGATCATATTGATTTAGAGAAAAATATTTGGAGGTCAAATTTTAGGAATATTAAATATGATGTAAATAAATAAGAAATAAGGATTCATGAATGGGATGAATGGATAAATGTTCAATCTTGAAAACTAAGGTTAATATATTGAAAAATTCTTGAGAAATTTGGTACTGGATGAATCCAATATGTTATAGGAACGTTTTTCATGTAGAAAATGGTTATTTCATGAGAAGGAATCGTTTAGGGTTCATATAGGATGTTTGGGGGTAAAGTTTGGAGGTGTTTTGGTTGAAGAATGAATACCAAATCATTTATTTAGTTCGTCCCAGTACCTTAATTAACTAAACCAATTCGCTAGCAAGGGATAATTAGTTCGCTGACGGAACTGGTTTGGTTCTGATGGCTAGTTCCCCTTCGATTTTTATGATTTTTTGAGGGTCTTTTAAGGTACGACATGTTAGATAGAGTCCGAGAGTTAGGATGGGACTTTTGGGAACAAAATGGAAAGGTTGGAAAATACCTTAATTAATTGTGGGCGAATTTTGGGTAAAAGTTGAATTATTGTTTAAATGGGGAAACTAATGATTAATTAAATGGTTAATTATTAAATTAAAATTTATTGATTAGATATTAAATAGTATATATTGGGGGTAATTATAGAGAAATTACCTATACTTATTATATGATAAAGATATGCATTTATTTATTTATGCCGACATACCTATGTTCGTGGATGGTCCTATCGGTTAGGGTTGCGTGCATTTCAGGACCGTAGCACACGTCGGTACATGTGGGCTAGGCATTGTGCAGGTCATTACTTTAGGTACTACGTAGCAGCACCACTTACGACAGGTAGGTGTAGATATTGGAATCCATTATTACCATTGGGTATGGGTTGTGCAATGGTGTAGATGTTGGGACCACCCCACTTGTATGTGTTTTGTGATGTCCATTTGGATGAGGGACTTCTTCGGACTTACCGATAGAGCACAAATGGGACACTAAGGGTAAATGCCTTTATGTGTCGTATATATGTAAGGACACACACACACACACACACACACACACACACACACACACACACACACACACACACACACACACACATATATATATATATATATATATATATATATATATATATATATATATATATATATATATATATATATATATATATGTAAATAATCATATAATTTTATTAAGACTAATTAATTAGTCTAATGATGTAGATAATCAATTATGAACTCAGTACTACGTAAATGCATAAATGATGGTTATGTCTCTCTTGTGGGTAGTATCATTGCGGTACTATAGGAGATGGTAATGCATGTGTAGACAATTATCTTTGGTATGGGGATTATGCTATATGCATCATGTATTAACTACCGTTATGGTTATTAATCTTTCTCGGTTGGGGACTTGGGTTGATATGCATGTAGTATTACACTTAGAGGAGGGTTGAGGTACTTATCGCATGCGAGTGTCGATGGGTGGTACATACATTGAATTGACTATATTATTGCATCTTAATTTTCATAAGTTAATTCTTGCAATCCTAGGGTGCTGAGCCAAATTATAAATATTTTTCCACCCAGGTTTGCCTAGATAAGGATACCGACACTAACGAGATATTAGGTTTTCTATCATATCTTGCTTCTCAGAGATCAACTCATTGATTCTAGTCTAGATTGCTAATTCATTTTAATTACTTATTTCAAATATTGTATGGGCATAAGCTCAGAGTTTGTTATTATTCAGTCATTTGAGATAGTCATATTTATGTTGGGTTTATTTTATTAAGATGCTGATCTTTTTTTTAATTATTAATTCAATCAGTTCTATCCTGCATGTTGTTTTGAAAAAAATGTTTTATTACAGTTTGATGTTGAGAATGATATAAATTGATAGACAAGCCCCATCTTCGGCAGATTATGTGTGGCCAATCTTTACGTGAAAAAGGAGGGTCGTTACAACATTACCTCAGCCTTGTACGACCTTTAATTTGTGTTTGAATAATTTGTCTATAATATATAACATTTTTTCCCCTTTGAGGGGTGTTACTTTTAACCCTTAGGATTTTTAATTTTGGCAATGCTAATGGTTTTGATGATGCTTCATCTTTCATGCATTTGCTGCGTGTGATTCGTTATTAGTATTTTTGTTAAGCCTGTTTTGCTTGCAGGTTTCCCCATTGGTATCTCCCATATCACTGACCTTATTATTCAGGCTCAATTATGAGTTTGAGACCGAACCTTATGCATTTATTGTGGCTTCATTGCCTCAGATAACTTATTTTCCATCCAATTCCTCCTAACTTAGCCGGAACAAATTTACAAAATTCCAACTTGTTCTTAAACTAACTTCTACTTAAACTGGCTAAACTAGTTATTCATTTTCTTCAAGTAAAACTCAGATGATGTCTCTCCCTCTTATGTTTGGTCTCAGTTGTTCCTAATTTTTCATTAGGACGAGGGTGCCATTGATATTAATGCGCCAATTAAATTTTTCTCAAACTAATTTTTCTTAAATCAGTTGAGCACAAAGTAAATATCAACCCCCAGTTATCCTTTAACTAAATTCTATAAAATTAGCCAAACTAATTAATGTTTTCCTTATAATGTTTATCCTGGATTGTATCTAAGTTTTACATAATGACGAGGGATACCTTGTTTGAATAAGCATTTTTACTTAAGGTTTGGCTCATCACTTTTCAAGTTATGATTTCTAACTTTTACTAGGGGCATTTATGTTTAACTTTTTTTGTAAAAGTTTTTTACCATTATCAGGATTGACTAAGACTTACTAGGTTGTATGTATTCTTTAGGGTTTAGAATTTGATCTTTTTAGACTAGGCTTATTTACCCTCAGAGTTTTGTCTTGAGGATAAGCTTAACATTCATCGGGTTCATCTCTTTAAGGATCCGACCTTCATTTATGTCATAGTCTGAGGAATACCTATGAGTTCACATCCCAAAGCATTCCCCTTTTTATGTCATAGACTAGGTTTAACGTAAGAATAAGTAAGTATAACAAATCAATCAAGCATGGTAGGATGGTGACTTGTATTTATATTCATCGACATGTGGAAAGTTTACATCACATAAAAATATCTTGTTCATACAATCCCTCTTCCTAACCCTAGTGGTAATATTTCTTCAGACGTTTTGCATTCCAATGATTAGTAAAAGGTAATCCTTAAATGTTTTCAATCCTATAAGTACCTAGAGAAACTTCTTCATTAATTTTGTAAGGGTCGTGATAGTTGGGGTGGAGTTTGTTCATCTTCGGAACAACTTTGTTGAGGGCATAATCCCCTACCTTCAACGATCGACTCTTAACCTTTTTATTGTAATACCTATAACTTATTATTGATATACCTCTTTTTGCATCTATGCATCTTCCCTGATTTCTTCAACCAAGTATAAGTCCAACCTCCTATCTTCATCATTGTTCTACTCGGTGAAGTGTCAAACTCTTTATCTTGGAAGGTCAATTTTGTTTAATATAACCACCTGTGACCCGTATGCTAATATAAATGGGCCCCTATTGTAGTCCTAAATGTGGTTTGATATACCCGTAGGGTACTATACGGCTATTCCATCCACTTTCCTTTTTTCTTCTTCAAGTGTTTCGTTGATTAATGAGAGGAGGGTTCAATTTGTAATCTCTATCTGACTATTCATCTAAGGATGAGAAAAAGCTAAATAGAAATGCCTTGTCCCTTATTTTTCACCGTAAGCTCTAATGCCCCTTTGTCAAAATGATTCTCATAATCAATGATGAATGCATAAGGGATCCCATACTTGCACATGATGTTACACCACATAAATTAAATGCATTTCTTATTGGTGATTTCAATTAGAGGCTCGACTTCTACTCGTCTTGTGAAATAATCAACTGTGACTATCAGGTACTTAAATCTTCCTAGTTCTGGGGGAAGAAGGTTGACGATATCCATACCCTACAAAGAGAACGAATATGAATAAGTGATCGACATAAGGGGTTGTTGAGGTTTAAGACTTATGTTCACATGTCTTTAGCAGGAGTTATATTTTTTTGTATAGGCGTGAGCATCTTCAACTAATGTCGACTAACAATACCCCTTCACAACAATCTCTTAGCCAATGAACACCCTTTTATGTGACTATCATAGGAAGCCTCATGCACCTCTTTCAAAATGCACTCTACCTCTTAAGGATGAACGTACCTCAAGAGGGGGAGAAGAAAACCCCTCTTATATAGCATATCTCCAAATATAGAGAATTTGGACGCTCTGAATCTAACCTTCCTCTCTTATCTTTTTTCTTTAGGAAACTTTTCATCTATGAGAAAGTCTGTGATCAAATACATATACAAATGTATAAATGTATTTGGATTATAAGGAAGTCAAGGAATATACAAATTCAACTCTAAAAATGTACTTGGCTGGGTTTGGCTTCATTTGGTACTTTTTTATCTTGTCAAAGGTTTTTGCCAAGTCTTTTGCATGATCTTCTAGTTTAAGAATCTTTGTTAGCATATCAACGACATGAATTTCCATGGTTTGGATTACATATTCTTTGAAAATATTGTTCACCAACCCCTAATACGTGGCTCCAATATTCTTCAACTCGAAAGATATCACTTTGTAACAAAAGGTGCCTTCATTACTTATGAAAGAAGTTTTTTCCTCATTATCCTCATTCATAGATATTTTGTTTTTAGTAGTGGTAGTCATCCATGAAACTCATAAAGTCATGACCAACCATTTTATCTATTCAAGGAAAAAGAAAACAGTTTTTAGGTCATGCCTTATTTTGACGCACATACGCCATTTTTCATTTTGCTTCGGTATGATCACCACAGTGGAAAGACATGAAGGATACTTGACTTCATTTATAAGCCCTGAATCTAAGAGCTTCTTCACTTCTTCTTGGATAATCTGGTAATGATTTTGGTCAATTTCCTCCTCTTCTGCTTAACCTCCTTAGTTGAGGCATCCATATCTAAATGGCGGCATATAATTTTGAGGTCTATCCCCGAAATATCCTTACACGACCATGTGGATCTATACTTCCATTCTTTCATGAGATTAACCAACTTAACGCTAACATTAGATTTTGAGGTTAAGCTAATTTGTACGATTTTATCACGGCCTTCTTCATTAAGGACCACCAATTCTACCTTCTCGATTGCCTCACCTTTTGCCAATTTCTTCTTATCCCTTATGTTATAGGTGGCAATGTTGTACAAAGTAGTCTCCTCTTATAGGCTTCCCTCTATTCTACGGATGTGAAGTAGCATTATTTTGATTCAAATTGATCTCCACATATTTTCCTATCCCAAAATAAGTAGGAAACCTCATTATCTGATGAACCGTGGAAGGAATAACTTCAAATTTCAAATTCATTTAGGCTTCCCTCTTTTTTATCCTTTGAATGGAAATATTCTAAAGTCTCTCATTTTCAGGATGGTTATCCCCAGACCATTATTTCCTCGATCCCCTTCTACTCCTATTAGTTAGAGTATGAGACATATCTCAAGGTCCAATACAGATCAAAACCCTTGGGGTTGTCATCACCATAAGTTCCTCAAAATACTTCCTCATATCGCACCGATAATGAGCAGTAGGCAGGATACGTTGTTTAGGTCCTAGCCTATCAAAGGTTGATTTCTTCGTGAGGTTAGTGAAGGCCCTAACCCTCTGCTGTAATGGATTCTTTATCCATGTTGCCAATATTATTCTTTGAATAGAGGTGCTTTTTGATAGTTTATAGGAATGGTCTCAGCTTCTTGGTTGTGACTCAGCCTCAACCTCCTTTTCCTCCTCCCTTGCTGCTGGAACTTATTTACCTAGATTCTCCCATTCATACCTTGTTTTGAGCTGTCGCGATCCCTCCACTTTTTTGTATCTTATCCCCAATGGTTAATCTTTTCTTGGAGCATAGAGTACTGTCATTTGAGGGGTTTTGGCTATCCTTGACTACCACAGTATCAGGGTTCGCAACCCCTTCCGATGGCCTTCCTACCAATGTCTGGGTAAGAGCCAACATCTATAAGGGAAAATTTATAATATAGTTAACTAATTTCGAATGGAAAAAACCATCATAGTTATGGTTAGGATTTGAGTTTGTTTATCCTTCAAGCTTATGATGTTTGATTGAAGACCGTAATTTTTTTAAGGTGCCATATTTAGTACCGAGTTTCATCTTCAATGTCGGTGGGATCTCAAGAGGTATAAATGCGTATATGTTTGATCCTCGGATATTCAGTTGGGTGTTAGGTTTTAAATTGAGGCTATTTTCGTAAAAAATAATTTTCAAAGAAAAATGTTTTTAATAAAGTCATTTAAACGAGAATTTTTTCTGTTGAAACGAATTTATATAAAACGTTCAAACTAGTCTTTCAGTTTATTCAAATGAAAATGGGGGTTTCTTTCAAATGATGATCAAATGAGATATTTTTATTTCACTTTAAGAAGTATTCAAATCTCGTTTGAAGCTCGCTCAAATGATCTTGGCTATATCGTGCGTACGATATTTATTACATTCAAGTGAGATTTTAGAACTTGTTTAAATGACCCTAGCATTTTCATTTGAACGAGTTTCCTTATTTTTTGTGCCTCCTCATAATTTGTGTTTTCTATAAATAGGAGTGATAACAACTATTTTTATTAAGAGTTTTTTTAAAAACATTTTTAAAGAACATATATTGTTCTTCAAACTCTAGTTTCACCCAAACATTTTAAGATAAAAGTTTCATTCTTATATGTTTGCTTAAGATAAATCTCCCATTTGAGTTACATAGTTTGATTACTCTTCATCTTTATTTAGTATGATTTGACATGGTGGACTCCGTGTTGTGGTGAAAGTTTGCTAGTCATGATTGGTGAATACTGAAATGCGTAAGGAGCATGCAGTATGGTCGTTCGTGGGTAGATTTCTACATGCTGTTATGAAAAATGTTGAAGGAATGAAGATAGCATTAAGTCTTGAATTAGTCAAGTCAGTTATGTAAGTCTTTTGTCATCCTCGTGTCATACCTAGATTACAGTGAATTTGCATAGTTGGGTCGTCTAAGATTTTTTTCACTGTGGGTTTTTCTCATACATAGACGTGTTATGCAATTACTTTATTTTACTCTTGCTATACTCACATAGACGAATGTTTTAAGGAAAGATAAAATTTGGTAAACAGTTAATAAAACATTCGATTTAATTAGTGCAAGATTCATTGGGTTAATCATTTAATTAATTTGAAAAATTAAAATTAATGTTTAGTTAGCAATACATATAAACACTTAGGGCAGTAGCACTTTCAAATTGGTATCAGAACGGGTTTCAATAGGGTTTTTAGGGATGACTCATAAAAGGTCTTATATGGAGGGTCAATCGATGTCTAGGCCACCACTATTTAATGAGTCTAATTATGCATACTGGAAATTGCATATGAAATATGCACTTAAGTCCATCGATGAGCGGGTATGGTTAGCTGTAGTAAATGGGTGGACTTCACCCAGAACTCTAGTTGGTGAACTTCATGTCACTAAAACCATTGAGAGTTTGAGTGAGGATGAACATAAGTTGTGTAACTACAATTCTCGTGGCCTTAATGCTTTGTTTTATGCAGTAACATCAGAGGAGTTCCAGCGTATTATAATGTATGAAACGTCCAAAGAGGCTCGGGACGTACTTCAAATCACCCATGAGGGAACTCGTATGGAAGAGGCTTACCAAATTCAAACTCTCACCACTCAGTTTGAGACTATTATGATGGATGATAGTGAAACCTTGGATGAGTTTTATATGAGATTTTATGATATAATAAACTCATCTTTAAACTTGGTAGAGAAAATACTCGAAACGAAAGTTGTCAAGAAAATCTCATGGTCCTTACCTAAAACATTTAATCCCATATTCACTGTTTTGAATTCGTGGGAACTGTTGACTCAATGAAACTCGAAGATCTTGTGGACGACCTTCAAACCTATGAACTCGACATGTTTCCTCAAAATAATAATAAGAAAGATAAAGGGCATTCATATGAAAGCTTGAAAAGAGGAAACACCCATTTCTGACGATGAGTTTGATATTGATTCATATGATATGACCATGTTTACTAAGAAGTTTTGAAATTTTCTCATGTTTAAGAAACCTAACTCTAAATTTGATGAATATAAATTTAAGAAGAATAAGTTTAACAAGGCTGAAGAATTCCATAAGTATGGTGACCTTAAAATGAATCAAAATAAAATTTTTACTAGGGATGAATCTGATAAATGCTTTGGGTGTGAGGGTTATGGCCATATGGTAGCCAAGTGTCCCTCTAAATTAAGGAGAAAATGTAGAAGCCGAAGGCATACAATGCTACCCTTATCGATAATGAATAAACATAGGAATCTTATTCCCCCATGAAACATAACTACATCATTTAGTTTGATGGAGAATTTAAAGAAGGAGTACCTAATGTTTGGAAATTATAAGAATCTTAATGAATTTAAAATTAAGGAGTAAGAAGAGATATTGAAAGACTTGATTCACGTAAAATTTGATTTGGAATCAAGGTTGGAGAATCTAGATAAGATTTTAATCACCATCCAAATAAAAAGGTCATGGGCTGAATTGACTTCAATGATCCAAATGCTTTCATTACTAAATCCAAGATCAAAATTTTTAGAGGGTCAACCATAGCCAAGGGCATTAAAAGAGGTCATTCCAAGGGTAGCATTCCTCTTCGTATCTACACTTGCACACATTGTGGTAGGAAGTGTCACCTTAGTAAGTTTTGTTATGATCTTAAAAAATGTAATAGGAATACTAAGTCTAGTGTAACCAAGGCTATCGAAACCTATGATCATCACTTTACACCTATGTGGGTTAGGAAGTTAGATTGTAGGAGTTAAATGTTAGACTTCTTAGTTCTCACATGATTGCACATGATTATTCTCATACTAAATCTAATGGTTGATTGTGTTTGCATGTTTTTTATACTCTATATTTTGTGCTTCATGTTATATGTTATTACTAGTGGTATGATTTTTAAATCTTGAGTATTTTTCCTTTTCATTTATCATGTCTATTTGAGAAAAATACAAAAAGATTTTTTCTATCTTTTGAGTCATTTTGAAAAAATTTAAGAACTCAAAAAGATTTTGTTTTGTGTATTTTGGTTTTACACATTTTGTGTGGAATATTGGTGTGTTTGAATCCCATATGTTCCATTTTTTTCATGTGGTGAGGACATTTGATTATGGTTTACAATGCTTCTGATTTTTTTTTATCATGCTCGTATGGATTTGTTCGAACTTGATTTGTACAATGGATTCACTTTGCATTTGCCTCCATATACACTTACACGAGATCTTTTGGATTATAACTACCTGTGTTGCATGATCTAAGTGATGTGTTATCCTAGTAATATTATCACATACATATATATATATTTGATTGGGGGATTTGTTCATGAAAGAACTATTATCTGTGAGATTGTTCTTGTTTAAAAATATGGGTGAGAAATGGTAAAGGGTTACGAAAGGCATAAATATACTTTTCATGAAAGGCCACCATTGGAAATAACCTAAAATAAAAAAGAGGAAAAGATTTTTTTTCCAAGGGCATGTTTAGAATTTTTTGGTTTAAAATTGGTATCTTCAACAAGAAAGAAAAATTGAATATCTATCCTTTTGAGGGTGTTAAAGTTAAACATCAAGGGTTTTTCACAATGATTCCTAGTTAATATAAATGTTTGACGTTATTGATTTGAGAATCATCAAGATTTCTAGGCTAGTGTGCATTGTGTATGTTTGTCCATTCTGAGTTCTTTATTTGTCATTTGAGGCTAAACCAAAATTTGATAAATTAATCCGATCAAGTAGAACTACTTGGACATATCTTGAGTGATTGAGTCATATTTCTCTTATTTCAAGTTCACACCCCTTCACTCCATACCGTATTCTATTTAAACACATTGGTGCCATGCGAGTGTAGAAAGCTTATGTGTTTTCTGTATTTTTGTGGTGTTTATACATATACAAGTTTGTGCATTATTGTTATATATATATGTGTGTGTGTGTGTGTGTGTGTGTGTGTGTAATATGTTTGTTTTGAGTCTTTACATTTGCATTTAATCGATGTCTTCGATATTCTTCATCTTCAATTCCAATTGGTATGTTATATGATCATATTGGTATCTTTTGGTTATTCATTGTTTAGACTATTTTTGCTTGTGTTGTGAAATTTATTGTCGTTTTACATTTCACTTCACATCATCGTATGATATTGCTTGTTTTTGCTTTATGCTCACATATGATATATTTAGGGGGAGAAATTGTAACATATTGTGCACCTTACCTTTATATATTCTCGAACAAAAAGGAAAAAAATATTTATCTTAGGGGAGATATATCACCATAGGTGGAGAAAGCTTAACCTTAGTTTTAGGAAATGTTTGGACATAGGGGGAGGCTTTTCATATGTGTATTTATATTTTTTATATATTCTCTTTGAATTTAAAGGTGTGTTTAAGTGTAGAGGTTTGCAACGATGTGACAAAGTTCTCACAAGAGCAAAGCTACTCAAGTTTTAGTCGGTTAAGTATATATAATTTCTCCTTTTAAGGTTGGAATTGAGTCTTTAGAGAGCTTGACGACCAATAGGCTTTTATTTTGTGTTTTGTCCCGGAATATCCAAAGGGGGAGATTTATAAGTGCAATTTCCAATAGAGTCAATTTTCATGTATATTGGTTTAATTCCATTTGGATAAAACCATTTGAGTCATAGGTTAGGATTTATGTTTGTTTACCCTTCAAGAGTGTGATGTTTGATTGAAGAACGTAGTGTCCAAGTAAAGAAACTTCATTAAGGTGTCAAGTTTTGTGTCGAGTTTCATCTTCAACGTCGGTCAGATCTCAATAGGTATGGATGCGTATATATTTGATCCCTAGATATTCAGTTACATTTTATTTTTTAAATTGAGGTCATTTTCGTGAAAATAATTTTTAAAGAAAAAGTGTTTTTTTTAAAAAAGTCATTCGAATGAAAATTTTTATCTGTTCAAAATGAATTTGTATAAAAATTTCGACCAAGTCTTTTAGTTTGTTCAAATGAGAATGGAATTTTCATTCAAGTTATGTTCAAATGATAATTGAACAAGATGTAAAGTCATTCAAATCTAATTCGAAGCTCGTTCAAACGGATTTGGCTATCTCATTTGAAAGAAATTTATTTCGTTCAAATCATATTGCACAACTTGTTGGAATGACCCTAACATTTTCATTCAAACGAGTTGCCTCTTTTCGTCTTTTCTACAAATAGAAGTGCTAGCAACTATTTTTATCAAGAGGATTTTGCAAAAATATCTTTAAAAATATATCTTGTGCCCTAAAACCTTTTTTTCAGCCAAACCATTTGTGATCCAAGTTCGATTCTTATATTCTTCTTTGAGATCTCATGTTTGAGCATCATATTTGATTAATCTTCATCTTTGCTGAGTACAGTTTCACCTGATGGACTCCATGTTATGGTGATGGGTCACTATACAAGATAGGTGGATATCTAGAAGTGTGAGGAATATGTATTGGGTTAGTTCATTGGTGGATTCCACTATGTCTCATTGAACAAGTTCGAAGGAACGAAGATAGAATCTAGGCTTGAAAGAGTTGAGTTGGTTATGTAATTATTCTATTGTCCTTGTGTAATTCCTGGATCATAGGGAATTTTCATGGTTGGGTTGTCCGAGACTTTTCCTAGTGTGGGTTTTCCTCGTACATCAACGTGTTGTGTGATTTCTTTATTTTACTCTCGTTATACTTACCTAAATGCATGTTTTATGGAAGTATAAAATTTGATAAACTATTTACACAACATTCGATTTAATTGGTATAAGATTAATTGGGTTTATCATTTAATTAATTTGAAAAATTAAAATTTGTGTTCAATTAGCAATCCATATAAACCCTTAGAGTACTATCACTTTCAATTATGAGTGCATTTTCTCTTGGTTTGCTGTCATCATCTTAGTGCTTCGGTGAGATTTACGTTATCTGACGACCTCCATAAGGTGGTGGTGAGGAATGTTCGATGACATTTATTGATCAATAGATTTGTATTCTAGGTGAGGAATTCAATCCATAGAATACCGTATGCCCGGTGACATTTTTTGATCAGTAGATTTGTGTTTTAGGTGAGGAATTAAAACCATAGAATACTTAGTAAGAGAGTGAATAGTAAGCACAAAAGTTACAGATCTGGACTAATGTTTATCCAAAGAATTTCCAGATCTACTGAACAGAAAGATTTAGGGATGAATTGATGGTGAACAATGATTTTCACCTAGAATTTCACTTAAACTAAGATCAATTTCATACAACATCCATTAAATGAGTTGAAGATAAGAAAGAAGGGTAAACCCTTAACCCAAACCCTAAACCTACAAATCCAGACATGAGATAACTCAGATATGTTCATATAATCAGGTTGTAGGCGAGTTCACTTGTGAAAATCAACTTGTTAACAATCAATACCCACATACGGTATAATAAATAGTTTATGGTCATGATGGAGACCAAAAAATGTAGTAAATAAATGTAATATCCTGTATTTTTATGGTTTTTAAATTTGGGGATTTATTAAATTGAAATTGAGATATTAATTCGGAAAATTATTTTAAATATTTACTAGCATGATGAGAGTTAGTGATTATCAGAAATTTGTTGAATATTACTTAATGAGTAAAGTAATATGTACAATTGAATTTATTAAAATTGTCACGAGTGAATAATATGACAATTATGGAAATTAAGTTGGGACACACCTGTGTTGTGTCAGGACTAAATTATTATTATAACAAGTGAATAAATTATAAGTCATCCGTATGGTCTTTTCGAGTGCGCCAATGTGTCGAGATAGTCAGGAAAGTGTACCCGGGGGTTTAGTTTGGGTCTCAGAGCGTTTTTAGGCCTAACCGGCACCCCAAAGGGGCAATTTAGTCATTTCCAAACTAGGCATTAATTAAATGACGAAAATTGGGACATTATTATCATATATTAAAAGAGTCTTATAGGGTTAACACTCTCAAAAAGATAGAACGACGGTGAGAGGAAGAAAGGAAAAAGCTTTCCATAAAATCCAAGGCCAAGAACAAATTCAATTGCACCACCACCACCGCCAAAACATAGATCGTAAGACGAGGAACATAGCCATATCCTTATCACCAACAAATCAGACCCTTGAATCCCAGCACTACACCAAAACTGGTGATTGGTCACGACCAAAATCCCTGACCAAAGTTATGGGTCGTGGACTTGGGTCGTGACCATTTCGGGCGTGACCATTTTTGTGGGTCGCGGCCCAAGTCCGTGACCAAAAAATGATCAAGGCCGAGAGGGGTCCTGACAAATGGTCGCGGACTTAGGCCGTGACCCATGTCGTGATGGGTTGCGGCCCTCATCCGTGACCCACAACCGTGACAAATTGGTCGCGACCAAAGTTTGCGACCCACAACCGTGATAAAAAAAAATTAAAAAAATTGGTCGCGGCCCTCATCCGTGACCCACAATCGTGACAAATTGGTCGCGGCCAAAGTCCGCGACCCACGACCGTGACAAACAAATTTTAAAAAAATTGGTCGCGGTCCAAGTCCATGACCCATTACCATGACAAAAAATAAAAAAATGGTCGCGGACTTTGGCCGTGAAAAAAATAAAAAAAATGGTCGCGGCCCAAGTCCGTGACCCACAACCGTGATGAAAAAAATAAAAATGGTCATGGACAAAGTCCATGACCATATTTAACTATAATTTTAAAAAAAATGTATTTTTTGGTCCAATCCTAAAATTGGGGGTCCTGTGAGTGCACCGTCGGCTGCTACGTGTAACGTTTGACGCGTACGAGGTGTTAAAAATATTTATTATTCGTAAAACAATAAAAAAAATCACAAATTGCGAATCAAGAACGTTGTTAATAAATAAATATATATACAAACTTAAAAATATTACACGTCTTAATAATTCATAGACCAAAGAAAAAATTGGGTAGAGTTTCCTATATTTTCTTGACATTCAAAAACATATAAATGTAAAACCTGCTTATTATAAAGCTCGCATAGCCATAAAATTCAACAATCAAATTATAAAAGCCCGCACGGCCATCAAACTAAACAATAAAAATCCGTATGGCTGTAACACAAAAACAAAATCCTGAATTTCCACAACATATAAATAATCTTAATGTTGTAAACCATTGCCTCCTTCATTTGTTCCGCGTGCAAATATCCTAGAAATGATAGGATACAAAAAACAAATATAAGTAACCAAGTAGTTTTACAAAAAATTTAATCAAGCTGAAAAATCTCATATATGAGTTAAAATTATCAACATATCAATATTTTTCAGCTTAAGTCTAGAAATATGCAAATTACCGCCGCATTCTCAAACTGGGAGACCCGCGGCTGCAGGGTCAGTTCCTACGACTTACATTGGTCCCATGGGAGGTGTTGGTGAAACCCACGGGGACGTTCGGGTTGTTTTGAGTTTTCACCCTCTAACGCCATGTTTTTAAGCCTAAGTCAAGAAATATGCAAATTACCATCGTATTCTCAAATCGGGAGACCTGCAGCTGTGTGGCCAGTTCCTACGAGTTCCATTGGTCCCGTGGGAGGTGTTGGTCCCACCCACATGGATGTTCGGGGGCTGTTTCAAGTTTTCACCCTCTAACGCCATGTTTTTAAGCCTAAGTCTAGAAATATGCAAATTACCATCGTATTCTCAAAACGGGAGTCCCGCGGCTGCGTGGTCACTTCCTACGAGTTACATTGGTCCAGTGGGAGGTGTTGGTGCCACCCATGGGGACGTTCAGGGGCTGTTTCTAGTTTTCACACTCTAACGCCATGTTATTAAGCCTAAGTATAGAAATATGCAAATTACCGTCGTATTCTCAAACCGAGAGACCCGCGGCTACGTGGTCAGTTCCTACGAGTTACATTGGTCCCATGGGAGGTGTTGGTCCCACCCACGGGGACGTTCGGGGGCTGTTTCGAGTTTTCACCATCTAACGCCATATTTTTAGGCCTAAGTCTAGAAATATGCAAATTACCGTCGTATTCTCAAATTGGGAGACCCGCGGCTACGGGGTCAGTTCCTACGAATTACATTGGTCCCGTGGGAGGTGTTGGTTCCACCAACCGGGCCGTTCGGGGACTGTTTAGAGTTTTCACCCTCTAACGCCATATTTTTAAGCCTAAGTCTAGAAATATGAAAATTACCATTGTATTCTCAAAACGGGAGACCCACGGCTACGGGGTCAGTTCCTACGAGTTACATTGGTCCCCTGGGAGGTGTTAGTGCCACCCACGGGGACGTTCGGTTTTTTTTTGAGTTTTCACCCTCTAACGCCATGTTTTTAAGCTTAAGTCTAGAAATATGAAAATTACCGTCATATTCTCAAACCGAGAGACCCGCAACTGTATGGTCTGTTCCTACGAGTTATATTAGTCCCGTGGGAGGTGTTGGCGGTACCCACGGTGACGCTCGAGGGCTGTTTCTAGTTTTCACCCCTTATCGCCATGTTTTTAAGCCTAAGTCTAGAAATATCCAAATTACCATCGTATTCTAAAAATGGGAGATCCGCGGTTGCGGGGTCAGTTCCTACGAGTTACATTGGTCTCGTGGAAGGTGTTTGTGCCACCCACGGGGACGTCCGGGGGATGTTTTGAGTTTTCACCCTCTAACGCCATGTTTTTAAACCTAAGTCTAGAAATATGGAAATTATTATCGTATTCTCAAATCAGCGTGGTCAGTTCCAACGAGTTACATTGGTCTTGTGGGAGGTGTTTGTGCCACCCACGGGGACGTTCGGGGGTTGTTTCGAGTTTTCACCCTCTAACGCCATGTTTTAAGACTAAGTCTAGAAATATGTAAATTACCGTCGTATTTTCAAATCGGGAGACCCACGGCTAAAGGGTCAGTTCCTACGAGTTTCATTGGTCCCATGGGAGGTGTTGGTTCCACCCACCGGGCCATTCGGGGACTGTTTCGAGTTTTCACCCTCTGACACCATGTCTTTAAGCCTAAGTCTAGAAATATACAAATTACCCTTGTATTCTCAAATCGGGAGACCCGAGGTTGGGGGCTCAGTTCATACGAGTTACATTGGTCCCATGGGAGGTGTTAGTGCCATCCACGGGGACGTTCGGGGGCTTTTTCGAGTTTTTACCCTCTAACGCCATGTTTTTAAGCTTAAGTCTAAAAATATGAAAATTATCGTCATATTCTTAAACCGAGAGACCCGCAGCTGTATGGTCAGTTCCTACGAGTTACATTGGTCCCATGGGAGGTGTTGGTGGAAACCATGGAGACGTTCGGGGGCTGTTTCGAGTTTTCACCCTTTAACACCATGTTTTCAAGCCTAAGTCAAGAAATATGCAAACTACCAGCGTATTCTCAAAATGAGAGACCCACGGTTGCGGGGTGAGTTCCTACTAGTTACATTGGTCCCGTGGGAGGTATTGGTGCCACCCACGGGGACGTCCGGGGGTTGTTTCCAGTTTTCACCCTCTAACGCCATGTTTTAAGTCTAAGTCTAGAAATATGCAAATTACCGTCGTATTCTCAAATCGGGAGTCCTGCGGTTGAGTGTTCAGTTCCTACGAGTTATATTTGTCTCGTGGGAGGTGTTTTGTTCCACCCACGGGGAAGTTCATGGGCTATTTTGAGTTTTCACCTTCTAACGCCATGTTTTTAAGCCTATGTCAAGAAGTATGCAAATTGCTATGGTATTCTCAAAATGAGAGACCCCCGGTTGCGGGGGCTGTTCCTACGAGTTATATTGGTCCCGTGGGAGGTGTTGGTGCCACCCACGGGGACGTCCGGGGGCTGTTTCGAGTTTTCAACCTCTAACACCATATTTTTAAGGCTAAGTCTAGAAATATGCAAATTACTATTGTATTCTCAAATCAGGAGTCCCGCGGAAGCATGTTCAGTTCCTACGAGTTACATTGGTTCCTTGGGAGGTGCTTATGCCACCCACGGGGAAGTTCGGGGGTTGTTTCGAGTTTTTACCCGCTAACGCCATGTTTTTAAGCCTAAGTCTATAAATACACAAATTACCATCGTATTTTCAAACCGGGAGATCCGCGGCTACAGGGTCAGTTTCTACGAGTTACATTGGTCCCGTGGGAGGTGTTGGTGCCACCCACGGGGACGTTTGAGGGCTATTTTGAGTTTTCACCCTCTAACGTCATGTTTTTAAGCCAAAGTCTAGAAATATGAAAATTACCCTCGTATTCTCAAATCGGGAGTCCCGCGACTGCGTGGTAAGTTCCTACAAGTTGCATTGGTCCCGTGGGAGGTGTTTGTGCCACCCACGAGGACGTTCGGGGGTTGTTTCGACTTTTCACCCTCTAATGCCATTTTTTAAGCCTAAGTTTAGAAATATGCAAATTACCGTCGTATTCTCAAATTGGGAAACCAGCGACTGCGTGGTCAGTTCCTACGAGTTACATTGGTCCCGTGGGAGGTGTTGGTGCCACCCACGGGGACATTCAGGGGGTTGTTTCGAGTTTTCAACCTCTAACGTCATGTTTTGCTTAAGTCTAAATATATGCAAATTACCATTGTATTCTCAAACCAGGAGTCCCGCGGCTGCGTGGTCAGTTTCTACGAGTTACATTGGTCCCGTGGGAGGTGTTGATGCCACCCACAGGATCGTTCGGGGGCTGTTTCTCATTTTCATCCTCTAACGCCATGTTTTTAAGTCTAAGTCTAGAAATATGCAAATTACCATCGTATTCTCAAATTGAGAGACCCGCGACAACGTGGTCAGTTCCTACGTGTTACATTGGTCCCGTGGGAGGTGTTGGTGCCACCCACGGGGACGTTTGAGGGCTGTTTCGAGTTTTCACCCTCTAACGCCATGTTTTTTAGCCTAAGTCTAGAATTATGTAAATTACTGTCGTATTCTCAAAACGGATGTCCCGCAGCTACGTGGTCAGTTCCTATGAGTTACATTGGTTCCGTGGGAGCTGTTTGTGCCACTCACGGGGACGTTCGGGGGCTGTTTTGAGTTTTCACCCTCTAACGCCAGGTTTTTAGGCCTAAGTCTAGAAATATGTAAATTATCGTCGTATTCTCAAACCGAGAGATCCTCGGCTGCAAGGTCAGTTCCTACGAGTTACATTGGTCCCGTGGGAGGTGTTTGTGCCACCCGCGGGGAAGTTCAGGGGCTGTTTCGAGTTTTCACCCTCTAACGCCATGATTTTAAGCCTCGTCTAGAAATATTTAATTTACTGGCGTATTCTCAAACCAAGCGACCCTCAGCTGTGGGGTCAGTTCCTACGAGTTACATTGGTCCCTTGGGAGGTGTTAGTGCCACCCACGGGGACATTCGATGGCTATTTCGAGTTTTCACCCTCTAACGCCATGTTTTTAAGCTTAAGTCTAGAAATATGCAAATTACCGTCGTATTCTCAAACCTGGAGTTCCGCGGCTTCGTACTGAGTTCCTATAAGTTACATTGGTTCCGTGGGAGGTGTTGGTGCCACCCACGGGGACGTTCGGATGCTATTTCGAATTTACACCCTCTGACGGCATGTTTTTAATCCTAAGTTTTAAAATATGCAAATTACCGTCGTATTCTCAAACCGGGAGACCCGTGACTACGTGGTCAGTTCCTACGAGTTACATTGGTCCCGTGGGAGGTGTTTATGCCACCCACGATGACGTTCATGTTGTTTCGAGTTTTCACCCTCTAACGCCATGTTTTTAAGCCTAAGCCTAGAAATATGCTAATTATCGTCATAATCTCAAACCGGGAGACCCGCGACTGCGGGGTCAGTTCTTACGAGTTACATTTTTCCTGTGGGATGTGTTGGTGCCACCCACGGGGCTGTTCGGGGGTTGTTTCGACTTTTCACCTCTAACGTCATTTTTTACCTAAGTCTAGATATATGCAAATTACCGTCGTATTCTCAGACTGGGAGTCCCGCGGCTGTGTGGTCAGTTCCTACGAGTTAGATTAGTCCCGTGGGAGGTGTTGCTGCCACCCATGGGGACGTTCGGGGGATGTTTCAAATTTGCACCCTCTAACACCATGTTTTTAAGTCTAAGTCTGAAAATATGCAAATTACCATCATATTCTGAAATCGAGAGACCCGCGACAACGTGGTCAATTCCTACGAGTTATATGGGTCCCGTGGGAGGTGTTGGTGCCACCCACGGGGTCGTTCGGGTGCTTTTTCGAGCTTTCACCCTCTAACGCCATGTTTTTAAGCCAAAGTCTAGAAATTTGCAAATTATCGTCGTATTCTCAAACAGGGAGACCCGCGGTTGCGGGGTCAGTTCCTACGAGTTACATTAGTCCCATGGGAGGTGTTGGCTCCACCCATAGGGATGTTCGAAGGCTGTTTCGAGTTTTCACCCTCTAACGCCATGTTTTTAAGCCTAAGTCTAGAAATATCCAAATTATCCTCATATTCTCAAATCGGGTGACCCGCGGCAGTGGGGTCAGTTCCTACGAGTTACATTGGTCCCGTGGGAGGTGTTTGTGCAACCCACGTGGAATTTCGGGGGCTGTTTTGATTTTTCACCCTCTAACGCCATGATTTTAAGCCTCTTCTAGAAATATGTAAATTACCGATGTATTCTCAAACCGGGAGACCCGCGACTGCGGGATCAGTTCCTATGAGTTACATTGGTCCCTTGGGAGGTGTTGGTGCCACCCACGGGGACGTTCGATGGTTGTTTCGACTTTTCACCCTCTAACGCCATGTTTTTAAGCCTAAGTCTAGAAATATGCAAATTGCAGTCATATTCTCAAATCGGGAGACCCGCGGCTGCGGGGTCAGTTCCTAGAGTTACATTGGTCCCGTGGGAGGTGTTGGTGCCACCCACGGGGACGTTCGAGGGATATTTCGAGTTTTCACCCTCAAACGCCATGTTTTTAAGCCTATGTCTAAAAACATGTAAATTACTGTCATATTCTCAAAACGGACGTCCCGTAGCTGCATGGTCAGTTCCTATGAGTTACATTGGTCCTGGGGGAGCTGTTCGTGCCACGCACGGGGACGTTCGGGGGCTATTTAGAGTTTTCACCCTCTAACACCATGTTTTTAAGCCTAAGTCTAGAAATATGCAAATTACCCTTGTATTCTCAAATCGGGAGTCCCACAGCTGTGTGGTCAGTTCCTATGAGTTACATTGGTCCCATGGGAGGTGTTTGTGCCACCCACGGGGACGTTCGGGGGCTGTTTCGAGTTTTCACCCTCTAACGCCATGTTTTTAAGCCTAAGTCTAGAAATATACAAATTACAATCATATTCTCAAATTAGGAGACCCGCGGCTGCGAGGTTAGTTCCTAGAGTTACATTGGTATTGTGGGAGGTGTTGGTGCCACCCACAGGGGCGTTCGGGGGTTGTTTCTAGTTTTGCACCCTCTAACGCCATGTTTTTAAGGCTAAGTCTAGAAATATGCATATTACCGTCTTATTCTCAAACCGGGAGACCCGCGGCTGTGTGGTCAGTTCCTATGAGTTACATTGGTCCCGTGGGAGGTGTTGGTCCCACCCACGTGGACGTTCGGGTGCTGTTTTGATTTTTCACCCTCTAGCACCATGTTTTTAAGCCTAAGTCTAGAAATATGTAAATTACCGTCGTATTCTCAAAATGGGAGACCCACGACTACAGGGTTAGTTCCTACGAGTTACATTGGTCCCGTGGGAGGTATTGGTGCCACCCACGGGGACGTTGGGGGGTAGTTTGTGTTTTCCCCCACTAACACCATGTTTATAAACCTAAGACTAGAAATATGTATATTATCATCGTATTCTCAAACCGGGAGTCCCACGGCTGTGTGGTCAGTTCCTACGAGTTACATTGGTCCCGTGGGAGGTGATGGTACCACCCACAGGGACGTTCAGGGCCTGTTTCGAGTTTTCACCCTCTAACGCTGTAGACACCTCATTTTGTTACCCCTAACTCTCCTTAGGTCCCTAGTACCTTGACTCATCACTGAACCTTGGTCACATCCCGGGTACTTTCCTAAAATCCATTGGGCACTTACCGACTCAGTTTGACCCAAAATTCGAACTCTTTATCTCGACCGAGACTCAATGAATCTTCGAAGGGCACTGAATACCCTTTCCAACTGATAGCCCCGTGCACGATTCCGACTTACCATGCAGACGAATGATTCGTTTGTACCACCGGGCGCTTCCAGGCTCTGTTTGACCCAAGTCAACTCTTCAGCTCGGCCAATGTTGAATGAATCTTTGAAGGACACTGAATACCCTTTCCAACGGTCCATCCCATGCGCGATTCTGACTTACCATGCGGACGAACGATCCGTTTGACTCTGAGAGGTCACCGAATGCTTCTTGGGCCCGGTTGACCAAAGTCAACTCCCCAAACTGGGCCAAACTCTTTGGAATGTCAAAATACACCTCCTAAACTTTCTAACGGTCCGTCCCATGAACGATTTGAACTTACCATGCGGACGAACGATCCATTTCTGTCTGAATGATTCCCCGTCCAACGGATCGATAAACGCTTCTGAGCCACATTTGACCCAAAGTCAACTCCCGAACTCGGGAGTGGTCCAAAGGACTTTCAAAGGTATCTGAAATACCTTTCCAACGGTATGCCCTGTGCACTATTCTGACCAACGATTTTCCCTCGGCGGATAATTTTCTGAAAAAGCCTGAAACACACTGCCAAACGGTAGGTCCCAGAGCCTGCCTATCGACACCTTCCTGCCGGCAGGCAGGAAGGGTTCTAAGCTTATTGGCAGTCCCCTGGAGCTATAAAAGGAGGCCTTGGCCTCATTTGAAAGGGATCTGAGATCAGAGGCAAATCACTCTCAACAAACCCCTAGAAACCCCTCTTGAAGGCCGTGTGATTTCAACTTTCAAATCCCTTTTTCACTTCAACTTTTCATCATCCCTTTCATCAAACTTGATGAATTAACCACTCTCCATCATCATCCAAGTGCAAGGGATGACTTTCAACATGTAAGATCAAGCTCAAAGTCTCCAAGAAGGTCCATCTCTCTCACCTTTCACTTTTTAAATTTGCAATAACTTGTTTTATTACTTAAGCACTTTTATCATCTTAGTTCACATATCCTAACATACTTTTTATCTAGTAGTATTGCACATCTCCTATTTTCATATAAATAAAAAACCCAAAAAACAAGAAAAAGAGGGTTTGCTCATAAATTCCAAGTAGGGATTCTCACACCTTTTCCACACTTTTCTCACAACTAAAACACTTTTTCTACACACACACACACACACACACACTTACAAATAAGAGATTTCCCCATTTGGATTTATGGGTTAAACCTCACCCATCATTTATATGCGAACTACGTGGACTTTGATGCCTTTATAGGCTACGTAGGCGTCTCAGGGTAAAACCCAAAACTCGAGTCCTTTTCTCACTTTTCCTCTTAATTTCTATCTTCTCTTTATCTCATTTTCCATTATATTCTATATACTTGTTCTTAGTAACGTATTATTCCATATGCGTTATCGTTCCTTTATAACGGTCAACGTAGGGGTAATCACGTAAATCTTATTTTTTACACTAATCTCACATTCCTACGGATGACTCGCTTTGTCTTTTCTATGATACAAGTCAAGGATTCCTACCTCCATTCTATATATACACATGCACACATATCACGGGGGCAAAATATAAAGGAAAATAGCAAATATCCATGAGAAACCGAAAGGGCGGAATGGGTTCCTAACACCTTCCCATTTCGTAACTAAGCCTCCGAACCCTTATCGAATCATTTGGTTTCACACGCACCAGTATGTCTTTGGATGCCATCCTTCGGGGTGGCTTCCCCTTTTTCTTTTGTCTGTTTTGAGTAAAATAGACTGGAGAATCTAAATCTCTCTACATCTTCACACCTCACAAATCGACGCCGGTCGAAGCGCTTTCCCGAGAGGGGAATGCGCGGGACCCGAAGGATCCCTTCCTCCCTCCGCGGCGGGGATCGGGGATGGCCACAGTGGCGACTCTGCTGGGGAATTTTTTATTATATTTTGAGGGCTTGATTCTATTTACATGGATGCTATATTTGTTTATGTTCCCCCCCATATTTGCCTATCCCCCTTTCTCACATGTATATCCCATGCCTATGCTTATATTAACACACTTGTATAAAATTATCCATGTACAATTCACACCACGTGAACCTAGGATCACATGTATATCCCCATGTTGCACACATCACCCATCCATGCTTGGTGTACCTTTTTGGGTACTTGTACATTGGCTCCCTGTTTGGCATAATCAAGAAAGGCATTATAATCATAAGATACTAATAAGAGAATCATGCATGATTCACACGATATCACCAAAGAGCATTGATATTTACCAAATTTTTCCCAGTAACTGGATGGTCACTTCTTGATGGGCGCTGGTCCGGCAGGTCACAGTTAGCCTAAGCGATATGACTCTCACCTTCCATTGGACAAGTACCTTCGACGTATATCGAACGGTTCCCCCGCATCGTACCGCTTGACCGAAGTCATGACGGGAGGTATATCGCAGGGAATTCGTTCACGTACGCCGAGTATATCGAATTCGCTCACACACGTACCGTCCCCACGAGGTATATGGTGAGGCAATTCACGTACACTCTGGTATTTCAAATGGCTTGCCCACACGTACCAATTGCCTGTAAGAGCAAGACGTATATCATGGAAGTCACGCCAAGGGGAAACCCATTCCAATTCACCCAACCAACTGCATACCCGCATATAGGTGTAAAACCTAGGACACGCACTTTAGATTTCTAGTTTTAACCCGAAATTCTGCTAAAATTCCAGGTCGGTCTGCCGCCCTATTTTCGTGCATTTTTTAAAACGGGACCCTGTCCGTGAGCCTGGTTACAACTCCAAACCGTAGCTTTGCATATATTAAAAACTCCACTTTTCCAGGCTCAGATCCCATCTGACATTGCATTTAGGAGAATTAAATACAAGTGAGAACATAATAATCATAATAATCATGTTGATTTCTGTCTCCAAAAACATTTCTCCCTTCTTTATTAAAAATCCAAAAACATTTCTCCCTTCTTTATCAAAAATATAAAAACATTTCTCCCTTCTTATCAAAAATCCAAAAATAGTTTCTTCCCTTTTTTCTCCAAAAATAAATCTCATCCTACGCCTTCTCAGGTCGATCGCACGCCCTTGGCCTGGCTCCTTATTGGCTTCGGTCTTCAGTCAAATCACCTCGGAGTTTTATCCGCTCCTCTACTACTTCTTTCGAATCAATAATCCATCCATCTTCCATGGAGAATGCAGATCAACCACCAGTCATACAACCGGATCTGTCGACAGTCCTAGTTCAGCTCGTGGCCAAGATTGACAACCTCCAAGCTGAGGTCCGAGAAATGCAATGAAACCAAGTTCCTATGACTCAAGAGCCCGAGGCCCTTCTCCCTCATGCTATGAGTCCACCCGATCCCATATGAGTCCCGGAGTAATATCAACACGCTCCACATTCCCCTCCAGCTAATGGGCGGCCAACCTGCCTGTGGTCATTGATCCAAAGGAGGAGGAGTTGAACAAAGTCAGAGAAGATCTTAAGATGCTCACTAAGAAGTTCGACCAGGTCCGAATCTCTGGGAATTACATAAACTACACCCATATGTCTCCTTATCCTAAATCAAGGTTACCTGAGAAGTTCAAGATGCCAAACATCAAGAAATTCGGAGGGAGTGGTCCCCCCAATTGTTCATCTCCGCAGTTATCATTATTCCATGACTCTACTAGGGGCTTCCAAAGAAGTAATGGCCCAACTGTTTTAACAAAATTTATAGGATAACTCTCTCCGATGGTTTTTGTCTCTCGAAGAGTCCAGAATCCGTAGTTGGGAGGATGTAGCCTGAGAATTCATGTAGTAGTACAAATACAACGAAGAGCTCGAGGTCACCCTCCGTGATTTAGAGTTGCTCAAACAAAACTCAGGAGAATCAGTCAGTAACTTCATAGCCCGATGGAGGGAAAAAGTAGCTACCATGACCAATCGACAGTCTCAAGAAGAACAAGTCAACATAATGAAGAAGAGTTTCTTGCCCCATGTCCGAGCAACCATGGGAGGACAGTACTACCCCTACTTTTGAGCTCTCAGAGAAGCAGGAGTAGAAATCGAGGAAGGTCTTGCCAAAATAGAAGTTGAATCGAAGAAGGTGACCGGACAGTTCACCCCTAGAAAGTATGACAAGCCTGCCAATGCTACAGTCTCAACCATGAACAACATCTCTCAACCAACCACATCATGGGCACCAGAAAGCCGCCCTGCCCCGTCCTAAGGGAATACACTGAGCTTCATGCCCCCCTCTCCAAAGTTTACCAAGCCCTGTTAAGCCGAAACCTTATAAAACCCTTGGATCCCCATCCGTTACCAAACCCACTCCCAAGAAAGTTCAAGAGCGATGCTCATTGCGCCTTTCACCAAACCGCTGGCCATACCACCGACCAATGCTTTCACCTTCGGAACGTAATCCAAGATCTCATCGATCGGGGTACCATCGCCCCACCAGCCAATCCTAAGCCAAACACTACTCATAACCCACTCCCAAATCACACCAATGCCATCTTCATGGAAGAAAACCTGAATTTCGATCCATAAACTCAAATCACACCCCTATACCCTCCTAAACCTCTTCAAATTTGCCCATATTTCCTCCTACACCCTACTAGCCCCGCTGATCAGGCACTGTCACTTCTTACCAGAGCGTGCATCACTGTCCGGACCTGTTCTGAAAGTGAAAGTATGGAATTGTCAGAAGTATTGAATCAACTCCTAGAGTTCGGGCTGAAATTGCCCTCACAGATGATTATCGATTGTTAGAGGTTCAATGCGCTATTTATGGAAGCGCAAAAATGGGCCCGAGAATCAGATAGGTGGGTGGTACCAACCGACGAAGTCAGCTTAAATGATGTTGTCCAGATCATGGCGGAAGCATTCAGGAAAACCAATAACATTTGTAGTATCACCGAGTTATTTGACACTTTGAAGCTACAAGGGCGCCTGATCCCTTCACCCTTACACATCCCCACATAATGGGAAGACCTATATGAGGAAGCCGTTGAAGTTGTGGAATGCATTGATTTCACGTGGGAAAATAAAATTATTTCCACCGGATGGGGGGAAGAATTCGAAGATTCAAATGAAGAACAAGCTTCAGGAGGAACTGGCCGAGTAGCCGACATATGTGGGATGATATCATTTAAAGGACTCCTCGGAGAAATAAATAGGGTGGCAGAACAACCTAAGATTGATGAGGAAAATGGATTTAAATTTTTCCCTTCTTCAGTAAATCACATGACCAGATTTGGGAGACATTATCAAATTCCAAACTCACTACCAGCAAATGACAAGGGGAAGGGTTTTGAAGACCTTCCTATGCCAGAAATAATGACCCTCGAGGAGAGCAAGATCCTCGATCAACTGAAGAAAACTCAAGCTAACATCACTCTATGGGGGCTTTTCATGTCTTCCCCGCAGCACATAAATGATTTAATCAAGTTTCTCACAAGACCCCTAGTTCCTCCTTCTACCACACAAGAATAAGCGATGAATTTGGTTGGGTCCTTGACCTCCACCCGAATGTTGTCATATTCTGAAGAGGAAATCCTGAAAATTGGGGAGAATCACAATCATGCACTCAACATCTCCATCGAAGTTATGGGGAAGGTGGTACCTCTTTCGCTCGTTGATAACGGATTCACTTTGAATGTCTGCCCACTAAGAACTTTCAAATGTCTATTCTTAAAAGAAAATGACCTCGCTCCAACCTCCGCTGGCGTGAGCGCCTACGATAATACCCTTCGAGAGGTGATGGGATCCATAAAACTTGCAATAGGGGTTGGACCTATAAACTCTGTTGTCGAATTCCATGTCATTGATATCCCATCCTGTTTCAAACTGTTGCTCGGATGACCTTGGCTCCACAGTATAAAGGGTGTCTCTTCCTCTTTCCATCAGAAATTGAAGTTCTTCGCTGATGGGCGAGTCATCACCATCTTGGGTGACGACGATAATGCCGAGGGTGCAGGCACCAGCAGTCCGATCCTCCAGATACAACATGGGTCAAATGATATGATCCTATCAGGATTTTGAGTTGAGCCACCTATACTCCCAGCAGGGGACAGTTTCAAAGAAAGGGTTTATACAGAATACGACCCTCATGGTAATGTCAATGTGATTCAGATGTTTAGAAACATGCACTTCATGCCCGGACTGGGTCTAGGACAAAGACAATAAGGGATACTGGAGCCCATAGAACTGAAGAAAGCTTTCCCTCCTTGCGGCTTAGGATATCAACCATCAGAACAAGAGCTCAGAATGATCCGCCAGTCTCGATCAAAGAAAGGGTTAGATTGCGTTTAAACTATCTCGGGATTTTCTTTAAATGGATGATTCATTAAAGAGGGTGAAGACTTCCCCTTTTATGGCTTTCCAGAACCGTGGTATGACCATATAGATAAGAAAACGAAGCCTGGAATGGAGATCTTCTTCCAAAATAGCTACCCATGGGACAAAAGTTTTCCACACCGCGTACAACCGCTCATCAAAAATATCGAAGATACTGAGGAAAGTGATTTTAAAGATTGCTTCAACTTGCAGACACTGGGGCTGACACTCTGCATGGTTCACTCAGGCACTGCTTCACTGGACCCTTCTCATCTGATCAAAGCTGCTGATACACTTCTCCTCAACTGGCATGCTGCGCCAGTTCTACCTCTTGAAATCTCCCCTAACCCCAATTTTTACCGTGTTTCTTCTACTGTTGTCCATCCTTGCTCAAATGTAATCGAGACCTCTTTTGATGAGGTTCTTAATGCTATTTTTCCTATCAATGAAATAAATGAAAATTTTGAGTATCTTGTTGTGCCTTACATTAATTGTTTGGATTCTAATCAAACTTTTGATGATGATGATTTTGCAAATGAATAATTCTTAACTGATTTAAATAAGGTTAATAACAAACAATATAACCGCGTTCAAGTTAATGAAGAAGAGACTGTTGTTATTAATCTTTGTTCTAGTAGCTAACTGCGCGAGATTAGAATAGGGGCCACCCTTGACGAGCATGAGCGCGCACAACTCAAAGAATTGCTAAAGGAGTTTGTGGATGTCTTCGCATGGTCCTACGACGACATGCCCGGTATTGATCCCAAAATAGCTCAGCATGAGATCCCCACTCTCCTAGATTCCAAGATAGTTAAACAAAAATTGAGAAAGCTCCGCACCGATGGTCGCTTAAGGTTAAAGAAGAGGTGGTCAAACATTTAAACGTGGGTTTCATGCGAGTGATCAAATATCCCACATGGCTAGCCAATATTGTACCTGTACCGAAATCAGAAGGAAAGGTTCGAATGTGTGTGGATTATCGAGATTTAAACAAAGCCTATCCGAAGGATGATTATCCGGTACCCAACATCGATATGATCGTGGACAACACATCTAGTCATGCTCTCAAGTCATTCGTCGACAGGTTTGCCGGATACAATCAAATTAAGATGCACCCTGACCACCAAGAGAAAACTGCATTTATCACCCCATGGGGAACCTTTTGCTACACCGTTATGACATTCGGTATGAAGAATGCTGGGGCTACCTACCAAAGGGCTACCACAACCATCCTGCATGACGTGATTCACAAAGAGGTTGAGGTTTACATGGATGATATGATTATCAAGTCCAAAACTAGAGAAGGTCATGCTCCTGCTCTAAGAAAGTTCTTCGAATGACTGCGACAGTATCAGATGCGACTTAATCCACAGAAATGCATCTTTGACGTTATAAAGGGAAAACTCTTAGGATTCATGGTTAGTGAGAAGGGGATAGAAGCAGATCCCGCAAAGCTGAAGGCCATACTTAAGATGCCACCACCCCAAGCAGAGAAAGAAGTCCGAGGTTTTCTTGGGAAATTACAATATATCAGTCGGTTCATCAGCTAGCTAACCTCCATCTGCGTACCAATATTCAAGCTCCTCCGAAAGGATTTAACCAAGGTTTGGAATGAGGCCTGCCAAGAAGATTTTGACCGAATCAAACAATATCTGACTCAACCTCCAGTTCTCATGCCACCATAGCCTGGTCTCCCTTTGCTCCTATACCTAACCATAATCGACACTGCAGCTGGGGCTTTGCTAGACCAATACCTTGAAGACTCCCACAAAGAAAGAGCCTTCTATTATGCCAGTCGCAAATTGTTTGGGTGCGAGGTCAACTACACTGCTTTAGAAAAAGCATGCATCACGGTTGTCTAGGTCACCCAAAAGTTATGACACTACATGCTCGCCTTCCCCATTAATCTTGTATCCCGAATGGATCCCATCAAGTACTTGCTAAAAAAACGAGCCTTATCCAGTCGAATGGCCCGATGGTTGATGCTCCTAACGGTGTTCGATATCGTGTACATCACACAGAAAGCCGTTAAAGGAAGAGCCATCTCTGACTACCTCACTGACTACCCTATAGAAGAAACAAATGTCTGGATGTCCGAATTCCCAGATGAAAATGTCCTCTGCACCGCTCAAGAGTGACTTCGATGGAAAATGTTCTTCGATGGCGCTGCCAAAAAAAAGGGATATGGCATTGGGATAATTCTGGTCTCCCTAGATGACTCCCACACCCCCATCGCCATAAAATTGGATTTCCCTTGCACCAACAATATGCCAGAATATGAGGCATGCACAGTGGGCCTCAAGGTCGCTCTCAAGAAAGGTATTCAATACCTTGATGTATATGGGGATTCTTCCCTCATCATCGTTCAAGTGCTCAGAAAGTGGAAGGTCAAGGACGAAAAGCTCCAACCCTTTCATGCCTAATTAGAAGAGTTAGCCTCCCAATTCTGAATATCTCCTTCCATTACCTGCCCTGAGCAAAGAACAACCTAACCGATGCTCTCGCCACTTTGGCCTTCATGATCGATATGCCCGAGGGAATAACAATGACCCCCTTCCTAGTTCAGAAGCAGGACAACCCGACCCATTGTTACAATATTAATCTTATCTCCACAGAAGACCCCGAACTAGCCGATTGTTGGTACTATGGTATATGGTGGCTCCTCAGGTATGGTAGGTATCCCAAGGGTTCCAACAAGAACGACCGAGCTACCCTCCGAAGGCTGGCCGCTCAGTACATCATCTGTCATAAAGCACTACTCAAAAGGAATTTCGATGGAACTCATTTGCACTATATCGTAGGGGCTGACATTGAAAAGATAATGCAGAAAATCCACAACGGGGAATGCGGGCCCCACATGAACGGTCACATGCTTGCCAAGAAGATCATCCGACAGGGCTACTACTAGACCACCATAGCCCAAGATTGCACCGCCTAAGTTCGTAGATGCCCTAAATGCCAAAAGTTCTCCAATCTTCAACACCTGCCTCTGCGGGAATTATACAACATGACTTTTCCCTGGCCGTTCTCCACCTTGGGTATCGACATCATAGGAAAGGTTACGCCAAAAGCGTCAAATGGGCATGAGTTCATCATGGTTTCCATCAATTACTTCACCAAATGGGTCGAAGCTGAGTCATACGCAGTATTAAATGCCAAGAAGGTTGCCAAATTCATCAAGAAAAATATCATCTGCCGATATGGAGTCCCGCACGAGCTAGTTTCAGATAACAGTTTGCACTTCGAGGCAGAAGTCACAGAAGTTGTCAACGAGTATGGGATTCAGAGACCAATCTTCTCCCTACCGACCTCAGACCAATGGTGCAGTTGAAGGTGCCAATAAAAACCTCAAAGCCATCATCAGCAAGATGATCAAAAGTTATAAAGACTGGGCCAACCGAATCCCATACGCCCTCTGGGGCTATCGAACCTCAATTCGAACCACTACTGGGGCAACCCCTTACTCCTTGGTCTACGACATGGAGGCAATCCTACCTGTGGAGCTAGAAATACCCTCGCTACGCATCATGCTCGAAAGCAAGGTTAGTGAAGAAGACTGGTGCCAAGGCCGTCTTGATGAGCTAGCCCTTCTGGATGAAAGAAGATTAAAAGCTCTTTATCCCATACAGGGATACCATCACTGAATAGCGCGCTCATTCAATAAAAGAGTCAAGGACCGTGGTGTCCAGGAGGGGGATTTAGCCCTCAAGGAGATAATAGAACCCATCTGGGACCCCAGAGGAAAATTCAAGCCCAATTGGAGTGGTCCCTACATTGTGAAGAATATCTTATCAGGCGGTGCCGCCATGCTCGCTGACCTGGATGGGGAAGAGATGGCTCATCCAGTCAATCTTGACCGTCTGAAGAAATTCTACCCCTAGTCTGAAATCTCGGCGCGCTACGACTCTTCTATTTTTAAAAAAAAAGTCCCAGAGGTACGTATGCAGCTCATACATCCCACATGAGCACGACCCCTTCTTTTTCATAAAAATATATTCTTCTCTTATCTCCGAGAATGATAGTTCATTCTAAACATCTACTTTAATAAAAGGATTATGTAGGCCTTAGCTATTGGTATTGATAATTCAAAACACAAAATTCATCGAAAGGCATAACTGGATGATCAGAAACTTGTGTATTTCATTAATAAGAAACTATAGTACATATTATATAAGAAAAAGGAACGGATAACTCCCTTCCCCCCACTACCATAAAAAACAAATAAAATCCCCCACATCTGTTACATAAATAAACTCCCCAGGAGTCCAACCCACAGCTACCAGAAGAGCCTGCACCCTCATCATCTACATCCTGAGGAACCCAAGTTTCTCTTGCTTGAATGGAGTGCCGCAAACATTCCATGGATCGATGAGCCTTAACCATCTTCGAAAAGACCACAACACCCCCTTCCATGGAGTCAGATAAAACAAACCATCTTTGACCAGTCTCTACTGCCAACATCTTGTTGACTACTTTCCTCCACAACCACCTCATATAATCTTTGGGGACATTGCAAACCTTCCCGATAGACTGAGAGGGACGGGTCGACGGATGCCAATTTTCCCATAGAGACCCAAGCAACAGACGCAGACGCTCAGCTAAATCCTCTACTGGAAAGAAGTTTAAGGTCTGAGGGGGCACGACCTGCGCCCAGCCGAATTGGCGCAAAAGCAACCAAGGGAAATAAAAAGAGGTCTGTCTTAGACCAACCAACTGCACATATGAATACTCTCCTAGCTCCAGAACTGGTTGCAACTGCCCCCACCAAGGCACTGACCAATACAACCCACAAGCCCCATGCTCCAGAAGCCAATTCTCCCAGTTCTCAACATACAGGCCAATGCGGATGAAGTAGCGTGAAAAGAAGTTGGGTACATCCGACAAAGGATATTCTGGAGGAGTTGACAAGCGGAATATTTCAGATAACCACATGAATATCATCACAGGACTACCCCTCAAAAAGTCAAAACGACCTTCTCTCCAGGTATCCAAGCCATTCAGAGTCTCCGCTAATATTACTGCCGCAGGATTGCGACGATATGACATCCATGAAGTAATGGCTGCAAGTTATGGGTCCACTCGTACCTCCCCGGTCACCAACAGTAATTGGATACCAGACCCAGAACAACGGCTCCAGCATAACCAGCATCACCTACTTCCCGCAAATGCACGGACTGCAACACCGCCGAGAGGGAGATCATTCCTCCAAAAACCAATGACCTGGCCGCCGAGGGCGAGATATGAAGAAGCCCGGCCAATAAATCCCTAGGAGAGTGGGAAAATTCGGGTAAAGTCGCAGCAACACTGGGATTCACACCTAGTATGGTGGAAAATTCCTCGTAGGTAGGACAAACTACTTCCAACCCAAAGCGAAATACGTGGTCTTCGGGGTACCAAAATTGTATTGCCGCCATCAGCATACTCCACTCAAAAGGTCGATTATTCCACAAGGAGACTCAATGCATGTTGAAAGCATCATAGTCGACATTATAAGAGCACATAGCTTCCAAGGCTTCGAGGTAGTTGACAAACTTGGTGCTACCAGGGAGAGCCATCTTGTAGGGCAAAGAAATAGTAGGCTAGTGGATAAGGATGCAAAGGTGTGATGAAAATACTCAACCCTCACTCCCTTTTATACTTGAGAACTCTCACAAAAGACATAATCCCTGTAGAAATCGGAGGGAATCCTACCCCACAAGGTACCAAAGGCTGAAGAGGGTACCATTCAAAGCTTTTAATTGATGGGACCGGACTGAACTACTGATAGGCAGGTCAGGGTGCTTGCCGATCGGCAACCCCCCTATTTTTGGAAATTTCCCTTTTTTCTCTTTTGACAAAAAAAACTCAAATAAATTGATATTCTCAACAGAATTTCAAGAATCCCTTTTCTTCTTATATAATCCCCCTTTTTAATAAAGACTTTCCTTCAAAAATTCCAAAAACATTCCTTTTTACGGTCTCAGCAGCAAAGTAAAAAGCGCATGTGCATGCATTCATTCATCATAAATAAAAGATAATAGTAAAAAAAAAAATTACATTGCATTGCATATATCTATTTTTTGTGTTACATCATCTTGCAGGAAATAGAAAGAAAAAGCTAAAAACAACGGGACTCAGCCCGAACCCACATTTTCTCTCTCTCTCTCTCTCTCTCTAGAGCTTCCACCCCTGTGACGAGCTCTCTTCCCCCTACGACGAGATGACGCTCCCCCACTACCCGAGCCAAAGTCTTCCCCAGACGAGGCTGATGGCACCAAGCAAGAAGGAACAGGGACAAGATCCCGAATGTGGGCAGTCTCTGATGATATCCAATCTCTAATGTCCCTGAGCCAAGTGGTCGACACACAGATTTACTGCAAGGAAAAGGCAGAATCATTATCAAGCAAAAGAAATCAAAAAGAGGAAAAGTACCGAAAGGTTTACCGCAGGACGAAGGATCTCCTCTGTCAAACCCAGCTCCTCTGAATCCATCGCAAGGGGACGGTGCAACATCCGCACTATCCCACCATCAGCCCGCCGGATGTTGTACGAAGGAGTGTGCAGCTGAACGAAAGGGACCTCTGATGTCTCCGCCGCTGCAGGTGCCGACGGACCACCACCACTGTGGGAAGACCCCACCGCCCGACTCGAACCAGCAGGAGGGAAGGGCAAGGCATCATGAATGCTGGGCGCCATCAACCAGCTCGTCACAAAGTCCATATAATCATATGGCGCGGCCATATCAGTATACAAAGCATAGGACTCGCCGATCATCGTCGCGATCTTCTCATCCTCCAACAGCTGTCGTTCCCACCTCATAGACCTAGGAGGCTGCGTAGGTGGCCCCACCACCTCCTCCTCAGCAATCTGATGAATCACCCTCTCCCCGAGGTACCAGGAATGACCGAACTCATACTCCAACAAGCGCCTCATCTGCGCGTTCACCCCAGTTATCCCCGTGTCCTGAATAGCTGTTCCCCAAGGATAAAAGGTCACCTGAAAATCCACAAGACAAGCATGAGTCGATACAAGATCAGACGGTGCAAAAATCAAGACTGAGAAGGAAAAGACCTTACCCGACCACTGGTTAGGCCATTCAAGACCTGACGCACCGCCTCCAGGGAAAGAGATCCCTTCGACTTCCGTTTGGCCTTATGCCATCGGTACAGTCGGCATAAGTCCCCAACAGTGTCATCCTTCAAAGCAATCAGCGGGGTGTTGCACCCAATCACCTCATAGAACCACGTCTAAATTCACAAGCAAAAAGAGACGCATAAGGAAAATGTGAATGCATGAAATAAAAATGCGCAAAATAAAGAATACCTCAAGGATATACATGGCTCCAGTAAAAGTCTGTCGGTAGCACCAGCTGAATGCATCCAGAGAAGAGTAAAGGGTCGCCAAGGTCAGACTCCCCCAATCATAGAAAGGGATGTTCGAAAACATCCTTAAGTATGTCAGAAACCACAAATGGACGACGTCGCCACTCGACGCCACCATGAAACCTCCCAACACCAATAAGATGAATAACCAGGCCATCCGCCTCACTTGCAGCCCGTCCTCCACATCAACCACCCTGCTCAGCAAAACATCCTTCAGCAAGGACAGCCAGATGGAATCTCGATAAACTATTCTCCTCACATCACCAAGTGCCGCATGCACCGCCTCCGACCTCACCCGTAAGGAGCGATCCACCTCTATCTGCTCCCCATCACAATCCAACCCCAGCAGTTGCTGTACATCTATGGGAGTCACCGTCATCTCCCCGAAGCCAAAATGAAAGGTGTGGGTAGCGTCCCACCACCTCTCCCCCAAGGCACACAAAACTGTTGTTGAACGAGGCGTATCATCCAGTGCAACGTCCAACCTCCCAAAATCCGCTGATGATACCATCCAGCACACCACGGGTGGAAGATGCTCCCAAACATCCTTAAGCCCTGTGGTCCCACAGGCACGCATGTTCTTCAAAGAAATATCCGATTGGCAAAAGGAAAAATTCAGTCAAAGGTCAAGAAAAAATCACCCAAAAAGAAAGGAATGCCAAAGGTCAGGTTACTTACATAACCACCGAGAATCACTCTCGAAGAGCGATGACGCGACGACTCCCACAGCAAGGTCCGCTCATCCGCAACCGACTCGAATGCATAAAAGGCATTCTTATTCCTAAAAGCAAGAGGCACCATGTCCCTCCAATCCACATTCGCCCAGTCATCTACGGTCAACCATTCCCGATGGAAAGTGAAACTCACAAAGGCGGCCATTTCTTGAAGATCAGAACGTTAGAACAATTCGCAGAGAGAAATCACATAAAGAGAGAGGGCAAGAAGCTGTGAAAAATGAAAGGGATTCGCTCCCTTTATATAGGAGGCCAAGCGCCATGCCGATCGACACAGACCAATGCCATACCGATCGGCACTGTCTCCTCATCTTCTCGAGGCAGTCCAAAAGTCCGTGCCACTGTCGAATGGCACCCCTCAGTTTATGCCGACCAGCACCCCCCTTAAAATTTCGTACAGAAATTCCCAAAAAATGCCAGAAAGCATAAAAAAATCCCCGAAAAATCCCCAAAAATCCCAGGATGGATTTTGAACTTTTTCATCAAGAAAATTTACACATTTCTTCAGGCGAAACCTCTTTTTCCCTAGCGAAACCCTCAAAATACAAGCAAATGACCTCTCGAGAGATGCACCCGGACCCCCTAATCACCTCCTCAGCATAGTTTACGACCTCAAACTGGTTATCTCCCCAACGATCAGCTCCCCCGCTCAAATCAAAGGCAAAAGGCCTCTCCAGCCATCGGCTACCCGATGCGAAATAAAATCTCATGGTATTTTTCCCAACAGAATTCAGAAGAATCACTCGCCCCAGGCGATCTCTCCCAAAGGACGATCGAAATCTTCCCCAGCTCATTCATCATTTCCCAGCGGAACCTCAAATCCAATTCTTATTTCCCAACGGAACCTCAAATCCAATTCTTATTCCCGAGTGGAACCCTTTTTTCTTTTCCCAAAGGAAATGCAATCACTCTTGGGTCAGAATTGGCCCCGATCTTGGATCGTCACCTATGTTAGGTCAAAATTGACCTCGGTCCTCAGTCGTCACCATTCTTGGGTCAGAATTGGCCCCGGTCTTGGATCATCACCTGAGTTAGGTCAGAATTGACCTCGGTCCTCGGTCGTCACCACTCTTGGGTCAGAATTGGCCGCGGTCTTGGATCGGCACTTGAGTTAGGTCAGAATTGACCTCGATCCTCGGTCGTCACCACTCTTGGGTCAGAATTGGCCCCGATCTTGGATCGTCACCTGAGTTAGGTCAAAATTGACCTCGATCCTTGATCGTCACCACTCTTGGGTCAGAATTGGCCCCGGTCTTGTATCGTCACCTAAGTTAGGTCAGAATTTACCTCGGTCCTCGGTCCTCACCACTCTTGGGTCAAAATTGGCCCCGGTCGTGGATCATCACCTGAGTTAGATTAGAATTGACCTCGGTCCTCGGTCGTCACCACTCTTGGGTCAGAATTGGCCCCGGTCTTGGATCGTCACCTGAGTTAGGTCAGAATTAACCTTGGTCCTCGGTCATCACCACTCTTGTGTTAGAATTGGGCCCGATCTTGGATCGTCACCTGAGTTAGGTCAGAATTGACCTCGGTCCTCGGTCGTCACCACTCTTGGGTTAGAATTGGCCCCGATCTTGGATCGTCACCTGAGTTAGGTCAGAATTGACCTCGGTCTTGGGTCGTCACCACTCTTGGGTCAGAATTGGCCCCGATCTTGGATCGTCACCTGAGTTAAGTCAGAATTAACCTCGGTCCTCGATCGTCACCACTCTTAGGTCCGCAGAATTGACCTCGATCCTCTAAATTGGTCATCCTCGCTTCCTTAGGTCCTTAGAATCGAATTATACCCTCTAAATTTCTCATCCTCGCTTCCTTAGGTCCTCAGAATCGACCTCGACCCTCTGAATCGGTCACACTCTCCCAGAAGCATCATGCCGTGTCTAATCGACGGCTATCATTTGTTCCAAACTCACCCATTGAGGGGCTCTGTAGACACCTCATTCTGTTACCCCCTAACTCTCCTTAGGTCCCTAGTACCTCCAGTCATCACTGTAAACCCTGGTCCCGTCCCGAGTACTGACCTAAATACCATCGGGCACTCCCCAACTCAGTTTGACCCAAAAGTCAAAATCTTTATCTCAACTGAGACTCAATGAATCTTATAAGGGCACTGAATACCCTTTCCAATGGATCACCCCGTGCACGATTCTGACTTACCATGCAGACGAACGATCCGTTTGTGTTCGAAACCCTACCTGGAGGACACCAGGCACTTCTAGGCTCTGTTTGACCCAAGTCAGCTCTTTATCTTGATCGAGGCTGAATGAATCTTTGAAGGGCACTGAATACCCTTTCCAACAGTCCATCCCGTGCGCGATTCTGACTTACCATGCGGACGAACAATTCGTTTGACTTTGAGAGGTCACCAAATGCTTCTCGGGCCCGGTTGACCAAAGTCAACTCCCCAAACTGGGCAAAACTCTTTGGAATGTCTATGTACACCTCCTAACCTTTCTAACAGTCCGTCCCGTGAATGATTCGTACTTACCATGCTAACAAATGATCCATTTGCGTCCGAATGATTCCCCGTCTAGTGGACCGACAAATGCTTCTGAGCCACATTTGACCCAAAGTCAACTCTCGAACTCGATAGAGGTCCAAAGGTCTCTGAAATACCTTTCCAAAGGTATGCCCCGTGCATGATTCTGAGCAACGTTTTGTCCTTGGCGGCCAATTTTCCAAAAAAGCCTAAAATACACTACCAAACGACAGGTCCCAGAACCTGCCTATCGGAACCTCCCTGCCGGCAGGCAGGAAGGGCTCTAAGCCTATCGGCAGTCCCCTAGAGCTATAAAAGGAGGCCTTGGCCTCATTTGCAAGGGAGCTGAGATCATAGGAAAATCACTCTCAGCAAACCCCCAGAAACCTCTCTCGAAGGCTGCGTGATTTCAACTTTCAAATCGCTTTTTCACTTCCACTTTTCATCATCCCTTTCATCAAACTTGATGAATTAACCAATCTCCATCATCATCGAAGTGCAAGGGCTGACTTTCAACATGTAAGATCAAGCTCAAAGTCTCCAAGAAGGTCCATCTCTCTCACCTTTCTCTTCTTAAATTTGCAATAACTTGTTATATTACTTAAGCACTTTTATCATCTTAGTTCACATATCCTAACACACTTTTTATCTAGTCGTATTGCACATCTCCTATTTTCATATAAATAAAAAACCCAAAAAATAAGAAAAAGAGGGTTTGCTCATAAATTCCAAGTAGGGATTCTCACACCTTTTCCACACTTTTCTCACAACTAAAACACTTTTTCTACACACACACACACACACTTACAAATAAGAGATTTCCCCATTTGGATTTATGGGTTAAACCCCACCCATCATTTATATGCGAACTACGTGGACTTTGATGCCTTTATAGGCTATGTAGGCGTCTCGGGGTAAAACCCGAAACTCGAGTCCTTTTCTCACTTTTTCTCTTATTTTCTATCTTCTCTTGATCTCATTTTCCATTATATTCTATATACTTGTTCTTAGTAATGTATTATTCCATATGCGTTATCGTTCCTTTACAACGGTCAATGTAGGGGTAATCACGTAAATCTTATTTTTTACACTAATCTCACATTCCTACGGATGACTCGCTTTGTCTTTTCTATGATACAAGTCGAGGATTCCTACCTCCATTATATATAGACACATGCACACATATCACGGGGATAAATATAAAGGAAAATAGCAAATATCCATGAGAAATCGAAAGGGAGGAATGGGTGCCTAACACCTTCCCATTTTGTAACTTAGCCTCCGAACCCTTCTTGAATCATTTGGTTTCGCACGCACCAGTATGTCTTCGGATGCCATCCTTTGGGATGGCTTCCCCTTTTTCTTTTGTCTGTTTTGAGTAAAATAGACTGGCGACTCTAAATCTCTCTACATCTTCACAACTCACAAATCGACGCCGGTCGAAGCGATCTCCCAAGAGGGGAACGCGCGGGACCCGAAGGATCCCTTCCTCCCTCCGTGACGGGGATCGGGGATGGCCAAAAATGCCATGTTTTTAAGCATAAGTCTAGAAATATACTAATTATCATCGTATTCCCAAACTGGGAGACCCGCGGCTGCAGGGTCAGTTCCTACGAGTTACATTTGTCTCGCGGGAGGTGTTGGTGCCAACTACGGGGCCGTTCGGGGGTTGTTTCGAGTTTTCACCCTCTAATGCCACGTTTATAAGCCTAACTCTAGAAATATGCAAATTATCATCGTATTCTCAAACCGGGAGTCCCGTGGCTACGTGGTCAGTTCCTACAAGTTACTTTGGTCCAGTGGGAGGTGTTGGTGCCACCCACGGGGACGTTCAGGGGCTTTTTCGAATTATCACCCTCTAACACCATTTTTTTAGCCTAAGTTTTGAAATATGCAAATTACCGTCGTATTCTCAAACCTGGAGTCCAGCGACTGCGTGGTCAGTTCCCACGAGTTACATTGGTCCCGTTGGAGGTGTTTATGCCACCCACGGGGACGTTCGGGGGAAGTTTCGAGTGTTCACCCTCTAACGCCATATTTTTAAGCCTAAGTATAGAAATATGCAAATTATCGTCATATTCTCAAACCGAGAGACTCGCGGCATTTGGGTCAGTTCTTACGAGTTACATTAGTCCCGTGGGAGGTGTAGGTCCCACCCACGGGGCCGTTCAGGGGTTGTTTTGAGTTTTCACCCTCTAACCTCATGTTTTGCTTAAGTCTAGATATATGAAAATTACCATCGTATTCTCAAACCGGGAGTCCCGCGGCTGTTTGTTCAGTTCCTACGAGTTACATTGGTCCCGTGGGAGGTGTTTGTGCCATCCACAGGGAAGTTCGGGGCTGTTTCGAGTTTTCACCCTCTAACGCCAGATTTTAAGCCTAGGTCTAGAAATATGTAAATTACCATCGTATTCTCAAACCGAGAAACCCGCGGCTGAGCGGGTCAGTTCCTACGTGTTACATTGGTACCCTGGGAGGTGTTGGTGCCACCCACAGGGACGTTCGGGGCTGTTTCGAGTTTTCACCCTCAAACGCCATGTTTTTAAGCCTATGTCTAGAAATATGCAAATTACCCTCGTATTTTAAAATCGAGAGCCCCACGGCTGCGTGGTCAGTTCGTATGAGTGACATTGGTCCCTTGGGAGGTGTTTGTGCCACCCACGGGGACGTTCGGGGGCTGTTTCGAGTTTTCACCCTCTAACGCCTTGTTTGTAAGCCTAAGTCTACAAATATGCAAATTATTATCGTATTCTCAAACCGAGAGACCCGTGGCTGCGTGGTCAGTTCCTACGAGTTATATTGGTCCCGTGGGAGGTGTTGGTGCCACCCACAAGGACGTTCAGGGGCTGTTTCAAGTTTTCACCCTCTAAGGCCATGTTTTTAAGCCTAAGTCTATAAATATACAAATTACAGTCGTATTCTCAAATCGGGAGACCCGCGGCTGTGAGGTCAGTTCCTATGAGTTACATTGGTCCCGTGGGAGGTGTTGGTGACACCCACGGGGACATTCGGGGGTTGTTTCGAGTTTTCACCCTCTAACGCCATGTTTTCAAGGCTAAGTCTAGAAATATGCAAATTACCATTGTATTCTCAAACTGGGAGACCCGCGGCTGCGTGGTAAGTTCTTACAAGTTACATTTGTCCCATGGGAGGTGTTGGTCCCACCCACGTGGACGTTGGGGGGCTGTTTCAAGTTTTCACCCTCTAACGCCATGTTTTTAAGCCTAAGTCTAGAAATATGCAAATTACCATCGTATTCTCAAAACGGGAGACCCGCGACCGCGGGGTCAGTTCCTACGAGTTACATTATTCCCGTGGGAGGTGTTAGTGCCACCCAAAGGGACGTTCGGGGGCTGTTTCGAGTTTTCACCCTCTAACATCATGTATATAAACCTAAGTCTATAAATATGCAAATTATCATCGTATTCTCAAACCGGAGTCCCACGACGATGTGGTTAGTTCCTACGAGTTACATTGTTCCCGTGGGACGTGTTGGAGCCACCCACGGGGACGTTCAGGGGCTGTTTCGAGTTTTCACACTCTAATGCCATGTTTTTAAGGCTAAGTCTAGAAATATACAAATTATCATCATATTCTCAAACCGGGAGTCCCACGGCTGTGTGGTCAGTTCCTAAGAGTTACATTGGTCCCATGGGAGGTGTTGGTGCCACCCACGGGGACGTTCGGGGGCTGTTTTGAATTATCTCCCTCTAACGCCATGTTTTTAAACCTAAGTCTAGAAATATACAAATTATCGTCGTATTCTCAAATCGGAAGACCCGCGACTGCGGGGTGAATTCCTCTGTGTTTCATTGGTCTCGTGGGAGGTGTTGGTGCCACCCACAGGGACGATCGTTGGTTGTTTCGAGTTTTCACCTACTAATGCCATATTTTTAAGGCTAAGTCTAGAAATATGTAAATTGCCATCATATTCTCAAATCGTGAGTCCCGCGGCTGCGTAATCAGTTCCTACAAGTTACATTGGTCCTCTGGGAGGTGTTGGTGCCACCCACGGGGACATTTAGGTGATGTTTCGAGTTTTCACCCTCTAACGCCATGTTTAGAAACCAATGTCATGAAATATGAAAATTAACGTCGTATTCTCAAATCGGGAGTCCCACGGCTGTGTGGTCAGTTCGTACGAGTTACATTAATCTTGTGGGAGGTGTTGGTGCCACCCACGGGGACGTTCGGGGGTTATTTCGAGTTTTCAGCCTCTAACGTCATGTTTTGCTTAAGTCTATATATATGCAAATTACAGTAGTATTCTCAAAACAGGTATCCCGCGGCTGCATGGTCAGTTCGTACGAGTTACACTGGTCCCGTGGGATGTGTTGCTGCCACCCACGGGGTCGTTCGATGGTTGTTTCAAATTTTCACCCTCTAACGCCATATTTTTAAGTCTAAGTCTAGAAATATGCAAATTACCGTCGTATTCCCAAACTGAGAGATCCGCGATAGCGTGGTCAGTTCCTACGAGTTACATTGGTCTCGTTGGAGGTATTTATGCCACCCACGGGGACGTTCGGGTGTTATGTCGAGCTTTCACCCTCTAACGCCATGCTTTTAAGCCTAAATCTAGAAATATGCAAATTATCATTGTATTCTCAAACCGGGAGACCCGTGGCTGCGTGGTCAGTTCCTACGAGTTACATTGGTCCCGTGGGAAGTGTTGGTGACACCCACGGGGACGTTCGGGGGCTGTTTTGAGTTTCACCCTCGAACACTATGTTTTTAAGCCTAAGTCTAGAAATATACAAATTACTATCGTAGTCTCAAATTGGGAGACCCGGGGCTGCGAGGTTAGTTCCTACGAGTTACATTGGTCCCGTGAGAGGTGTTGGTGCCACCTACGGGGATTTTCGGTGGCTATTTCCAGTTTTCACCCTCTAACGCCATGTTTTTAAGCCTAAGTCTATTAATATGCAAATTACCATCGTATTCTCAAACCGGGAGACCCGTGGCTGCGTAGTCAGTTCTTATGAGTTACATTGGTCCCGTGGGAGGTGTTGGTCCCACCCACGTGGACATTCGGGTGCTGTTTCGAGTTTTCACCCTCTAATGCCATGTTTTTAAGCCTAAGTCCAGAAATATGCAAATTACCATCGTATTCTCAAAACGGGAGACCTACGACTTCGGGGTCAGTTCCTATGAGTTACATTGGTCTCGTGGGAGGTGTTGGTGCCACCCTCGTGGATGCTCCGGGGATGTTTCGAGTTTATAACATGAAACGCCATATTTATAAACCTAAGTCTAGAAATATACAAATTATCATCGTATTACTAAACCGGGAGTCCCACGGCTGCGTGGTCTGTTCCTACGTGTGACATTGGTCCCGTGGGAGGTGTTGGTGCCACCCACGGGGACGTTCGGGGGTTGTTTCGAGTTTTCACCCTCTAACGCCATGTTTCTAATTCTAAGTCAAGAAATATGCAAATTATCATCGTATTCTCAAATCGGGAGTCCAGCGGCTGCGGGGTCAGTTCCTACGAGTTACATCGGTCCCATGGGAGGTGTTGGTGCCATCCACGGGGCCGTTCGGGGGTTGTTTCGAGTTTTCACCCTCTAACGCCATGTTTTTAAGCCTAAGTCTAGAAATATGCAAATTATCATCATATTCTCAAATCGGGAGTCCCGCAGCTACGTGGGCAGTTCCTACAAGTTACATTGGTCCGGTGGGAGGTGTTGGTGCCACCCATGGGGACATTCGGGGGCATTTTCGAATTATCACCCTCTAACACCACGTTTTTAAGCCTAAGTTTAAAATATGCAAATTACCGTCGTATTCTCAAACCGGGAGTCCCGCGACTACGTGGTAAGTTCCCACGAGTTACATTGGTCCCGTGGGAGGTGTTTATGCCACCCACGGGGACGTTCGGGGGAGGTTTCGAGTGTTCACCCTCTAATGCCATATTTTAAGTCTAAGTCTAGAAATATGCAAATTATCATCGTATTCTCAAATCGAGAGACTCGCTGCTGCGGGGTCAGTTCTTACAAGTTACATTAGTCCCGTGGGAGGTGTTGGTGCAACCCACGGGGCCGTTTGGGGGTTGTTTCGAGTTTTCACCCTCTAACCTCATGTTTTGCTTAAGTCTAGATATATGCAAATTACCGTCGTATTCTCAAACCGAGAGTCCCGCGGCTATTTTTTCAGTTCCTACGAGTTACATTGGTCCCCTAGGAGGTGTTTGTGCAATCCACGGGGAAGTTTGGGGGCCATTTCGAGTTTTCACCCTCTAACGCCATGTTTTTAAGCCTAAGCCTAGAAATATGCAAATTATCATCGTATTGTCAAACCGGGAAACCCGCGGCTGGGGGGTCAGTTCCTACATGTTACATTGGTCCCATGGGACGTGTTGGTGCCACCCACGGGGACGTTCGAGGATCTTTCGAGTTTTCACCCTCAAACGCCATGTTTTTAAGCCTATGTCTAAAAATATGCAAATTACCCTCGTATTTTAAAATCGGGAGCCCCACGACTGCGTGGTCAGTTCCTATGAGTTACATTAGTCCTCTGGGAGGTGTTTGTGCCACCCACGGGGACGTTCGGGGGCTGTTTCGAGTTTTCACCCTCTAACGGCATGTTTTTAAGCCTAAGTCTAGAAATATGCAAATTACCATCGTATTCTCAAACCGGGAGACCCGCGGCTGCGTGGTAAGTTCCTAAGAGTTACATTTGTCCCGTGGGAGGTGTTGGTCCCACCCACGTGGACGTTCGGGGGCTATTTCGGGTTTTCACCCTCTAACGCCATGTTGTTAAGCCTAAATCTAGAAATACGTAAATTACAATCGTATTCTCAAAACCGGAGACCCGCGACTAAGGGGGCAGTTCCTACGAGATACATTGCTCCCATGGGAGGTGTTGGTCCCACCCAAAGGGATGTTCAGGGGTTGTTTCGAGTTTTCACCCTCTAACGTCATGTCTATAAACCTAAGTCTATAAATATGAAAATTATCGTCGTATTCTCAAACCGGAGTCCCACGGATGTGTGGTCAGTTCCTACGAGTTACATTCTTCCCATAGGAGGTGTTGGAGCCACCCACGGGGACGTTCGGGTGCTGTTTCGAGTTTTCACCCTCTAACGCCATGTTTTTAAACCTAAGTCTAGAAATATACAAATTATCGTCGTATTCTCAAACAGGGAGTCCCACGGCTGTGTGGTCAGTTACTACGAGTTACATTGGTCCCATGGGAGGTGTTGGTGCCACCCACGAGGACGTTCGGGGGCTGTTTCGAATTTTCTCCCTCTAACACCATGTTTTTAAACCTAAGTCTAGAAATATACAAATTATCATCGTATTCTCAAATCGGAAGACCCACGGCTGCGGGGTCAATTCTTTTGAGTTTCATTGGTCTCGTGGGAGGTGTTGGTGCCACCCACAGGGCCGATCGTTGGTTGTTTCGAGTTTTCACCCACTAATGCCATGTTTTTAAGGCTAAGTCTAGAAATATGTAAATTACCATCGTATTCTCAAACCGTGAGTCCCGCGGTTGCGTGGTCAGTTCCTACAAGTTACATTGGTCCTGTGGGAGGTGTTGGTGCCACCCACGGGGATGTTCGGGGGCTATTTCGAATTTTTACCCTCTAACACCATGTTTTTAAGCCTAAGTTTAGAAATATGCAAATTACCATCGTATTCTCAAGCCGAGAGACCCGCGATTGCTTGTTTAGTTCCTACGAGTTACATTGGTCACGTGGGAGGTGTTTGAGCCACCCACGGGGACGTTCGGGGGCTATTTTGAGTTTTCACCCTCTAACGCCATGTTTTGCTTAAGTCTATATATATGCAAATTACAGTAGTATTCTCAAACCAGGAGTCTCGCAGCTGCATGGTCAGTTCCTACGAGTTACATTGGTCCCGTGGGAGGTGTTGGTGACACCCACGGGGACGTTCGGGGGCTGTTTTGAGTTTCACCCTCGAACACTATGTTTTTAAGCCTAAGTCTAGAAATATAAAAATTACTATCGTATTCTCAAATTAGGAGACCCGAGGCTGCGAGGTTAGTTCCTACGAGTTACATTGGTCCCGTGGGAGGTGTTGGTGCCACCTATGGGGATGTTCGGGGGCTATTTCCAGTTTTCACCCTCTAACGCCATGTTTTTAAGCCTAAGTCTATTAATATGCAAATTACCATCGTATTCTCAAACTGGGATACCCGCCGCTACGTGGTCAGTTCTTACGAGTTACATTGGTCCCGTGGGAGGTGTTGGTCCCACCCACGTGGACATTCGGGTGCTGTTTCGAGTTTTCACCCTCTAATGCCATGTTTTTAAGCCTAAGTCCAGAAATATGCAAATTACCGTTGTATTCTCAAAACGGGAGACCCACAACTTCGGGGTCAGTTCCTCTGAGTTACATTGGTCCCGTGGGAGGTGTTGGTGCCACCCACGTGGACGCTCCGGGGATGTTTCGAGTTTATAACATCAAATGCCATATTTAAAAACCTAAGTCTAGAAATATACAAATTATCATCGTATTCCTAAACCGGGAGTCCCACGGCTGCGTGGTCAGGTCCTACGAGTTACATTGGTCCCGTGGGAGGTGTTGGTGCCACCCACGGGGACGTTCGGGGGTTATTTTGAGTTTTCACCCTTAACGCCATGTTTCTAAGCCTAAGTCAATAAATATGAAAATTATCGTCGTATTCTTAAACCGGGAGTCCAGCGGCTGCGGGGTCAGTTCCTATGAGTTACATCGGTCCCATGGGAGATGTTGGTTCCACCCATGGGGCCGTTCGGGGGTTGTTTCGAGTTTTCACCCTCTAACGCCATGTTTTTAAGCCTAAGTCTAGAAATATGCAAATTCTCGTCGTATTCTAAAACCGGGAGTCCCGCGGCTACGTGGTCAGTTCCTACAAGTTACATTGGTCCAGTGGGAAGTGTTGGTGCCACCCATGGGGACGTTCTGGGGATTTTTCAAATTATCAAACTCTAACACCACGTTTTTAAGCCTAAGTTTAGAAATATGAAAATTACCATCGTATTCTCAAACCGGGAGTCCCGCGACTACGTGGTAAGTTCCCACGAGTAACATTGGTCCCGTGGGAGCTGTTTATGCCACCCACTGGGACGTTCGGGGGAAGTTTTGAGTGTTCACCCTCTAACGCCATATTCTTATACCTAAGTCTAGAAATATGCAAATTATCATCGTATTCTCAAATCGAGAGACTCGCTGCTGCGGGGTCAGTACTTACAAGTTACATTAGTCCCGTGGGAGGTGTTGGTGCAACTCACGGGGACGTTCGGGGGTTGTTTCGAATTTTCACCCTCTAACCTCATGTTTTGCTTAAGTCTAGATATATGCAATTTACCGTCGTATTCTTAAACCGAGAGTCCCGAGGCTATTTTTTTAGTTCCTACGAGTTACATTGGTCCCATGGGAGGTGTTTGTGCAATCCACGGGGAAGTTCGGGGGGCATTTCTAGTTTTCACCCTCTAACGCCATGTTTTTAAGCCTAAGTCTAGAAATATGCAAATTATCATCGTATTCTCAAATCGGGAAACCCGCGGCTGGGGGGACAGTTCCTACATGTCACATTGGTCCCATGGGAGGTGTTGGTTCCACCCACGGGGACGTTCGGGGATGTTTCGAGTTTTCACCCTCAAACGCCATGTTTTTAAGCCTATGTCTAGAAATATGCAAATTACCCTCGTATTTTAAAATTGGGAGCCCCACGGCTGCGTGGTCAGTTCCTATGAGTTACATCGGTCCTGTGGGAGGTGTTTGTGCCACCCACGGGGCGTTCGGGGGCTGTTTTGAGTTTTCACCCTCTAACGCCATGTTTTTAAGCCTAAGTCTAGAAATATGCAAACTAACATCGTATTCTCAAACCGGGAGACCCGCGGCTGCGTGGTAAGTTCCTACGAGTTACATTTGTCCAGTGGGAGGTGTTGGTCCCACCCACGTGGACGTTCGGGGGCTGTTTCGGGTTTTCACCCTCTAACGCCATGTTGTTAAGACTAAGTCCAGAAATATGAAAATTACAACCGTATTCTCAAAACGGGAGACCCGCGACTTTCGGGGTCAGTTCCTGCGAGTTACATTGCTTCCATGGGAGGTGTTGCTGCCACCCAAAGGGATGTTCGGGAGCCGTTTCGAGTTTTCACCCTCTAACGTCATGCCTATAAACCTAAGCCTATAAATATGCAAATTATCATCGTATTCTCAAATCGGAGTCCCACGGCTGTGTGGTCAGTTCCTACGAGTTACATTAGTCCTGTAGGAGGTGTTGGAGCCACCCACGGGGACGTTCGGGTTCTCTTTTGAGTTTTCACCCTCTAACGCCATGTTTTTAAGCCTAAGTCTAGAAATATGTAAATTATCGTCGTATTCTCAAACCGGGAGTCCCCCGGCTGTATGGTAAGTTCCTACGAGTTACATTGGTCCCGTGGGAGGTGTTGGTGCCACCACGAGGACGTTCGGGGGATGTTTCGAATTTTCTCCCTCTAACACCATGTTTTTAAGCCTAAGTCTAGAAATATACAAATTATCATCGTATTCTCAAATCAGAAGACCCGCGGCTGCGGTATCAATTCCTCTGAGTTTCATTGGTCTCGTGGGAGGTGTTGGTGCCACCCACAGGGACGATCGTTGGTTGTTTCGAGTTTTCACCCACTAATGCCATGTTTTTAAGGCTAAGTCTAGAAATATGTAAATTACCATCGTATTCTCAAACCGTGAGTCCCGCGGCTGCGTGGTCAGTTCCTACAAGTTACATTGGTCCTGTGGGAGGAGTTGGTGCCACCCACGGGGACGTTCGTGGGCTATTTCAAATTTTCACCCTCTAACGCCATGTTTTTAAGCCTAAGTTTAGAAATATACAAATTACCATCGTATTCTCAAGCCGAGAGACCCGCAATTTGCTTGGTCAGTTCCTACGAGTTACATTGGTCCCGTGGGAGGTGTTTGAGCCACCCACGGGGACGTTCGGGGGCTGTATCGAGTTTTCACCCTCTAACGTCATGTTTTGCTTAAGTTTATATATATGAAAATTACAGTAGTATTCTCAAACCAGGAGTCCCGCGACTGCATGGTCAAATCCTACGAGTTACACTGGTCCCGTGGGAGGTGTTGCTGCCACCCACGGGGACGTTCGGTGGTTGTTTCAAATTTTCACCCTCTAAGGCCATATTTTTAAATCTAAGTCTAGAAATATGCAAATTACGATCGTATTCTCAAACCGGGAGATCCGCGATAGCGTGGTCAGTTCCTACGAGTTACATTGGTCTCGTTGGAGGTGTTTATGCCACACACGGGGACGTTTGGGTGCTGTTTCGAGCTTTCACCCTCTAACGCCATGCTTTTAAGCCTAAGTCTAGAAATATGCAAATTACCATTGTATTCTCAAACAGGGAGACCCGTGGCTCGGTGGTCAGTTCCTACGAGTTACATTGGCCTCGTGGGAGGTGTTGGTGACACCCACAGGGATGTTCGGGGGCTGTTTTGAGTTTTCACCCTCGAACACTATGTTTTTAATCCTAAGTCTAGGAATATAAAAATTACTATCGTATTCTCAAATTGGGAGACCCGCGGCTATGAGTGTAGTTCCTACGAGTTATTTTTGGTTCCGTGGGAGGTGTAGGTGCCACCTACGGGGATGCTCGGGGGCTATTTTCAGTTTTCACCCTCTAACGCCATATTTTTAAGCCTAAGTCTGTTAATATGAAAATTACCGTTGTATTCTCAAAAAGGAAGACCCGCGGCTGCGTGGTCAGTTCTTACGAGTTACATTGGTCCCGTGGGAGGTGTTGGTTCCACCCACGTGGACGTTCGGGTGCTGTTTCGAGTTTTCAACCTCTAACGCCATGTTTTTAAGCCTAAGTCCTGAAATATGCAAATTACCGTCGTATTCTCAAAACGGGAGACCCAGGACTGCGGGGTCAGTTACTACGAGTTACATTGGTCCCGTGGGAGGTGTTCGTGCCACCCACGGGGACGCTCGGGGGATGTTTCGAGTTAATATGCTCTAACGCAATGTTTATAAACCTGAGTCTAGAAATACACAAATTATCGTTGTATTCTCAAACCGGGAGTCCCACGACTGTGTGGTCACTTCCTATGAGTTACATTTGTCCCGTGGGAGGTGTTGGTGCCACCCACGGGGACGTTCGGGGGCTGTTTTGAGCTTTCGCCCTCTAACACCATGTTTTTAAGCCCAAGTATAGAAATATACAAATTATCATCGTATTCTCAAATCAGAAGACCCGCGGCTGCGGGATCAGTTCCTCCGAGTTTCATTGGTCTCGTGGGAGGTGTTGGTGCCACCCACAAGACCGATCGTTGGTTGTTTCGAGTTTTCACCCACTAATACCATTTTTTTAAGCCTAAGTCTAGAAATATGTCGTATTCTCAAACAATGAGTTCCGCGGCTGCGTGGTCAGTTCCTACAAGTTACATTGGTCCTGTGGGAGGTGTTGGTGCCACCCACGGGGACGTTCGGGGGCTGTTTCGAGTTTTCAACCTCTAACGCCATGTTTTTAAGTGTAAGTCTAGAAATATGCAAATTATCGTCGTATTCTAAAATCGTGAGATCCGCGGCCACGGGTTCAGTTCCTACGAGTTACACTAGTCCCGTGGGAGGTGTTGGTGCCACCCACGGGGGCGTTCGAGGGCTGTTTCGAGTTTTCACCCTCTAACGTCATGTTTTGCTTAAGTCTATATATATGAAAATTACAGTCGTATTCTCAAACCGGGAGTCCCATGGCTGCATGGTCAATTCCTACGAGTTACACTGGTCCCGTGGGAGGTGTTGCTACCACCCATGGGGACGTTCGGTGGTTGTTTCGAATTTTCACCCTCTAATGCCATATTTTTAAGTCTAAGTCTAGAAATATGCAACTTACTGTCGTAATCTCAAACCGGGAGATCCGCGATAGCGTGGTACGTTCCTACGAGTTACATTGGTCTCGTTGGAGGTTTTTATGCCACCCACGGGGACGTTCGGGTGTTGTTTCGAGCTTTCACCCACTAACGCCATGCTTTTAAGCCAAAATCTAGAAATATGCAAATTACCATCGTATTCTCAAATTGGGAGACCCGTGGCAGCGTGGTCAGTTCCTACTAGTTACATTGGTCCCGTAGGAGGTGTTGGTTACACCCACGGGGACGTTCAGGGGATGTTTTGAGTTTTCACCCTCGAACACTATGTTTTTAAGCCTAAGTCTAGAAATATACAAATTACCGTTGTATTCTCAAATTGGGAGACCCGCGGCAACGAGGTTAGTTCCTACGAGTTACATTGGTCCGTGGGAGGTGTTGGTGCCACCTACGGGGATGTTCGGGGGCTATTTCCAGTTTTCATCCTCTAACGCCATGTTTTTATGCCTAAGTCTATTAATATGCAAATTACCATCATATTCTCAAACGGGGAGACCCGCGGCTGCGTGGTCAGTTCTTACGAGTTACATTGGTTCCGTGGGAGGTGTTGGTCCCACCCACGTGGACGTTCGGGTGTTGTTTCGAGTTTTTACCCTCTAACGCCATATTTATAAACCTAAGTCTAGAAATATACAAATTATCATCGTATTCTCAAACCGGGAGTCCCACAGTTGCGTGGTCAGTTACTACGAGTTACATTGGTCCCGTGGGAGGTGTTGGTGCCACCCACGGGGACGTTCGGGGGATGTTTAAGGTTTTCACCCTCTAACGCCATATTTTTAAGCCTAAGTCTAGAAATATGCAAATTATTGTCGTATTCTCAAACCGGGAGACCCGCGACTGCGGGGTTAGTTCTTACGAGTTACACTAGTCCTGTGGGAGGTGTTGGTGCCACCCATGGGGACGTTCGGGCGCTGTTTTGAGTTTTCACCCTCTAACGTCATGTTTTGCTTAAGTCTATATGTATGCAAATTACAGTCGTATTCTTAAACCAGGAGTCCCGCGGCTTCATAGTCAGTTCCTACGAGTTACACTGGTCCTGTGGGAGGTGTTGCTGCCACCCACGGGGACGTTCGGTGGTTGTCTAGAAATATGCAAATTACCGTCGTATTCTCAAATCGGGAGATCCGCGATAGCGTGGTAAGTTCCTACGAGTTACATTGGTCTCGTTGGAGGTGATTATGCCACCCAGGGGACGTTCGAGTGTTGTTTCGAGCTTTCACCCTCTAACGCCGTGCTTTTAAGCCTAAGTCTAGAAATAGGCAAATTACCATCATATTCTCAAACCGGGAGACCCGTGGATGCGTGGTCAGTTCCTACGAGTTACATTGGTCCCGTGGGAGGTGTTGGTGACACCCACGGGGATGTTCGGGGGTTGTTTTGAGTTTTCACCCTCGAACACTATGTTTTTAAGCCTAAGTCTAGAAATATACAAATTACTATCGTATTCTCAAATTGGGAGACCCGCGGCTACGAGGTTAGTTCCTAGGAGTTACATTGGTCCCGTGGGAGGTGTTGGTGCCACCTACGGGGATGTTCGGGGGCTATTTCCAGTTTTCACCCTCTAACGCCATGCTTTTAAGCCTAAGTCTATTAATATGAAAATTACCGCCGTATTATCAAACCGAGAGACTTGCGACTGCGTGGGCAGTTCTTACGAGTTATATTGGTCCCGTGGGAGGTGTTGGTCCCACCCACGTGGACGTTCGGGTGCTGTTTCAAGTTTTCACCCTCTAACGCCATGTTTTTAAGCCTAAGTCCAGAAATATGCAAATTACCATCATATTCTCAAAATGGGAGACCCACGACTTCGGGGTCAGTTCCTATGAGTTACATTGGTCCCGTGGGAGGTGTTGGTATCACCCACGTGGACGCTCGGGGATGTTTTGAGTTTATAACCTCTAATGCCATGTGTATAAACCTAAGTCTAAAAATATAAAAATTATCGTCGTATTCTCAAACCAGGAGTCCCACGGCTGCGTGGTCAGTTCCTACGAGTTACATTGGTCCCGTGGGAGGTTTTGGTGCCACCCACGGGGACATTCGGGGGATATTTCGAGTTTTCACCCTCTAACGCCATGTTTTTAAGCCTAAGTCTTGAAATATGCCAATTATCGTCATTTTCTCAAACCGGGAGACCCGCGGCTACGGGGTCAGTTCTTACGAGTTACACTAGTCCCGTGGGAGGTGTTGGTGCCACCCACGGGGACGTTCGAGCGTTGTTTTGAGTTTTCACCCTCCAATGTCATGTTTTGCTTAAGTGTAGATATATGCAAATTATCGTCATATTCTCAAACCCAGAGTCCCGCGGCTGCGTGGTCTATTCGTACGAGTTACACTGGTCCCGTGGGAGGTGTTGTTGCCACCCATGGGGACGTTCGGTGGATGTTTTGCATTTTCACCCTCTAACGCCTTATTTTTTTGTCTAAGTCTTTAAATATGCAAATTACTGTCGTATTCTCAAATCGAGAGACCCTCGACAGCGTGGTCAATTCGTACGAGTTACATTGGTCTCGTGGGAGGTGTTGGTGCCACGCATGGGGACGTTCGTGTGCTGTTTGCAGCTTTCACCCTCTAACGCCATGTTTTTAAGCCTAAGTCTAGAAAAATGCAAATTACCGTCATATTATCAAACCGAGAGACCCGTGGTTGCGGGGTAAATTCCTACGAGTTACATTGGTCCCATGGGAGGTGTTGGTGCCACCCACGGGGACGTTCGGGTGCTATTTCGACTTGTCACCCTCTAACGTCATGTTTTTAATCATAAGTCTAGAAATATGCAAATTACCGTCGTATTCTCAAAATAGGAGACCCAGGACTACGAGGTCTATTCCTACGAGTTACGTTGGTCCCGTGGGAGGTGTTGGGCCACCCACGGGGATGCCCGGGGGGATATTTCGAGTTTATAACCCCTAATGCCAGTTTTATAAACCTAAGTCTAGAAATATACAAATTTTTGTCGTGTTCTCAAACCGGGTGTCGCACGAATGTGTGATCAGTTCCTATGAGTTTCATTGGTCTCGTGGGAGGTGTTGGTGCCACCCATAAGACCGATCATGGGTTGTTTCGAGTTTTCACCCCCTAAGGACATGTTTTTAAGACAAAGTCTAGAAATATGTAAATTACCGTCGTATTCTCAAACCGTGGGACCCCCGGCTGCGTGGTCAGTTCCTACAAGTTACATTGGTCCTGTGGGAGGTGTTGGTGCCACCCATGGGGACGTTCGGGGGCTTTTCGAATTTCCACCTTCTAACGCCATGTTTTTAAGCCTAAGTTTAGTAATATGCAAATTACCATCGTATTCTCAAACCGAGAGACCCGCGATTGCGTGGTCAGTTCCTACGAGTTACATTGGTCCCATGGGAGGTGTTTGAGCCACCCACGGGGACGTTCGGGGGCTATTTCGAGTTTTCACCCTCTAATGTCATGTTTTGCTTAAGTATATATATATATGCAAATTACAGTCATATTCTCAAACTAGGAGTCCCGCGGCTTCATGGTCAGTTCTTACAAGTTACACTGGTCCCGTGGGAGGTGTTGCTGCCACCCACGGGGATGTTCGGTGGTTGTTTCGAATTTTCACCCTCTAACGCCATATTTTTAAGTCTAAGTCTATAAATATGGAAATTACCATCGTATTCTCAAACTGGGAGATCCGCGATAGCGTGGTTAGTTCCTATGAGTTACATTGGTTTCGTTGGAGGTGTTTATGCCACCCACGAGGACGTTCGGGTGTTGTTTCAAGCTTTCACCCTCTAACGCCATGCTTTTAATCCTAAGTCTAGAAATATGCAAATTACCGTCATTTTCTCAAACCGGGAGACCCGTGGCCACGTGGTCAGCTCCTAGGAGTTACATTGGTCCCGTGGGAGGTGTTGGTGACACCCACGGGGACGTTCGGGGGCTGTTTTGAGTTTTCTCCCTCGAACGCTATGTTTTTAAGCCTAAGTCTAGAAATATACAAACTACTGTCGTATTCTCAAATTGGGAGACCCGTGGCTGCGAGGTTTGTTCCTACGAGTTACATTGGTCCCGTGGGAGGTGTTGGTGCCACCTACGGGGATGTTCGGGGGCTATTTCTAGTTTTCATCCTCTAATGCCATGTTTTTAAGCCTAAGTCTTATTAATATGCAAATTACCATCGTATTCTCAAACTGGGAGACCCGTGGTTGCGTGGTCAGTTCTTACGAGTTACATTGGTCCCGTGGGAGGCGTTGGTCCCACCCACGTGGACGTTCGGGTGCTGTTTCGAGTTTTCACCCTCTAACGCCATGTTTTTAAGACTAAGTCTAGAAATATGAAAATTACCATCGTATTCTCAAAACGGGAGACCCACGACTGCGGGGTCAGTTCCTACGAGTTACATTGGTCCCGTGGGAGGTGTTCGTGCCACCCACGGGGACGCTCGGGGGATGTTTTGAGTTTATAACCTCTAACGCCATGTTTATAAACCTAAGTTTAGAAATATACAAATTATCATCGTATTCTCAAACCGGGAGTCCCACGGCTGTGTGGTCAGTTCCTACAAGTTACATTGGTCCCGGGGAGGTGTTGGTGCCACCCACGGGGACGTTCGTGGGCTGTTTTTAGTTTTCACCCTCTAACGCCATGTTTTTAAGCCTAAGTCTAGAAATATATAAATTATCGTCGTATTATCAAATCGGAAGACCCGCGGCCGCGGGGTTAGTTCCTCCAAGTTTCATTGGTCTCGTGGGAGGTGTTGGTGCCACCCACAGGGCCGAACGTTGGTTTTTCGAGTTTTCACCCACTAATGCCATGTTTTTAAGCCTAAGTCTAGAAATATGTAAATTACCATCGTATTCTCAAACCGTGAGTCCCGCGGCTGCGTGGTCAGTTATTACAAGTTACATTGGTCCTGTGGGAGGTGTTGGTGCCACCCACGGGGACGTTCGGTGGCTGTTTCGAGTTTTCACCCTCCAATGCCATGTTTTTAAGCATAAGTCTTGAAATATGCAAATAATCATTGCATTCTCAAATTGGGAGACCCGCGGCTGCGGGGTCAGTTCTTACGAGTTACACTAGTCCCGTGGGAGGTGTTGGTGCCACCCACGGGGACGTTCGGGGGATGTTTCGAGTTTTCACCCTCTAACGTCATGTTTTGCTTAAGTCTATATATATGAAAATTACAGTCGTATTCTCAAACCGGGAGTCCCGCGGCTACATGGTCAGTTCCTACGAGTTGCACTGGTCCCGTGGGAGGTGTAGCTGCCACCCACGGGGACGTTCGGTGGTTGTTTCGAATTTTCACCCTCTAACGCCATATTTTTTAGTCTAAGTCTAGAAATATGTTAATTACCATCGTAATCTCAAACTGGGAGATCCGCGATAGCGTGGTCAGTTCCTACGAGTTATGTTGGTCTCGTTGGAGGTGTTTATGCCACCCACGGGGACGTTCGGGTGTTGTTTCGAGGTTTCACCCTCTAACGCCATGCTTTTAAGCCTAAGTCTAGAAATATGCAAATTACCATTGTATTCTCAAACAGGGAGACCCGTGGCTCGGTGGTCAGTTCCTACGAGTTACATTGGCCTCGTGGGAGGTGTTGGTGACACCCACGGGGACGTTCGGGGGCTGTTTTGAATTTTCACCCTCGAACTCTATGTTTTTAAGCCTAAGTGTAGAAATATAGAAATTACTGTTGTATTATCAAATTAGGAGACTCGCGGCTACGAGGTTAGTTCCTACGAGTTACATTGGTCCCGTGGGAGGTGTTGGTGCCACCTACGGGGATGTTCGGGGGATATTTCCAGTTTCAACCCTCTAACGCCATGTTTTTAAGCCTAAGTTTGTTAATATGCAAATTAGCGTCGTATTCTCAAACCGAGAGACCCGCGGCTGCGTGGTCAGTTCTTACAAGTTACATTGGTCCCGTGGGAGGTGTTGGTCCCACCCACGTGGACGTTCGGGTGCTGTTTGGAGTTTTCGCCCTCTAACGCCATGTTTTTAAGCCTAAGTCCAAAAATATACAAATTACCATCGTATTCTCAAAATGGGAGAACCACAACTGCGGGGTCAGTTCCTACGAGTTACATTGGTCCCGTGGGAGGTATTGGTGCCACCCATGGGGACGCTCGGGGGATGTTTCGAGTTTATAACCTCTAACGCCATGTTTATAAACCTAAGTCTAGAAATATAAAAATTATCGTCGTATTCTCAAACCGAGAGTCCCACGGCTGCGTGGTCAGTTCCTACGAGTCACATCGGTCCCGTGGGAGGTGTTGGTGCCACCCATAGGACCGATCGTTGGTTGTTTCGAGTTTTCACCCACTAATGCCATGTTTTTAGGGCTAAGTCTAGAAATATGTAAATTATCATCGTATTTTCTATCCGTGAGTCCCGTGGATGCGTGGTCTGTTCCTACAAGTTACATTGGTCCTGTGGGAGGTGTTGGTGCCACCCACGGGGACGTTCGGGGACTGTTTCAAATTTTCACCCTCTAACGCCCTGTTTTTTAGCCTAAGTTTAGAAATGTGAAAATTACCAACAAATTCTCAAACCAAGAGACCCGCGATTGCGTGGTCAGTTCCTACGAGTTACATTGGTCCCGTGGGAGGTGTTTGAGCCACCAACGGGGACGTTCGGGGGCTGTTTAGAGTTTTCAACCTCTAACGCCATGTTTTTAAGTGTAAGTCTAGAAATATGCAAATTATCGTCGTATTCTAAAATCGGGAGATCCGCGGCCGCGGGTTCATTTCTTACGAGTTACACTAGTCCCGTGGGAGGTGTTGGTGCCACCCACGGGGACGTTCGGGGGCTGTTTCGAGTTTTCACCCTCTAACGTCATGTTTTTCTTAAGTCTATATATATGCAAATTACAGTCGTATTCTCAAACCAGTAGTCCCGCGGCTTCATGGTCAGTTCCTACGAGTTACACTGGTCCCGTGGGAGGCAATGCTGCCTCCCACGGGGACGTTCGGTGGTTGTTTCGAATTTTCACCCTCTAATGCCATATTTTTAAGTCTAAGTCTAGAAATACGCAAATTACCGTCGTATTCTCAAACCGAGAGATCCGCGATAGCGTGGTTAGTTCCTACGAGTTATATTGGTCTCGTTGGAGGTGTTTATGTCACCCACGGGGACGTTCGGGTGTTGTTTCGAGCTTTCACCCTCTAATGCCATATTTTTAAGTTTAAGTCTAGAAATATGCAACTTACTGTCGTATTCTCAAACCGGGAGATCCGCGATAGCGTGGTCAGTTCCTACGAGTTACATTGGTCTCGTTGGAGGTGTTGGTGCCACCCACGGGGACGTTCGGGTGCGATTTCGAGCTTTCATCCTCTAACGCCATGCTTTTAATCCTAAGTCTAGAAATATGCAAATTACTGTCGTATTCTTAAACTGGGAGACCTGTGGCTGCGTGGCCAGTTCCTACGAGTTACATTGGTCCCGTGGGAGGTGTTGGTGACACCCACGGGGACGTTCGTGGGATGTTTTGAGTTTTCACCCTCGAACGCTATGTTTTTATGCCTATGTCTAGATATATACAAATTACTGTCGTATTCTCAAATTGGGGGACCCGCGGCTGCGAGGTTAGTTCTTACGAGTTACATTGGTCCCGTGGGAGGTGTTGGTGCCACCTACGGGGATGTTCGGGGGTTATTTCTAGTTTTCACCCTCTAACGCCATATTTTAAAGCCTCTATTAATATGAAAATTACCATCGTATTCTCAAATCGGGAGACCCGCGGCTGCGTGGTCAGTTCTTACGAGTTACATGGGTCCCATGGGAGGTGTTGGTCCCACCCACATGGTCGTTCGGGTGCTGTTTCGAGTTTTCACCCTCTAGCTCCATATTTTTAAGCCTAAGTCCAGAAATATGCATATTACTGTCGTATTATCAAAACGGGAGACCCACGACTGCGGGGTCAGTTCCTACGCGTTACATTGGTCCCGTGGGAGGTGTTCGTGCCACCCAAGGGGACGCTCGGGGGATGTTTCGAGTTTATAACCTCTAACACCATGTTTATAAGCCTAAGCCTAGAAATATACAAATTATCATCGTATTCTCAAATCGAGAGTCCCACGGCTGTGGGGTCAGTTCTCACGAGTTACATTGGTCCTGTGGGAGGTGTTGGTGCCACCCACGGGGACGTTCGGGGGAAGTTTCGAGTTTTCACCCTCTAACGCCATGTTTTTAAGCCTAAGTCTAGAAATATACAAATTATAGTCGTATTCTCAAATCGGAAGACCCTTGGCTGCGGGGTCGGTTCCTCCGAGTTTCATTGGTTTCGAGGGTGGTGTTGGTGCCACCGACAGGGTCGATCGTTGGTTGTTTCGAGTTTTCACCCACTAATGTCATGTTTTTAAGCTTAAGTCTAGAAATATGTAAATTACTATCGTATTCTAAAACCGTGAGTCCCGCCCCGTTCGTGGTCATTTCTTACAAGTTACATTGGTCCTGTGGGAGGTGTTGGTGCCACCCATGGGGACGTTCGGGGGATGTTTCGAGTTTTTACCCTCTAACGCAATGTTTTTAAGAGTAAGTCTAGAAATATGCACATTATCGTCGTATTCTAAAATCAAGAGACCCGCGGGTGTGGGGTTAGTTGCTACGAGTTCCACTGGACCCGTGGGAGGTGTTGGTGCCACCCACGGGGACGTTCGAGGGCTATTTCGAGTTTTCTCCCTCTAGCGCCACATTTTTCTTAAGTCTATATATGTGCAAATTACAGTCGTATTCTCAAATCGGGAATCTCGTGGCTGCATGGTCAATTCCTACGAGTTACACTGGTCCCGTGGGAGGTGTTGCTGCCACCCACGAGGACGTTCGGCGGTTGTTTCGAATTTTCACCCTCTAACGCCATATTTTTAAGTCTAAGTCTAGAAATTTGCAAATTACCATCGTAATCTCAAACCGGGAGATCCCTAATAGCGTGGTAAGTTCCTACGAGTTACATTGGTCTCGTTGGAGGTGTTGGTGCCACCCACGGGGACGTTTTGTTCCTGTTTCGAGCTTTCACCCTCTAACGCCATGCTTTTAAGCCTAAGTCTAGAAATATGCAAATTACTGTCGTATTCTCAAATCGGGAGACTCGTGGCTGCTTGGTCAGTTCCTACGAGTTACATTGGTCCCGTGGGAGCTGTTGGTGACACCCACGGGGACGTTCGGGGGCTGTTTTGAGTTTTCACCCTCGAACGTTATGTTTTTAAGCCTAAGTCTAGAAATATACAAATTACTGTCATATTCTCAAATTGGGAGACCCAAGGCTGCGAGGTTAGTTCCTACGAGTTACATTGGTCCCGTGGGAGGTGTTGGTGTCACCTACGGGGATGTTCGGGGGCTATTTCCATTTTTCACCCTCTAACGCCATGTTTTTAAGCCTAAGTCTATTAATATGCAAATTAATGTCGTATTATCAAACCGGGAGACCCCCGGCTGCGTGGTCAATTCTTACCAATTACATTGGTCCCGTGAGAGGTGTTGGTCCCTTCCACGTGGACGTTCGGGTGCTGTTTTGAGTTTTCACCCTCTAACGTCAGGTTTTTAAGCCTAAGTAAAAAATATACAAATTACCATCGTATTCTCAAAACGGGAGACTCACTACTGCAGGGTCAGTTCCTACGAGTTACATTGGTCCCGTGGGAAGTGTTGGTGCCACCCACGGGGACGCTCGGGGGATGTTTCGAGTATATAATCTATAATGCCATGTTTATAAACCTAAGTCTAAAAATATACAAATTATCATTGTATTCTCAAACCGGGAGTCCCAAGGCTGTGTGGTCAGTTCCTACGAGTTACATTGGTCCCGTGGGAGGTGTTGGTGCCGCCCACAGGGACGTTTGGGTGCTGTTTAGAGCATTCACCCTCTAACGCCATGCTTTTAAGCCTAAGTCTAGAAATATGAAAATTACCGTCGTATTCTCAAATCGGGAGACCTGTGGCTGCGTGGTCAGCTCCTACGAGTTACATTGGTCCCGTGGGAGGTTTTGGTGACACCCACGGGGACGTTCGGGGGCTGTTTTGAGTTTTCACCCTCGTACGCTCTGTTTTTAAGACTAAGTATAGAAATATACAAATTACTATCGTATTCTCAAATTGGGAGACCCGTGGCTGTGAGGTTAGTTCCTACGAATTACATTGGTCCTGTGGTTGGTGTTGGTGCCACCTACGAGGATATTCGGGGGGCTATTTCCAGTTTTCACCCTCTAACGATATGTGTTTAAGCCTAAGTCTATTAATATGCAAATTATGGTCATATTCTTAAACCGGGAGACCCGCGGCTGCGGGGTCAGTTCTTACGAGTTACACTAGTCCCGTGGGAGGTGTTGGTGCCACCCACGGGGACGTTCTGGGGATGTTTCGAGTTTTCACCCTCTAACGTCATGTTTTTAAGCGTAAGTCAAGAAATATACAAATTATCATCATATTCTCAAACCAGGAGACCCGCGACTGCGGGGTCAGTTGTTATGCGTTACACTAGTCCCGTGGGAGGTGTTGGTGCCACCCATGGTGACGTTAGGGGGGCTATTTCGAGTTTTCACCCTCTAACGTCATGTTTTACTTAAGTCTATATATATGAAAATTACAGTCGTATTCTCAAACTGGGAGTCCCGCGGTTGAATGGTCAATTCCTTCAAGTTACGTTGGTCCTGTAGGAGGTGTTGCTGCCACCCATGGGGACGTTCGGTGGTTGTTTCGAATTTTTACCCTCTAACGCCATATTTTTAAGTCTAAGTATAAAAATATGCAAATTACTGTCGTAATCTCAAACCGGAAGATCAGCGATAGCGTGGTCAGTTCCAACGAGTTACATTGGTCTCGTTAGAGGTATTGGTGCCACCCACGGGGATGTTTGGTTCCTGTTTTGAGCTTTCACCCCCTAACGCCATGCTTTTAAGCCTAAGTCTAGAAATATGCAAATTACCATCGTATTCTCAAATCGGGAGACCCGTGGCTGCGTGGTCAGTTCCTACGAGTTACATTTGTTCCGTGGGAGGTGTTGGTGACACCCACGTGGACGTTCGGGGGATGTTTTGAGTTTTCAGCCTCGAACGCTATGTTTTTAAGCCTAAGTATAGAAATATACAAATTACTATCGTATTCTCAAATTGGGAGACTCGCGGCTACGAGGTTAGTTCCTACGAGTTACATTGGTCCCGTGGTTGGTGTTGGTGCCACCTACGGGGATGTTCGGGGGCTATTTCCAGTTTTCACCCTCTAACGCCATGTTTTTAAGCCAAAGTCTATTAATATGCAAGTTATCATCGTATTCTCAAATCGGGAGACCCGAGGCTGCGTGGTCAGTTCTTACGAGTTACATTGGTCCCGTGGGAGGTGTTGGTCCCACCCACGTGGACGTTCAGGTGCTGTTTCGAGTTTTCAGCGTCTAACGCCATTTTTTTAAGCCTAAGTCGAAAAATATGCAAATTACCATTGTATTCTCAAAACGGGAGACCCATGACTGCGGGGTCGATTCCTACGAGTTACATTGGTCCCGTGGGAGGTGTTGGTGCCACCCACGGGGACGCTCGGGGGATGTTTCAAGTTTATAACCTCTAACCCCATGTTTATAAACCTAAGTCTAAAAATATACAAATTATCATCGTATTCTCAAACCGGGAGTCCCCCGGCTGTGTGGTGAGTTCCTATGAGTTACATTGGTCCCGTGGGAGGTGTTGGTACCACCCTCGGGGACGTTCGGGTGCTGTTTCGAGTTTTCACCATCTAACGCCATGTTTTAAAGCCTATGTCTAGAAATAAGCAAATTACCGTCGCATTCTCAAACTGGGAGACCCACGTCTACGGGGTCAGTTCCTACGAGTTTCATTGGTCTCGTGGGAGGTGTTGGTTCTACCACAGGGCCGTTCGGGGGTTGTTTCGAGTTTTCACCCTCTAATGCCATGTTTTTCAGCCTAAGTCTAGAAATATGCAAATTACCTTCATATTCTCAAACCGTGAGTCCTACGGATCCTTGGTCAGTTCCTACAAGTTACATTGGTCCCGTGGGAGGTGTTGGTGCTACCCACGGGGACGTTCGGGGGCTGTTTCAAATTTTCACCCTCTAACGCCATGTTTTTAAGCCTAAGTTTAGAAATATGCAAGTTATCGTCGTATTCTCAAACAGGGAGAACCGCGACTGCGTGGTCAGTTCCTACGAGTTACAATGGTCCCATTTGAGGTGTTTATTCCACCCACGGGGATGTTCGGGGGCTGTTTCGAGTTTTCACCCTCTAACGCCATGTTTTTAGGCGTAAGCCTAGAAATATGCAAATTATCATCGTATTCTCATATCGGGAGACCTGAGGCTACGGGGTCAGTTCTTACGAGTTACACTAGTCCCGTGGGAGGTGTTGGTGCCACCCACGGGGACGTTCGGGGGCTGTTTCTAGTTTTCACCCTCTAACGTCATATTTTGCTTAAGTCTATATATATGCAAATTACAGTCGTATTCTCAAACCGAGAGTCCCGCGGCTGCATGGTGAATTCCTACGAGTTAAACTGGTCCTGTGGGAGGTGTTGCTACCACCCACGGGGACGTTCGGTGGTTGTTTCGAATTTTCACCCTCTAACGCCATATTTTTAAGTCCAAGTCTAGAAATATGAAAATTGTCGTCGTATTCTCAAACCGGGAGATCCGTGATAGCATGGTCAGTTCCTACGAGTTACATTGGTCTCGTTGGAGGTGTTGGTGCCACCCACGGGGACGTTCGGGTGGTGTTTTAAGCTTTCACCCACTAACGCCATGCTTTTAAGCCTAAGTCTAGAAATATGCAAATTACCGTCGTATTCTTAAAACGGGAGACCTGTGGCTGCGTGGTCAATTCCTACGAGTTACATTGGTCCCGTGTGAGGTGTTGGTGACACCCACGGGGACGTTCGGGGGCTATTTTGAGTTTTCACCTTCGAACGCTATGTTTTTAAGCCTAAGTCTAGAAATATAAAATTACTGTCATATTCTCAAATTGGGAGACCCGCGGCTGCGAGGTTTGTTCCTACGAGTTACATTGGTCCCGTGGTAGGTGTTGATGCCACCTACGGGGATGCTCGGGGGATATTTCCAGTTTTCACCCTCTAACGCCATGTTTTTCAGCCTAAGTCTATTAATATGCAAATTAAATTCATATTCTAAAATCGGGAGACCCGCGGCTGCGTGGTTCGTTCTTCCGAGTTACATTGGTCCCCTGGGGGTGTTGGTCCAACCCACGTGGACGTTCGGGTGCTGTTTTGAGTTTTCACCCTCTAACGCCATATTTTTATGCCTATGTCCAGAAATATGCAAATTACCATCGTATTCTCAAAACGGAAGACACACAACTGCGGGGTCAGTTCCTACGAGTTACATTGGTCCTGTGGGAGGTGTTGGTGCCACCCATAGGGACGCTCGGGGGATGTTTTGAGTTTATAACCTCTAACGCCATGTTTATAAACCTAAGTGTAGAAATATACAAATTATCATCGTATTCTCAAACCGGGAGTCCCACGGCTGTGTGGTCAGTTCCTAGGAGTTACATTGGTCCCGCGGGAGGTGTTAGTGCCACCCACTGGGTAGTTCGGGGGCTGTTTCGAGTTTTCACCCTCTAACGCCATGTTTTTAAGCCTAAGTCTAGAAATATACAAATTATCTTCGTATTCTCAAATCAAAAGACCCGCGGTTGTGGGGTCAGTTCCACCGAGTTTCATTGGTCTCGTGGGAGGTGTTGGTGCCACCCACAGGGCCGATCGTTGGTTGTTTCGAGTTTTCACCCACTAATGCCATGTTTTTAAGCGTAAGTCTAGAAATATGCAAATTATTGTTGTATTCTCAAACCGGGAGACCCACGACTGCGGGGTCAGTTCTTACGAGTTACACTAGTCCCATGGGAGGTGTTGGTGACGACCACGGGGACGTTCGGGGGCTGTTTTGAGTTTTCACCCTCTAACGTCATGTTTTACTTAAGTCTATATATATGTAAATTACAGTCGTATTCTCAAACCAGGAGTCCCGCGACTGCATGGTCAATTCCTACTAGTTACACTGGTCCCGTGGTAGGTGTTGCTGCCACCCACAGGGACGTTCGGTGGTTGTTTCGAATTTTTACCCTCTAACACCATATTTCTAAGTCTAAGTTTAGAAACATAAAATTACCGTCGTATTCTCAAACCAGGAGATCCGCGATAACGTGATCGGTTCCTACGAGTTACATTGGTCTCGTTGGAGGTGTTTGGTGACAACCACGGGGACTTTCGGGTGTTGTTTCGAGCTTTCACCCTCTAATGCCATGCTTTTAAACCTAAGTCTAGAAATATGCAAAGTACCGTTGTATTTTCAAACCGGGAGACCCGTGACTGCGTGGTCAGTTCTTACGAGTTACATTGGTCCCGTGGGAGGTGTTGGCGACACCCACGGGGACGTTCGGGGGCTGTTTTGAGTTTTTACCCTCGAACGCTATATTTTTAAGCCTAAGTCTACAGATATACAAATTACTGTCATATTCTCAAATTTGGAGACCCGCTGCTGCGATGTTAGTTTCTACGAGTTACATTGGTCCCGTGGTAGGTGTTGGTGCCACCAACGGGGATGTTCGGGGGCTCTTCCCAGTTTTCAACCTCTAACGCCATGTTTTTAAGCCAAAGTCTATTAATATGCAAATTACCATCATATTCTCAAACCGGGAGACCCGCGGCTGCATGGTCAGTTCTTACGAGTTACATTGGTCCCGTGGGAGGTGTTGGTCCCACCCACGTGGACGTTCGGGTGCTATTTTGAGTTTTCACCCTCTAACGCCTATTTTTAAGCCTAAGTCCAGAGATATGCAAATTACCATCGTATTCTCAAAACGGGAGACACACGACTGTTGGATCAGTTCCTATGAGTTACATTGGTCCCGTGGGAGGTGTTGGTGCCACCCACGGGGACGCTCGGGGGATGTTTCGAGTTTATAACCTCTAACGCCATGTTTATAAACCCAATTGTAGAATATACAAATTATCGTCGTATTCTCAAACCGGGAGTCCCACGACTGTGTGGTCAGTTCCTATGAGTTACATTGGTCCCGTGGGAGGTGTTGGTGCCACCCACGGGGACGTTCGGGGGCTGTTTCGAGTTTTCACCCTCTAACGCCATGTTTTAAAGCTTAAGTCTTAAAATGTGCAAATTATCGTCGCATTCTCAAACTGGGAGACCCGTGGCTGCGGGGTCAGTTCCTATGAGTTTTATTGGTCTCGTGGGAGGTGTTGGTGCCACCCACAGAGCCGTTCGTGGGTTGTTTCGAGTTTTCACCCTCTAATGCCATGTTTTTAAGCCTAAGTCTATAAATATGCGAATTACCATCGTATTCTCAAATCGTGAGTCCCGCGGCTCTGTGGTCAGTTCCTACGAGTTACATTGGTCCCGTAGGAGGTGTTGGTGCTACCCACGGGGACGTTTGGGGGTTGTTTCGAATTTTCACCCTCTAACGCCATGTTTTTAAGCCTAAGTTTTAAAATAAGCAAATTATTGTCATATTCTCAAACCGGCAGACCCGCGACTGCGTGGTCAGTTCCTACGAGTTTCATTGGTCCCGTTGGAGGTGCTTATTCCACCCACGGGGATTTTCGGGGTTTTTTTCGAGTTTTCACCCTCTAACAACATGTTTTTAAGCGTAAGTCTAGAAATATGTAAATTATCATCGTATTCTCAAACCAGGAGACCCGCGGCTGCGGGGTCAGTTGTTACGAGTTACACTAGTCCCGTGGGAGGTGTTGGTGCCACCCACGGGAACGTTCGAGGGCTGTTTTGAGTTTTCACCCTCTAATGTCATGTTTTGCTTAAGTCTATATATATGGAAATTACAGTCATATTCTCAAATCGGGAGTCCCGCGGCTGCATGGTCAATTCCTACGAGTTACATTGGTCCCGTGGGAGGTGTTGGTCCCTCCCACGTGGACGTTCGGGTACTGTTTGGAGTTTTCACCCTCTAACACCATGTTTTTAAGCCTATGTCCAGAATTATGTAAATTACCGTCGTATTCTCAAAACGGGAGATCCACGACTGCGGGGTCAGTTCCTACGAGTTACATTGGTCCCGTGGGAGGTGGTGGTGCCACCCACGGGGACACTCGGGGGGCTATTTTGAGTTTTCACCCTCTAACATCATGTTTTAAAGCCTAAGTGTATTAATATACAAATTACAGTCGTATTCTCAAACCAGGAGACCCACGGCTGCGTGGTCAGTTCTTACCAGTTACATTGATCCCGTGGGAGGTGTTGGTGCCACCCACAAGGACGCTCGGGGGATGTTTCGAGTTTATAACCTCTAACACCATGTTTATAAATCTAATTCTAGAAATATACAAATTATCGTCGTCTTCTCAAATCGGGAGTCCCACGGCTGTGTGGCCAGTTCCTACGTATTACATTGGTCCCGTGGGAGGTGTTAGTGCCACCCATGGGGACGTTCGGGGGCTGTTTCGAGTTTTCACCCTCTAACGCCATGTTTTAAAGCCTAAGTCTAAAAATGTGCAAATTACCATCGCATTGTCAAACTCGTAGACCCGCGGCTGCGGGGTCAGTTCCTATGAGTTCCATTGGTCTCGTGGTAGGTGTTGGTGCCACCCACAGGGCCGTTCGTGGGTTGTGTCGAGTTTTCACCCTCTAATGCCATGTTTTTAAGCCTAAGTCTAGAAATATGTTAATTATCGTCGTATTCTCAAATCGTGAGTCATGCGGCTCTGTGGTCAGTTCCTACAAGTTACATTGGTCCCATAGGAGGTGTTGGTGCTACCCACGGGGACGTTTGGGGGTTGTTTCGAATTTTCACCCTCTAACGCCATGTTTTTAAGCCCGAGTTTAGAAATATGCAAATTATCGTCATATTCTCAAACTAGGAGACCCGCGACTGCGTGGTCAGTTCCTATGAATTACATTGGTCCCGTTGGAGGTGCTTATTCCACCCACGGGGATGTTCGGGGGCTTTTTTGAGTTTTTACCCTCTAACACCATGTTATTAAGCTTAAGTCTAGAAATATGTAAATTATCATCGTATTCTCAAATCGGGAGACCCGCGGCTGCGGGGTCAGTTGTTACGAGTTACACTAGTCCCGTGGGAGGTGTTGGTGCCACCCATGGGGACGTTCGGGGGCTGTTTTGAGTTTTCACCCTCTAACGTCATGTTTTTCTTAAGTCTATATATATGGAAATTACAATCTTATTCTTAAACCGGGAGTCTCGCGGCTGCATGGTCAATTCCTACGAGTTACACTGGTCCCGTGATAGGTGTTGGTCCCTCCCACGTGGACGTTCGGGTGATGTTTCGAGTTTTCACCGTCTAACGCCATGTTTTTAAGCCTAAGTCCATAAATATGCAAATTACCGTCGTATTCTCAAAACGGGAGACCCACGACTGCGGGGTCAGTTCCTACGAGTTACATTGGTCCCGTGAGAGGTGTTGGTGCCACCCACGGGACGCTCGGGAGCTATTTTGAGTTTTTACCCTCTAACGCCATATTTTAATGCCTAAGTCTATTAATATGCAAATTACAGTCGTATTCTCAAACCGGGAGACTCGCGGCTGCGTGGTCAGTTCTTACCAGTTACATTGGTCCCGTGGGAGGTGTTGGTCCCTCCCACGTGGACGTTCGGGTGCTGTTTCGAGTTTTCACCCTCTAACGCCATGTTTTCAAGCCTAAGTCCAAAAATATGCAAATTACCGTCGTATTCTCAAAACGGGAGACCCACTACTGCGGGGTCAGTTCCTACGAGTTACATTGGTCCCGTGGGAGGTGTTGGTGCCTCCCATAGGACGTTCGGGGGTTGTTTCGAATTTTCACCCTCTAACGCCATGTTTTTAAGCCTAAGTTTAGAAATATGCAAATTATCGTTGCATTCTCATATCGAGAGTCCTGCGGCTGCGGGGTCTGTTCCTACGAGTTACATTGGTACCGTGGGAGGTATTGATGCCACCCACGGGGACGTTCATGGGATGTTTTGAGTTTTCACCCTCTAACGCCATGTTTTTAAGCCTAAGTCTAGAAATATGCAAATTAACGTCGTATTCTCAAACCGGGAGACCCGCGGTTGCATGGTCAGTTCCTACAAGTAGCATTGATCCCGTGGTAGGTGTTGGTCCCACCCACGGGGATGTCAGGGGGCTGTTTTGATTTTTCACCCTCTAACGCCATGTTTTTAAGCCTAAGTCTAGGAATATGAAAATTACCATTGTATTATCAAACCGGGAGACCCGCGGCTATGGGGTCAATTCCTACGAGTTACATTGGTCGAGTGTGAGATGTTGGTGCCACCCACGGGACCGTTCGGTGGCTATTTCGAGTTTTCACCCTCTAATGCCATGTTTTTAAGCCTAAGTCTAGAAGTATGCAAATTATCATCATATTATCAAACCGGGAGACCTGCGGCTGCAGGGTCAGTTCCTACGAGTTACATTGATCCTTTGGGAGGTGTTGGTGCCACCCACGGGGAAGTTCGGGGGCTGTTTCGAGTTTTTACCCTATAATGCCATGTAATTAAGCCTAAGTCTATAAATATGGAAATTACCATCGTATTGTCAAACTGAGAGACCCACGGTTGCGTGGTCAGTTCCTACGAGTTACATAGATCCCCTTACCACCACGGGGACGTTCAGGGGCTCTTTCGAGTTTTCACCCTCTAACGCCATGTTTTTAAGCCTAAGTCTAGAAATATACAAATTACCGTCGTATTCTCAAATCGGGAGACCTGCAGCTGCGGGGTCGGTTCCTACGAGTTACATTGGTCCCGTGGGAGGTGTTGGTGGCACTGACAGGGACGTTCGATGGCTGTTTTGAGTTTTCACCCTCTAACGCCATGTTTTTAAGCCTAAGTCTAGAAATATGCAAATTACCATCGTATTCTCAAATCGGGAGTGTCGCGGCTGCTTATCAGTTCCTATGAGTTACATTGGTCATGTGGGAGGTGTTTTTCCACCCACGGGGACGTTCGAGGGATGTTTCGAGTTTTCACCCTCTAATGCTATGTTTTTAAGCCTGAGTCTAGAAATAAATAAAATTACCGTCATATTCTCATATCGGGAGACCCGCGGGTGTGGGGTCAGTTCCTACGAGTTACATTGGTACCGTGGGAGGTGTTGGTGCCACCCACGGGGACGTTCGAGTGTTATTTCGAGGTTTCACCCTATAACGCCATGTTTTTAATGCTTAAGTTAAGAATATGCAAATTATTGTCGTATTCTCAAATCGGGAGATCCGTGGCTGCGGGGTTTGTTCCTACGAGTTACATTGGTACCGTGCGAGGTATTGGTGCCACCCACGGGGACGTTCAGGGGCTGTTTCAAGTTTTCACCCTCTAATGCCATGTTCTAAATCCTAAGTCTAGAAGAATGCAAATTACCATCATATTCTCAAATCGGGAGACCAGCGGCTGTGGGGTCAGTTCCTACGAGTTACATTGGTCCCGTGGGAGGTGTTGTGCCACCCACGGGGACGTTCAGGGGATTTTTTTGAGTTTTCACCCTCTAACGCCATGTTTTTAAGCCTAAGTCTAGAAATATGCAAATTACCATCCTATTCTCAAATCGAGAGACTCGTGGCTGTGGGGTCAGTTCCTACGAGTTACATTGGTCCCGTGGGAGGTGTTGGTGCCACCCACGGGGTCGTTGGGGGGCTGTTTTTAGTTTTCACCCTCTAATGCCATGTTTTTAAGCCTAAGTCTAGAAATATGAAAATTATCGTCGTATTCTCAAATCGAGAGTCCAGTGGATGCTTGGTCAGTTCATACGAGTCACATTGGTCTCGTGGAAGGTGTTGTTGCCTCCCACGGTGCCGTTCGAGGGTTATATTGAGTTTTCACCCTCTAACGCCATGTTTTTAAGCCTAAGTCTAGAAATATAGAAAGTAAAGTCGTATTCTCTAATCGGGAGTCCCGCGGCTGCGTGGTCAGTTCTTACGAGTAACATTGGTCTTGTGGGAGGTGTTTGTGCCACCCACGGGGAAGTTCTGGGGATGTTTCTAGTTTTCACCCTCTAACGCCATGTTTTAAGCCTAAGTCTACAAATATGCAACTTACCATCGTATTCTCAAATCGAGAGACCCGCTACTGCGGGGTCAGTTCCTACGAGTTACATTGGTCCCGTGGGAGGTGTCAGTGCCACCCACGAGGACGTTAGGGGGATGTTTCGAGTTTTCAACGCCATATTTTTAAGCCTAAGTCTAGAAAAACAGAAATTACCATCGTATTATCAAATCGAGAGACCCGCGGATGCATGGTCAGTTCCTACGAGTTACATTGGTTCCGTGGGAGGTGTTAGTGCCACCCACGAGGACATTCGGGGCCTGTTTCGAGTCTTCACCCTCTAACACCATATTTTTGAGACTGTCTAAAAATATGAAAATTAGTTTTTTATTCTCAAATCGGGAGACCCACGGCTGCGGGGTCAGTTCCTACGAGTTATATTGGTCCCGTGCGAGATGTTGGTGCCACCCACGGGGACGTTCGAGGGCATTTTTCGAGTTTTCACCCTCCAACGCCTTATTTTTAAACCTAAGTCTAGAATTAAGGAAATTAGCGTCGTATTCTCAAGTCGAGAGACCCGCGGCTGCGGGGTTAGTTCATACGAGTTACATTGGTCCCATGGGAGGTGTTGGTGCCACCCACGGGGTCTTCGGGGGTTATTTTGGGTTTTCACACTCTAACGCCATGCTTTTAAGCCTAAGTCTAGAAATATACAAATTACCATCATATTCTCAAACCGGGAGTTCCGCGGCCGCGCGGTCAGTTCCTACAGATTACATTGGTCCCGTGGGAGGTGTTGGTGCCACCCACGTGGACGTTCAGGGGTGTTTCAAGTTTTCACCCTCTAACGCCATGTAATTAAGACTAAGTCTAGAAATATGCCAATTACCGTCGTATTCTCAAACCGGGAGACCCGCGGCTGCGTGGTCCGTTCCTACGAGTTACATTGGTCCCCTAGGAGGTGTTGGTGCCACCCACGGGGATGTTCGGGGGCTGTTTTGAGGTTTCACCCACTAACGCCATGATTTTAAGCCTAAGTCTAGAAATATGTAAATTACCGTCAAATTCTCAAATCGGGAGACCCCCAGGTGCGTGGTTAGTTCGTACGAGTTACATTGGTCCCGTGGGAGTTGTCGGGGCCACCCACAGGGACGTTTGGGGGAATGTTTCGAGTTTTCACCCTCTAACGCCATGTTTTTAAGCCTAAGTCTTGAAATATGCCAATTACCATCGTATGCTCAAACCGAGAGACCCGCGGCTGCAGGGTCAGTTCCTACGAGTTACATTGGTCCCGTGAGAGGTGTTGGTTCCACCTATGGGGCCGTTCGGTGGTTGTTTTGGGTTTTCACCCTCTAACGCCATGTTTTTAAGCCTAAGTCTAGAAATGTACAAAATATCATCGTATTCTCAAACTGAGAGTTCCGTGGCTGCGCGATCAGTTCCTACGAGTTACATTGGTCCTGTGGGACGTGCTGGCGCCTCCCACGGGGCCGTTCGAGGGTTGTTTTGGGTTTTCACCCACTAACACCATGTTTCTAAGCCTAAGGCTATAAATATGCAAATTATCGCCGTATTCTCAAACCGGGAGACCCGTGGCTGCGTGGTCAGTTCCTACAAGTTACCTTGGACCCATGGGAGGTGTTGGTGCCACCCATGGGGACGTTCGGGGGATGTTTCGAGTTTTCACCCTCTAACGCCATGCTTTTAAGTTGAAGTCTAGAAATATGCAAATTACCATCGTATTCTCAAATCGAGAGAGTCACGGTTGTGGTGTCTATTCCTACGAGTTACATTGGTCCCGTGGGAGACCCACGGGTCCATTCGGTAGTTGTTTTGGGTTTTCACCCTCTAACGCCATGTTTTTAAGCCTAAGTATAGAAATGTGCAAAATATCATCATATTCTCAAACCGGGAGTTCCGTTGCTGTGTGATCATTTCCTACGAGTTACATTGGTCCCGTGGGAGGTGTTGGCACCTCCCATGGGGCCGTTCGGGGGTTATTTCGGGTTTTCACCCACTAACACCATGTTTCCAAGCCTAAGTCTAGAAATATACAAATTACCATAGTATTCTCAAACTGGGAGGCCCGTGGCTGCGTGGTCAGTTCCTACAAGTTACCTTGGTCCCGTGGGAGGTGTTGGTGCCACCCACGGGGACGTTCGGGGGCTGTTTCAAGTTTTCACCCTCTAACGCCATGTTTTTAACTCTAAATCTAAAAATATGCAAATTACCATCTTATTATCAAATCGGGTGACCCGCGGCTGCGGGGTCTGTTCCTACGAGTTACATTGGTCCTGTGGGAGGTGTTGGTGCTACCTACGGGGACATTCGGGGGCTGTTTCAAATTTTCACCCTCTAACGCCATGTTTTTGAGCCTAAGTATAGAAATATTCAAATTATTTTTGTATTCTCAAACCAGAAGAACCGCGGTAGCGTGGTCAGTTCCTATGAGTTACATTGGTCCCGTGGGAGGTGTTGGTCCCACCCACGTGGACGTTCCGCGACTATTTTGGGTTCTCACCCTCTAACGCTATTTTTTAATCCTAAGTCTAAAAATGTGTATTATATCATCATATTCTCAAATCGGGAGTTCTGTGACTGCACGGTTAGTTCCTACAGAATAAATTGGTCCCGTGGGAGCCGTTGGCGCCTCCCACGGGGCCGTTCAGGGGTTGTTTCGGGTTTTCAGCCACTAACGCCATGTTTTTAATCCTAAGTCTAGAAATTATCATCGTATTCTCTAATCAGGAGTCCCGCGGCTGCGTGGTTAGTTCCTATGAGTTACATTGGTCCCGTGGGAGGTGTTCGGGCCACCCACGGGGACGTTCGGGGGTTGTTTCGAGTTTTCACCCTCTAACGCCATGTTTTTAAGCCTAAGTTTAGAAATATGCAAATTATCATGGTATTCTCAAATCAAGAGTTCCATGGATGCTTGGTCAGTTCATACGAGTCACATTGGTCTCGTGGGAGGTGTTGGTGCCTCCCACGGTGCCGTTCGGAGGTTATATTGAGTTTCCACCCTTTAACGCCATATTTTTAAGCCTAAGTCTAGAATTAATCAAATTACCATCGTATTCTCAAATCGGGAGTCCCGCGGCTCTCTGGTCAGTTCTTACGAGTAATATTGGTCCCGTGGGAGGTGTTCGTGCAACCCACGGGGACGTTCGGGGGATGTTTCGAGTTTTCACCCTCTAACGCCATGTTTTTAAGCCTAAGTCTAGAAATATGCAACTTACCATCGTATTCTCAAACCAGGAGACCCGTGGCTGCGTGGTCAGTTCCTATGAGTTACATTGGTCCAGTGGGAGGTGTTGGTGCCACCCACGGGGACGTTCGGGGGCTATTTCGAGTTTTCACCCTCTAACACCTTATTTTTAAGCCTAAGTCTAAAAATATGAAAATTACCGTCGTATTCTTAAAATGGGAGACCCGCAGCCACGGGGTCAGTTCCTACGAGTTACATTGGTCCCGTGGGACATGTTGGTGCCACCCACGAGGATGTTCGGTTGTTGTTTCGAGTTTTCACCCTCTAACGCCATGTATTTAAGCCTAAGCCAGAAATATAAAACTTACCATCGTATTCTCAAATCGGGAGACCCGCGACTGCGTGGTTAGTTCCTACGAGTTACATTGGTCCCATTGGAGGTGTTGGTGCCACCAATGGGGCCGTTCGGGGGCTATTTTGGGTTTTCACACTCTAACGCCATGTTTTGGAGCTTAAGTCTAGAAATATGCAAATTACCGTCGTATTCTCAAATCGGGAGACCCACGGCTGTGGGGTCTGTTGCTACGAGTTACATTTGTACCGTGGGAGGTATTGGTGCCACCCACGGGGACGTTCATGGGCTGTTTCGAGTTTTCACCCACTAACGCCATGTTTTTAAGCCTAAGTCTAGAAATATGTAAATTAACATCGTATTCTCAAACCGTGATACCCGCGGTTGTATGGTCAGTTCCTACGAGTAACATTCGTCCAGTGGGAGGTGTTGGTCCCACCCACGGGGATTTCGGGGGCTGTTTCGAGTTTTCACCCACTAACGCCATGTTTGTAAGCCTAAGTCTAGAAATATGTAAATTACCATCGTATTCTCAAACCGTGAGACCCACAACCGCGAGGTCAGTTCCTACGAGTTACATTGGTCCCGTGGGAGGTATTGGTTCCACCCACGGGGCCGTTCGGTTATTGCTTTGGGTTTTCACCCTCTTACGCCATGTTTTTAAGCCTAAGTCTAAAAATGTGCACAATATCATCGTATTCTCAAATCGGAAGTTCCGTGGCTGCGCGGTCAGTTCCTACGAGTTACATTGGTCTCGTGGGAGGTGTTGGCACCTCCCACGGGAGCGTTCGGGGGTTGTTTCGGGTTTTCACCCACGAACGCCATGTTTCTAAGCCTAAGTCTAGAAATATAAAAATTATCATCGTATTCTCAAACCGAGATTTCCGCAGCTGCGTGATCAGTCCCTACGAGTTACATTGGTCCCGTGGGAGGTGTTGGTGCCACCCATGAGGTCGTTCGGGGGCTGTTTTGGATTTTTCACCCTATAATGCCATGTTTTCAAGCTTAAGTCTAAAAATATGCAAATTATCGTCGTATTCTAAAACTCGGAGTCTCGCAGCTGCGTGGTCAGTTCCTACGAGTTACATTGGTCCAGTGGGAGGTCTTGGTGCCTCCCACGGGGCCGTTCGGGGATTGTTTCGACTTTTCCCTCACTAACGCCATATTTTACCTAACTCTAGAAATATACAAATTATCATTTTATTCTCAAATTGAGAGTCCCCTGGATGCTTGGTCAGTGCATACGAATCACATTGGTCCTGTGGGTGGTGTTGGTTGCTCCCACGGGGCCGTTTGGGGGTTATTTTGAGTTTTCACCCTCTAACGCCATGTTTTTTAGCCTAAGTCTAGAAATATACAAATGACCGTCGTATTCTCAAATCGGGAGTCCCGCATCAGTGTGGTCAGTTCCTACGAGTTACATTGCTCCCGTGGGAGGTGTTCGTTCCACCCACGGGGACGTTCGGGGGATGTTTCGAGTTTTCACCCTCTAACTTCAGGTTTTTAAGCCTAAGTCAAGAAATATGCAAATTACCGTCGTATTCTCAAACCGGGATACCCGTGGATGCGTGGTCTGTTCCTACGAGTTACATTGGTCCCGTGGGAGGTTTTGGTGCCACCCACGGGGACGTTCGGGGGCTGTTCTGAGTTTTCACCCTCTAACGCAATGATTTTAAGCCTAACTCTAGAAATATACGAATTATCGTCTAATTCCCAAATCAGGAGACCCGCGGCTGCGAGGTCAGTTCCTACGAGTTACATTGGTCCTGTGGGAGGTGTTGGTGCCACCAACGGGGACGTTCAGGGGTTGTTTCGAGTTTTCACCCTCTAACGCCATGTTTGCAGGGCTAAGTCTAGAAATATGTAAATTACCGTCGTATTCTCTTACCGGGAGACCCGCGGCTGCGTGGTCAGTTACTACGACTTACATTGGTCCCTTGGGAGGTGTTGGTCCCACCCACGTGGACTTTTGGGGGAATGTTTCGAGTTTTCACCCTCTAACGCCATGTTTTTAAACCTAAGTCAAGAATTATACAAATTATCATCATATTCTCAAATCGGGAGACACGCGACAGTGAGGTGAGTTCCTACGAGTTACATTGGCCCGTGGGAGGTGTTGGTGCCACCCACGGGGACGTTCGGGCACTATTTTGAGTTTTCACCCTCTAACGCCATGTTTTTAAGGCTAAGTCTTGAAATATGCAAATTAAAGTCGTATTCTCAAACCGGGAGACCCGCGGTTGCGTGGCCAGTTCATACGAGTTACATTGGTCCTGTGGGAGTTGTTGGTCCCACCCACATGGACGTTCAGGGGCTGTTTTGAGTTTTCACACTCTAAAGCAATGTTTTAAGCCTAAGTCTAGAAATATTCAACTTACCATCATATTCTCAAACCGGGAGACCCATGGTTGCGTGGTCAGTTCCTACGAGTTACATTGTTCCTGTGGGACGTGTTGGTGCCACCCACGGGGACGTTTAGGGGCTGTTTTGAGTTTTCACCCTGTAACGCTATGTTTATAAACCTAACTCTAGAAATATGCAAATGATTGTCATATTCTCAAATCGGGAGTCCCATGGCTGTGTGGTCAGTTCCTACGAGTTACATTTGTCCCGTGGGAGGTGTTGGTGCCCCCCACAGGGACGTTCGATGGCTGTTTTGAGTTTTCACCCTCTAAAGCCATGTTTTTAAGCCTAAGTTAAGAAATATTTAAATTACCATCGTATTCTCAAACCGGGAGACCCGTGGCTGCATGGTCAGTTCCTACGAGTTACATTGGCCCCATGGGAGATGTTGGTGCCACCCACGGGGACGTTCGTGGGCTGTTTTGAGTTTTCACAATCTAACGCTATGTTTTTCAACTTAAGTCTAGAAATATAAATATTACCATCGTATTCTCAAATTGGGATACCCGCGGTTGCGAGGTTAGTTCCTACGAGTTACAATGGTCCCGTGGGAGGTGTTGGTGCCACCCAGGGGGACGTTGGGGGATATTTCGAGTTTTCACCCTCTAACAACATGTTTATAAATCTAAGTCTAGAAATATGCAAATTATCATCGTATTCTCAAATCGGGAGTTCCGTGGCTGCGCGGTCAGTTCCTACGAGTTACATTGGTCCCATGGGAGGTGTTGGTGCCACCCACGGTGACGTTCGGGGGAATGTTTCGAGTTTTCACCCTCTGACACCATGTTTTTAAGCCTTAGTCTATAAATATACAAATTTCTGTTGTATTCTCAAATCGGGAGACCCGTGGCTACGTGGCCAGTTCCTACGAGTTACTTTGGTCCCGTGGGAGGTGATGGTGCCACCCACGGGGACGTTTGGGGGATGTTTTGAGTTTTCACCCTCTAACGCTATGTTTATAAACCTAAGTCTAGAAATATGAAAATTATCATCGTATACAAAAACCGAGAGTCCCATGGCTGTGTGGTCAGTTCCTACGAGTTACATTGGTCCCGTGGGAGGTGTTGGTGCCACCCACGGGGATGTTCGGGGGCTGTTTCGAGTTTTCACCCTCTAACGCCATGTTTTTAAGCTTAAGTCTAGAAATATACAAATTATCATCATTTTTTAAAACCGGGAGACCCGCGGCTGCGGGGTCAGTTCCTACGAGTTACATTGGTCCCATGGGAGGTGTTGTGCCACCCAAGGGGACGTTCGACGGTTGTTTCGACTTTTCACTCTCTAATGCCATGTTTTTAAGCCTAACTCAAGAAATATGCAAATTACCATCGTATTCTCAAACCGGGAGACCCGTGGCTGCATGGTTAGTTCCTACGAGTTACATTAGTCCCATGGGAGGTCTTGGTGCCACCAACGGGGACGTTCGAGGGCTGTTTGGACTTTTCACCCTCTAACGCCATGTTTTTAAGCCTAAGTCTAGAAATATAAAAATTACCATCGTTTTCTCAAATCGGGAGACCGGCGGCTGCGAGGTCCATTCCTACGAGTTACATTGGTCCCGTGGGAGGTGTTGGTGTCACTCACGGGGACATTTGGGGGTTATTTTGAGTTTTCACCCTCTAACGCCATGTTTTGAGTTCCTACGAGTTTTCACCCTCTAACACCTCTAATGAAAATTATCTTCATATTCTCAAACCTAGAGTTCCACGGTTGTGGGGTCAGTTCTTACGAGTTAGATTGGTCCCGTGGGAGGTGTTGGTGCCACCCACGGGGACGTTCGGGGGCTTTTTTAAGTTTTCACTCTCTAACGCCATGTTTTTTAGACTAAGTCTAGTAATATATACAAATTATCATCATTTTCTCAAATCGGGAGACCCGCGACTGCGGGGTCAGTTCCAACGAGTTTCATTGGTCCCGTGGGAGGTGTTGCTGCCACCCACCAGGACGTTCGGTCGCTGTTTCGAATTTTCATCCTCTAACACCGTGTTTTTAAGTCTAAGTCTAGAAATATGCAAATTACCGTCATATTCTCAAACCGGGAGACCCACAGCAGCGTGGTCAGTTCTTACGAGTTACATTGGTCCCGTGGCAGGTGTTGGTGCCACCCACGGGGATGTTCGAGGGTTTTTTTGAGTTTTCACCCTCTAACGCCATGTTTTTAAGATAAAGTCTAGAAATATGCAAATTACCATCGTATTCTCAAACCGGGAGTCCCACGGCTGCGTGGTCATTTCCTACGAGTTACATTGGTCCCGTGGGAGGTGTTTGTGCCACCCACGGAGAAATTCGGGGGCTGTTTCGAGTTTTCACCCTCTAATGCCTAGTCTAGAAATATGCACATTATCGGCGTATTCTCAAACTGGGAGACCCACGGCTGTGGGGTCAGTCCCTACGAGTTACATTGGTCCCGTGGGAGGTGTTGGTGCCACCCAAGGGGCCGTTCGGAGGCTGTTGCGACATTTCTCCCTCTAATGCCATGTTTTTAAGACTAAGTCTAGAAATATGCAAATTATCATCGTATTCTCAAATCGGGATTCACGCAGCTTTGTGGTCAGTTCCTACGAGTTACATTGGTCCCGTGGGAGGTGTTGGTGCCACCCACGGGGTCGTTCGGGGGCTGTTTTGAGTTTTCACCCTCTAACGCTACGATTATAAGCATAAGTTTAGAAATATACAAATTACCGTTGTATTCTCAAATCGGGAGACTCACGACTGCGAGGTCAGTTCCTACGAGTTACATTGCTCCTGTGGGAAGTGTTGATGCCACCCACGGGGACGTTCGGGGGCTATTTTGAGTTTCGCCCCTCTAACGCCATGTTTTTTAGGCTAAGTCTAGAAATATGCAAATTAGCATCGTATTCTCAAACCAGGTGACCCGCGGCTGCGTGGCCAATTCCTACAGTTACATTGGTCCCGTGGGAGGTGTTGTGCCTACCCACGTGGACGTTCGGGGGCTATTTCGAGTTTTCACCCTCCAACGCCATGTTTTTAATCCTAAGTCTAGAAATATACAAATTACCATCGTATTCTCAAATCGGGAGACCATGGCTGCGTGATCAATTCCTACGAGTAACATTGGTCCCGTGGGAGGTGTTGGTGCCACCCACGGGGACGTTTGGGGGTTGTTTTGAGTTTTCACCCTTTATAAACCTAAGTCTAGAAATATGCAAATGATTCTCATATTCTCAAACCGGGAGTCCTATGGCTGTATGGTCAGTTACTACGAGTTACATTGGTCCCGTGGGAGGTGTTGGTGTTATCCACGGGGACGTTCGGGGCTTTTTCGAGTTTTCTCCCTCTAACGCGATGTTTTTAAGTCTAAGTCTACAAATATACAAATTATCGTTGTTTTTATAAACCGGGAGACCCGCGGCTGCGAGGTCAGTTCCTAAGAGTTACATCGATCCCGTGGGAGGTGTTGGTGCCACCCAGAGGGACGTTCGGGGGCTGTTTTGAGTTTTCACCCTATAACGCCATGTTTTTAAGCCTAAGTCTAGTAATATGCAAATTACCATCGTATTCTCTAACCGGGAGTCCCGCGGCTGCATGGCCAGTTCCTACGAGTTACATTGGTCCCGTGGGAGGTGTTTGTGCCACCCACGGGGACGTTCGGGGGCTGTTTCGAGTTTTCACGCTCTAACGCCATGTTTTTTTGGCTAAGTCTAGAAATATACAAATTATCGTCATATTCACAAACCGGGAGACCCGCGGTTGCGGGGTCAGTTCCTAAGAGTTTCTTTGGTCTCGTGGGAGGTGTTGGTGCCACTCACGGGGCCGTTCGGTTGTAGTTTCGAGTTTTCACCCTCTAATGCCATGTTTTTAAGCCTAAGTCTAGAAATATGCAAATTACTGCCGTATTCTAAAACCGGGAGTCCTGCGGCGGCGTGGTCAGTTCCTATAAGTTACATTGGTCCCGTGGGAGGTGTTGGTGCCACCCACGGGGACGTTCGGTGGCTGTTCCTAATTTTCACCCTCTAACGCCATGTTTTTAAGTCTAAGTCTAGAAATATGCAAATTACCGACGTATTCTCAAATCGGGAGACCCGCGGCTGTGGGGTCAGTCCCTACGAGTTACATTGGTCCTGTGGGAGGTGGTGGTGCCACCCACGGGGACGTTCGACGGATGTTTCCAGTTTTTACCCTCTAACGCCATGTTTTTATGCCTAAGTTAAGGAATATGCAAATTACCGTCGTATTCTCAAACCGGGAGACCCGTGGCTGCATGGTCAATTCCTGCGAGTTACATTGGTCCCGTGAGTGGTGTTGGTGCCACCCACGGAGTCGTTCGGGGGCTGTTTTCAGTTTTCACCCTCTAACGCTACGATTTTAAGCCTAATTATATAAATATACAAATTACCGTCGCATTCTTAAATCGGGAGACTCACAGCTGCGAGGTCAGTTCATACGAGTTATATTGATCCTGTGGGAGGTGTTGGTGCCACCAACGGGGACGTTCAGGGGTTGTTTCGAGTTTTCACCCTCTAACGCCATGTTTGTAGGCCTAAGTCTAGAAATATGCAAATTACCATCGTATTCTCTTACCGGGTGACCCGCGGCTGCGTTGTCAGTTCTTACGAGTTACCTGGGTCCCGTGGGAGGTGTTGGTCCCACCCACGTGGTCGTTCGGGTGTTGTTTCGAGTTTTCACCCTCTAACGCCATGTTTTTAAGACTAAGTCTAGAAATATGTAAATTACCGTCGTATTCTCAAAACGGGAGACCCACGACTGCGGGGTCAGTTCCTAGGAGTTATATTGGTCCCGTGGGAGGTGTTGTTACCACCCATGGGTACGTTCCAGGGCTGTTTCGAATTTTCACCCTCTAACGCCATGTTTATAGACCTAAGTCTAGAAATTTGCAAATTATCATTGTATTCTCAAACCGGGAGTCCCACGGTTGTGTGTTTAGTTCCTACGAGTTACATTAGTTCCGTGGGAGGTATTGGTGCCACCCACGGGGACGTTCGGGGGCTATTTCGAGTTTTCACCCTCTAACGGCATGTTTTTAAGCCTAAGTCTAGAAATATTTAAATTATCATCGTAATCTCTGACCGGGAGACCCGTGGCTGCGGGGTCAGTTCCTACGAGTTTCATTGGTCTCGTGGGAGGTGTTGGTGCCACCCACGGGGCCATTCAGGGGTTGTTTCGAGTTTTCACCCTCTAATGCCATGTATTTAATCCTAAGTTTAGAAATATGCAAATTACCATCGTATTCTTAAACTGGGAGTCTTGTGTCTGCGTGGTCAGTTCCTACAAGTTACATTGGTCCCGTGGGTGGTATTGGTGCCACCCACAGGGACGTTCGGGTGTTGTTTCGAATTTTCACCCCCAGTGCCATGTTTTAAGCCTAAGTTTAGAAATATTCAAATTACCATCGTATTCTCAAACCGGGTGACCCGAGGGTGCGTGTTCAGTTCCTACGAGTTACATTGGTTCCGTGAGAGGTGTTTATGCCACCCACAGGGACGTTCGGGGATTGTTTCGAGTTTTCCCTCACTAACACCATGTTTTGCCTAACTCTAGAAATATGTAAAGTATCATCGTATTCTAAAATCAAGAGTCCCGTGGATGCTTGGTCAGATCATACGAATCACATTGGTCCCGTGGGTTGTGTTGGTGCCTCCTACGGGGCCGTTCGGGGGTTATTTTGAGATTTGCACCCTCTAACGCCATGTTTTTAGCCTAAGTCTAGGAATATGCAAATACCATAGTATTCATAAATAGGGAGTCCCGCGGCTGCGTGGTCAGTTCCTACGAGTTATATTGGTCCCGTGGGAGGTGTTCGTGCCACCCACGACGACGTTCGGGGGGATGTTTTGAGTTTTCACCCTCTAACGTCAAGTTTTTATTGCCTAACTCAAGAAATATACAAATTAACGTCATATTCTCAAACTGGGAGACCCGTGGCTGCATGGTCAGTTCCTACGAGTTACATTGGTCCTGTGACAGGTGTTGGTGCCACCCACGGGGACGTTCGGGGCCTGTTTTGAGTTTTCACCCTCTAACGCTATATTTTTAAGCCTAAGTCTAGATATATACAAATTACCATCGTATTCTAAAATCGAGAAACCCATGGCTACGAGGTCAGTTACTACGAGTTACATTGGTCCCGTGGGAGGTGTTGGTGCCACCCACGGGGACGTTCGGTGGCTGTTTCGAGTTTTAACTCTCTAACGCCATGTTTTTAAGGCTAAGTCTTGAAATATAAAAATTATCGTCTTATTCTCAAACTGGGAGACCCGCGGCTGTGTGGTGAGTTCCAACGAGTTACATTAGTCTTGTGGGAGGTGTTGGTCCCACCCACGTAGACGTTCGGGGGCTGTTTCGAGTTTTCACCCTCTAACGCAATGTTTTTAAGCCTAAGTCTAAAAATATGCAAATTGTCATTGTATTTTCAAATCGAGAGACATGCGACTGGGGGGTCAGTGCTTACGAGTTACATTAGTCCCGTGGGAGGTGTTGGTACCACCTACGGGGCCGTTCGGGGGCTGTAGTTTTCACCCTCTAACGCCATGTGTTTAAGCCTAAGTCTAGAAGTATGAAAATTATCGTCGTATTCTCAAACCGTGAGTCCCACGGCTGCGTGGTCAGTTCCGACGAGTTAAACTGGTCCCGTGGGACGTGTTGGTTCCACCCACGGGGACGTTCGACGGTTGTTTCAAGTTTTCACCCTCTAACGTCATGTTTTTTAGCCTAAGTCAAGAAATATGCAAATTACCGCCGTATTCCCAAATCGGGAGACTCGAGGCTGCATGATCAGTTCCTAAGAGTTACATTGGTCCCGTGGGAGATGTTGGTGCCACCCACGGGGACATTTGGGGGCTATTTTCTGTTTTCACCCTCTAACGCTATGTTTTTAAGCCTAAGTCTAGAAATATATAAATTACCATCGTATTATCAAATCGGAAGACCCGCGATTGCGAGGTTAGTTCCTACGAGTTACATTGGTCCCGTTGGAGGTATTGGTCCCACCCACGTGGACGTTCGGGGGATCTTTCGAGTTCTCACCCTCTAACGCCATGTTTTTAAGCAGAAGTCTAGAAATATGCAAATTACTGTCCTATTCTCAAAATGGGAGACCCACGACAGCGGGGTCAGTTCCTAAGAGTTACATTGGTACCGTGGGAGGTGTTGATTCCACCCACAGGGACGTTTGGAGGCTATTTCGAGTTTTCACCCTCTAACGCAATATTTTTATGGCTAAGTCTAGAAATATGCAAATTAACGTCGTATTCTCAAACCGGGCGACCCGCGGCTGCGTGGTGAGTTCCTACGAGTTACATTGGTCCCTGGGAGGTGTTGGTCCTACCCACCTGGACGTTCGGGAGATGTTTCGAGTTCTCACCCTCTAAACCCATGTTTTTAAGCCTATGCCTAGAAATTTGCAAATAAATGTCGTATTCTCAAAACGGGAGACCCACGACTGCGGGGTCAGTTCCTAAGAGTTACTTAGGTTTCGTGGGACGTGTTGGTGCCACCCACGGGGTCGTTCGGGGGTTGTTTCGAGTTTTCACCCACTAACACCATGTTTATAAACCTAAGTCTAGAAATATACAAATTATCATCGTATTCTCAAATCGGGAGTCCCACGGCTGTGTGGTTAGTTCCTACGAGTTACATTGGTCCCGTGGGAGGTGTTGGTGCCACCCACTAGGACGTTCGGGGGATGTTTCAAGTTTTCACCCTCTAACGCCATGTTTTTAAGCCTAAGTGTAGAAAATATACAAATTATCTTCGTATTCTCAAACCGAGAGACCCGCGGCTGCGGGGTCAGTTCCTGCAAGTTTTATTGGTCTCGAGGGAGGTGTTGGTGCCACCCACGGGGCCATTCGGGGGTTGTTTCGATTTTTCCCCATCTAATGCCATGTTTTTAAGCCTAAGTCTAGAAATATGCAAATTACCATCGTATTCTCAAGCCGAGAGTCCCGCGGCTGCGTGGTCAGTTCTTACGACTTACATTGGCCCACCGACGTGGACGTTCGGGGGCTGTTTCGAATTTTCACCCTCTAACGTCATGTTTTTAAGACAAAGTCTAAAAATATGTAAATTACCATCGTATTCTCAAAACGGGAGTCCCGCGGCTGCGTGGTCAGTTCTTACGAGTTACATTGGTCCCACCGACGTGGACGTTTAGCGGCTGCTTTAAATTTTCACCCTCTAACGTCATGTTGTTAAGCCAAAGTCTAGAAATATGTAAATTACAATCGTATTCTTAAAATGGGAGACCCGCGACTGCGGTGTCAGTTCCTACGAGTTACATTGGTCTTGTGGGAGGTGTTGGTTCCACCCACGGGGACGTTCAGGGGCTGTTTTGAGTTTTCACCCTCTAATGCCATGTTTTTAAGGCTAATTCTAGAAATACACAAATTACCAACGTATTTTCAAAATGGGAGACCCGCGGCGATGTGGTGAGTTCCTACAAGTTACATTGGTCCCGTGGGAGGTGTTGGTCCGACCCACGTAGACGTTCGGGGGCTGTTTCGAGTTTTCACCCTCTAACGCGATGTTTTCAAGCCTAAGTCTAGAAATATGCAAATTATTTTCGGATTCTCAAAGAAGAGACCTACGACTGCGGGTCTAGTTCCTATGAGTTACATTGGTCCCGTGGGAGGTTTTGGTGCCACCCACGGGGACGTTCGGGGGCTGTTTAGAGTTTTCACCCTCTAACACCATGTTTGTAAACCTAAGTCTAGAAATATGGAAATTATCGTCATATTCTCAAATCGGGAGTCCCACGGCTGTGAGGTCAGTTCCTACGAGTTACATTGGTCCCGTGGGAGGTGTTAGTGCCACCCACGGGGACGTTCGGGGGCTATTTCGAGTTTTCACCTTCTAACTCCGTGTTTTTGAGCCTAAGTCTAGAAATATACAAATTATCGTCGTATTCTTAAATCGGGAGACTTGCGGCTGCGGGGTCAATTTCTACGAGTTTCATTGGTCTCATGGGAGGTATTGGTTTCGAGTTATCACCCTCTAATGCCATTTTTCAAACCTAAGTCTAGAAATATGCAAATTGCTATCATATTCTCAAACCGGGAGTCTCGCGGCTGCGTGGTCAGTTTCTACAAGTTGCATTGGTCCCGTGGGAGGTGTTGGTGCCACCCACGGAGATGTTCTGAGGCTGTTTCGAATTTTCACCCTCTAACGCCATGTTTTAAGCCTAAGTTTAAATATATGAAAATTACCGTTGTATTCTCAAACCGGGAGACCCGCGACAGCGTGGTCAGTTCCTACGAGTTACATTGGTCCCGTGGGAGGTGTTTATGCCACCCACGGGGACGTTTCGGGGTAGTTTTGAGTTTTCACCCTCTAACGTCATGTTTTTAAGCCTAAGTCTAGAAATATGCAAATTATCATCATATTCTCAAATCAGGAGATCTGCGACTGCGGGGTCAGTTCTTACGAGTTACATTAGTCTCGCGGGAGGTGTTGGTGCCACCCACGGGGCCGTTGGGGGGTCGTTTCGAGTTTCACCCTCTAAGGTCATGTTTTTCTTAAGTCTAGATATTTGAAAATTACCGTCATATTCTCAAATCGGGAGTTCCGCGGTTACGTGGTCAGTTCCTACAAGTTACACTGGTCCCGTGGGAGGTGTTGTTGTCACCCACGGGGACGTTCGGAGCATGTTTCACCCTCTAATGACATGTTTTAAGTCTAAGTCTAGAAATATACAAATTACCATCGTATTCTCATACCGGGAGACCCAAGACAGTGTGGTTAGTTCCAACCAGTTACATTGATCCCGTGGGAGGTGTTGGTGCCACCCACGGGGACGTTCGGTTGCTGTTTCGAGCTTTCACCCTCTAACGCCATGTTTTCAAGCCTATGTCTTGAAATATGAAAATTAATGTCGTATTCTCAAACCGGGAGACCAGCGGATGTGGGGTCAGTTCCTACGAGTTACAATGGTCCCATGGGAGGTGTTGGTGCCACCCACGGTGACGTTCGTGGGATTTTTCAAGTTTTCACCCTCTAACGCTATGTTTTTAAGCCTAAGTCTAGAATTATGAAAATTACCGTCGTATTCTCAAAACCGGGAGTCCCACGGATGATTGGTCAGTTCCTACAAGTTACATTGGTCCCGTGGGAGGTGTTTGTGTGCCCCCCACGAGGACGTTCGGGGGCTGTTTCGAGTTTTCACTTTCTAACACCATGTTTTAAGCCTAGTCTAGAAATATGAAAATTATGGGTGTATTCTCAAACTGGGAGACCCCCGGCTGCGGGGTCAATTCCAACAAGTTACATTTGTCCTGTGGGAGGTGTTGGTGCGACCCACGGAGATGTTCGACGGTTGTTTCGAGTTTTCACCCTCTAACGCCAGTTTTTAAGCCTAAGTCAAGAAATATGCAAATTACGGTCGTATTCTCAAACCGGGAGACTCGTGGCTGCATGGTCAGTTCCTACGTGTTACATTGGTCCCGTGGGAGGTGTTAGTGCCACGCACGGGGACATTTGGGGGTTGTTTGGTGTTTTCACCCTCTAATGCTATGTTTTTAAGCCTAAGCCTAGAAATATACAAAATACCATCGTGTTCTGAAATCGGGAGACCCGAGGCTGCGAGGTGAGTTCCTACGAGTTACATTGGTCCCGTGGGAGGTGTTGGTTCCACCCACGGTGACGTTCGGGGGTTGTTTCGAGTTTTCACCCTCTAACGCAATATTTTTAAGGCTAAGTCTAGAAATATGCAAATCAACATAGTATTCTCAAATCGAGAGACCCGCAACTGCGTGGTCAGTTCCTACGAGTTACATTGGTCCCGTGGGAGGTGTTGGTTCCACCCACATGGACGTTCGGGGGTTGTTTCGAGTTTTCACCCTCTAACGCCATGTTTTGAAGCCTAAGTCTAGAAATATTCAAATTACTATCGTATTCTCAAAATGGGAGACCCACGACTGCGATGTCAGTTCCTAGGAGTTACATTAGTCCCGTGGGACGTGTTGGTGCCACCCACGGGGACGTTCGGGGGCTTTTTTGAGTTTTCACCCACTAACACCATGTTTATAAACCTAAGTCTAGAAATATTCAAATTATCATTGTATTCTCTAATCGGGAGTCCCACGGCTGTGTGGTCAGTTTCAATGAGTTACATTGGTCTTGTGGGAGGTGTTGGTGCCACCCACGGGGACGTTCGGGGGCTATTTTGAGTTTTCACCATCTAACGCCATGTTTTAAGCCTAATTCTAAAAAATATATAAATTATCGTCTTATTCTCAAACCGGGAGACCCGCAGTTACGGGGTCAGTTCGTACGAGTTTCACTGGTCTCGTGGGAGGTGTTGGTCCCACCCACATGGATGTTCGGGGGCTGTTTCGAGTTTTCACCCTCTAAAGCCATGTTTTTAAACTTAAGTCTAGAAATATGAAAATTACTGTCGTATTCTCAAAACGGGAGACCCACGACTGCGAGGTCAGTTCCTAGGAGTTGCATTAGTCCCGTGCGATGTGTTGGTGCCACCCACGGGGACGTTCGGGGGCTGTTTTGAGTTTTCACCCACTAACACCATGTTTATAAACCTGAGTCTAGAAATATGTAAATTATCATCGTATTCTCAAACCGGGAGTCCCACGGCTGTGTGGTCAGTTTCTACGAGTTACATTGGTCCTGTGGGAGGTGTTGGTGCCACCCACGGGGACGTTCGGGGGTTGTTTTGAGTTTTCACCATCTAACGCCATGTTTTTAGGCCTAAGTCTAGAAAATATACAAATTATCATCGTATGCTCAAACCGGGATACCCGCGGTTGCGGGATCAGTTCGTACGAGTTTCATTGGTCTCGTGGGAGGTTTTGGTGCCACCCACGTGGTTATTCGGGTGCTGTTTCGAGTTTTTGCCCTCTAACGTCATATTTTTAAGACTAAGTCTAGAAATATGTAAATTACCATCATTTTCTCAAAACGGGAGACCCGCGACTGCGGTGTCAGTTCCTACGAGTTACATTGGTCTTGTGAGAGGTGTTGGTGCCACCCACGCGGACGTTCTGGGGCTATTTTGAATTTTCTCCCCCTAATGCCATGTTTTAAGCCGAAGTTTAGAAATATGCAAATTATCGTCATATTCTCAAACAAAGAGACCAGCGATGGCGTGGTCAGTTGCTACGAGTTACATTGGTCTCGTGGGAGGTGTTTATGCCACCCACGAGGACGTTCGGGGGTTGTTTTGAGTTTTCACCTTCTAACGCCATGTTTTCAAGCCTAGGTTTAGAAATATGCAAATTATCATCGTAGTCTCAAATCGGGAGACCCGCGGCTGCGGGGTCAGTTCTTACGAGTTACATTGGTCCCACCCACGTGGACGTTCGGGGGAAAATTCGAGTTTTCATCCTCTAACGTCATGTTTTTAAGCCTAAGTCTAGAAATATGTAAATTATCGTCGTATTGTCAAAACGGGAGACCCGCGACTGCTATGTCAGTTCCTAACACACCCATGGGGACGTTCGGGGGCTGTTTCGAATTTTTACCCTCTAACGCCTTATTTATAAACCTAACTCTTGAAATATGCAAATTATCATTGTATTTTCAAACCGGGAGTCCCACGGTTGCGTGGTCAGCTCCCACAAGTTACATTGGTCCCGCGGCAGGTGTTGGTGCCAACCACGGGGACGTTCGGGGGCTATTTCGAGATTTCTCCCTCTAACGCCATGTTTTTAAGCCTAAGTCTAGAAATATGCAAATTATCGTCGTATTCTCAAATCGGTAGACCCGCGACTACGGGGTCAGTTCCTACGAGTTACATTGGTCCTATGGGAGGTGTTGGTGCCAACCACGGGGACGTTCGGGGGCTATTTGGAGTTTTCAACCTTTATCGCCATGTTTTTAACCCTAAGTTTAGAAATATGCAAATTATCATAGTATTCTCAAATCGGGAGACCCGCGGCGATGGGGTCAGTTCCTACGAGTTACATTGGTCCCGTGGGAGGTATTGGTGCAACCCACGGGGACGTTCGGGAGCTGTTTTGAGTTTTCTCCCTCTAACGCCATGTATTTAAGCCTAAGTCTAGAAATATGCAACTTACCATCATATTGTCAAATCGGGAGACCCGCGGCTACGTGGTCAGTTCCTGCGAGTTACATTGGTCTCGTGGGAGGTGTTGGTGCCACGTACGGGAACGTTCGGGGGCTGTTTTGAGTTTTCACCCTCTAACGCCTTGTTTATAAACCTAAGTCTTGAAATATGAAAATTATCATTGTATTCTCAAATCGAGAGTCCCACAGCTGCGTGGTCAGTTCCTATGAGTAACATTGGTTCCGTGGGAGGTGTTGGTGCCAACCACGGGGACGTTCGGGGTATTTTTGAGTTTTCACCCTCTAATGCTATGTTTTTAACCCTAAGTCTAGAAATATGCAAATTATCATCGTATCCTCAAATCGGGAGACCCGCTGTGGGGTCAGTTCTTACGAGTTACATTGGTCTCGTGGAAGATGTTGGTTCCACCCACGGGGACGTTCGGGTGCTGTTTGGATCTTTCACCCTCTAACGCCATGTCGTTAATCCTAAGTCTTAAAATACTCAAATTATCATCGTATTCTCAAACCAGGAGACCCGAGGCTGCGGGGTGAGTTCCTACAAGAATCATTGGTCCTGTGGTAAGTGTTGGTACCACTCACGGGGTCGTTCGGGGACTACTTCCAGTTTTCACCCTCTAACGCCATATTTTTAAACCTAAGTCTAGAAATATGCAAATTACCATCGTATTCTCAAATCAGGAGTCCCGTGGCTGCGTGGTTGGTTCCCACGAGTTACAATTGGCCCCTGGGAGGTGCTCGTGCCACCCACGGGGACGTTCGGGGGCTGTTTCGAGTTTTTACCCTCTAACGCCATGTTTTTAAGCCTAAGTTTAGACATATGTAAATTACCGTCATATTCTCAAAATGGGAGACCCGCGACTACGGTGTCAGTTCATACGAGTTACATTGGTCATGTGGGAGGTGTTGGTGCCACCCATGGGGACGTTCGAGGGCTGTTTTGAGTTTTCACCCTTTAACGCCTTGTTTATAAACCTACGTCTTGAAATATGAAAATTATAATTGTATTCTCAAATTGGGAGTCCCACGACTGCGTGGTAAAATCCTACAAGTTATATTGGTCCCGTGGGAGGTGCTGGTGCCAACCATAGGGACGTTCGGAGGATTTTTGAGTTTTCAAGCTCTAACGCCATGTTTTTAACCCTAAGTCCAGAAATATGCAAATTATCATCGTATCCTCAAACCGGGAGACCCACGGCTGCGGGGTCAGTTCCTATGAGTTACATTGGTCTCGTGGGAGGTGTTGGTCCCACCCACGAGGCCGTTCGGGGGTTGTTTCGAGTTTTACCGCTCTGACGCCATATTTTGCTTAAGTCTAGATATATGCAAATTACCATTCGAATATCAAACCGGGAGTCCCACGGCTGCGTGGTGAGTTCCTACAAGTTACATTGGTCCCGTGGGAGGTGTTGGTGCCACCCACGGGGACGTTCGGGGGCTGTTTCAAATTTTCACCCTCTAACGCCATGTTTTTAAGCCTAAGTCTAGAAATATGCAAATTACCTTCGTATTCTCAAACCGGGAGACCCGTGGCTGCGAGGTCAGCTCCTATGAGTTACATTGGTCCCGTGGGAGGTGTGGGTGCCACCCATGGGGACGCTCGGGGGTTGTTTCGATTTTTCACCCTCTAGCGCCATGTTTTTAAGCTTTAGTCAAGAAATATGTAAATTATCGTCGTATTCTCAAATTGGGAGTCCCGCGGCTGCGTGATCTGTTCCTACGAGTTACGTTGGTCCCGTGGGAGGTGTTCTTGCCACCCACGGGAACGTTCAGGAGATGTTTCGAGTTTTCACCCTCTAACGCCATGTTTTTAAGACTATGTCCAGAAATATGCAAATTACCTTCGTATTCTAAAATCGGGAGACCCGTGGCAGCGTGGTCAGTTCCTATGAGTTACATTGGTTCCGTGGGAGGTGTTGGTGCCACCCACGGGGACGTTTGGGGGATGTTTCGATTTCTCACCGTCTAACGCCATGTTTTTAAGCTTAAGTCAAGAAAATGCAAATTATCGTCGTATTCTCAAATCGGAAGACCCGCAGCAGCAGGATCTATTCCTACTATTTACAATGGTCTTGTAGGAGGTGTTGGTGCCACCCACGGGGACTTTGAGGGGCTATTTTGAGTTTTCACCCTCTAAGACCATGTTTTTAAGCCTAACTCTAGAAATATGCAAATTAACGTCGTATTCTCAAATGGGGAGACCCGCGGCTGCGGGGTCTGTTCCTACTTCTTACATTAGTCTCGTGGGAGGTGTTGGTGCCACCCACGAGGATGTTCAGGGGCTGTTTCGAGTTTTCACCCTCTAATCCATGTTTTTAAGCCTAAGTCTAGAAATATGCAAATTATCATCGTATTCTCAACCGGGGAGACCCGCAACAGCGGGGACAGTTCTTACGAGTTACATTGGTCCCACCCACGGGGACGTTCGGGGGCTGTTTCGAGTTTTCACCCTTTAACGCCATGTTTTTAAGCCTATGTCTAGAAATATGCAAATTACCGTTATATTCTCAAATCGGGAGACCCGGGGCTACGGGGTCAGTTCCTACGAGTTACATTGGTCCCGTGGGAGGTGTTGGTACCACCCACGGGGCCGTTCGGGGGCTGTTTTGAGTTTTAACACTCTAACGCTATGTGTTTAAGCCTATGTCTAGAAGTATGCAAATTACCATCGTATTCTCAAACCGTGAGTCCCGCGGCTGCGTGGTCTGTTCCTACGAGTTTCACTGGTCCCGTGGGAGGTGTTGGTGCCACCCACGGGGATGTTCGGGGGCTGTTTCGAGTTTTTACCCTCTAATGCCATGTAATTATGCCTAAGTCTAGAAATATACAAATTAACATAGTATTCTCAAACCGAGAGACCCGCGGCTGCGTGGTCAGTTCCTACGAGTTTCATTGGTCCCGTGGGAGGTGTTCGTGCCACCCACGGGGACGTTTGGGGGCTGTTTCGAGCTTTCACCCTCTAACGCCTTGTTTTTAAGCCTAAGTCTAGAAATATATAAATTACCTTCGTATTCTCAAATCGGGAGACCCGTGGCATCGTGGTCAGTTCCTACGAGTTACATTGGTCCCGTGGGAGGTGTTCGTGCCACCCACGGGGACGTTTGGGGCCTGTTTCGAGTTTTCAACCTCTAACGTCATGTTTTTAAGCCTAAGTATAGAAATATGCAAATTGCCGGCATATTATCAAACCGGGAGACCCGCAGCTACGTGGTCAGTTCCTACGAGTTACATTGGTCCCGTGGGAGGTGTTGGTCCTACCCACGTGGACGTTCAGGGACTGTTTTGAGTTTTCACCTTCTAACGCCATGTTTTTAAGACTAAGTCTACAAATACGAAAATTATCATCGTATTCTCAAAATAGGAGACCCGCAACTGCGGGGTCAGTTCCTATGAGTTACATTGGTCCTGTGGGAAGTGTTGGTGCCAACCACGGGGTCGTTCGGGGGCGGTTTCGAGTTTTCACCCTCTAACGCCATGTTTTTAACCCTAAGTTTAGAAATATGCAAAATATTATCGTATCCTCAAATCGAGAGGCCCACGGCTGCGGGGTTAGTTCTTACGAGTTACATCGGTCTCGTGGGAGGTGTTTGTCCCACCCACGGGGCCGCTCAGGGGTTGTTTCGATTTTTATCCCTCTGATGCTGTATTTTGCTTAAGTCTAGATATATTCAAATTACCGTCATATTCTCAAATCGGAAGTTCCGCGGCTGCGTGGTCAGTTCCTACAAGTTACATTGGTCCCGTGGGGGGTGTTCGTGCCACCCACAGGGAGGTTTGGGCGCTGTTTCGAATTTTCACCCTCTAACGCCATGTTTTTAAGCCTAAGTTTAAAAATATGCAAGCTATAGTCGTATTCTCAAACCGGGGGACCCGCGACTGTGTGGTCAGTTCCTATAAGTTACATTGGTCTCGTGGGAGATGTTGGTTCCACCCACAGGGACGTTCGGGTGATGTTTTGAGCTTTCACCCTCTAACGCCATGTTTTTAAGCCTAAGTTTTGAAATATGCAAATTATCGTCGTATTCTCAAACCGGGAGACCTGAGGTTGTGGGGTCAGTTCCTACGAGATATATTGGTCCCGTGGGAAGTGTTGGTACCACCCACGGGGACGTTCCGAGGCTGTTTTGGGTTTTCACCCTCTAACACCATCTTTTTAATCGTAAGTCTTGAAATATGCAAATTACAGTCGTATTCTCAAACTGGGAGTCCCGTGGCTGCGTGGTCAGTTCCTATGAGTTACATTGGGCCCGTGGGTGGTGTTTGTTCCACCCACGGGTAAGTTCAGGGGTTGTCTCGAGTTTTCACCCTATAACGCCGTGTTTTTAACCTAAGTCTTGAAATATGCAAATTATCATCGTATTCTCAAACTGGGAGACCCGCGGCTACAGGGTTAGTTCCGACGAGCTACATTAGTCCCGTGGGAGGTGTTGTTGCCACCCACGGGGACATTCGGGAGATGTTTCAAGTTTTATCTCTCTAACGATATGTTTTTAAGCCTAATTCTAGAAATATTAAAATTATCGTCGTATTCTCAAATCGGGAATCTTTCAGTTGTGTGGTCAGTTCCTTCGAGTTATATTGGTCCCGCGGGAGGTGTTAGTGCCACCCACGGGGACGTTCGGGGGCTGTTTTTAGTTTTCACCCTCTAATGCCATGTTTTTAAGCCTAAGTCTAGAAATATACAAATTACCGGCATATTCTCAAATCGGGAGACCCGCAGCTGCGTGGTCAGTTCCTACGAGTTACATTGGTCCCGTGGGAGGTGTTGGTCCCACCCACGTGGACTTTCGGGGACTGTTTCGAGTTTTCACCCTCTAACGCCATGTTTTTAAGCCTAAGTCTACAAATATGAAAATTATTGTCGTATTATCAAAATAGGAGGCCCGCGACTGATGGGTCAGTTCCTACGAGTTACATTGGTCCTGTGGGAAGTGTTGGTGCAAACCACGGGGTCGTTCGGGGGCGGTTTCGAGTTTTCACCCTCTAACGCCATGTTTTTAACCCTAAGTTTTGAAATATGCAAATTATTGTCGTATCCTCAAATCGGGAGACCCACGGCTGCGGGGTCAATTCTTACGAGTTACATCGGTCTCGTGGGAGGTGTTGGTCCCACCCACGGGCCGTTCGGGGGTTGTTTTGATTTATATCCCTCTGATGTCGTATTTTGCTTAAGTCTATATATATTCAAATTACCGTCATATTCTCAAACCGGAAGTTCCACGATTGGGTGGTCAGTTCCTACAAGTTACATTGGTCCCGTGGGAGGTGTTCGTGCCACCCACAGGGAGGTTTGGGTGCTGTTTTGAATTTTCACCCTCTAACGCCATGTTTTTAAGCCTAAGTTTAAAAATATGCAAATTATCGTCGTATTCTCAAATCGGGAGACCCTCGACTGTGTGGTCAGTTCCTACAAGTTACATTGGTCCCGTGGGAGATGTTTGTTCCACCCACGGGGACGTTCGGGTGATGTTTTGAGCTTTCACCCTCTAACGCCATGTTTTTAAGCCTAAGTCTTGAAATATTCAAATTATCGTCATATTCTCAAACAGGGAGACCCGAGGCTACGGGGTCAGTTCCTACGAGATACGTTGCTCCCGTGGGAAGTGTTGGTGCCCCCCACGGGGATGTTTCGGGGCTGTTTCGAGTTTTCACCCTCTAACGCCATCTTTTTAATCGTAAGTCTTGAAATAAGCAAATTACCGTCGTATTCTCAAACTGGGAGTCCCGTGGCTGCGTGGTCAGTTCCTACGAGTTACATTGGACCCGTGGGTGGTGTTTGTTCCACCCAAGGGGAAGTTCAGGGGTTGTCTCGAGTTTTCACCCTATAACGCCATGTTTTTAACCTAAGTCTTGAAATATGCAAATTATTGTCGTATTCTCAAACCGGGAGACCCGCGGCTGCAGGGTTACTTCCGACGAGCTACATTAGTCCCGTGGGAGGTGTTGTTGCCACCCACGGGGACATTCGGGAGCTGTTTCGAGTTTTCACTCTCTAACACCATGTTTTCAAGCCTAAGTCTAGAAATATTAAAATTATCGTCATATTCTCAAATCGGGAATCTTTCATCTACGTGGTCAGTTTCTTCGAGTTACATTGGTCCCGTGGGAGGTGTTTGTGCCACCCACGGGGACGTTCGGGGGCTGTTTTAAGATTTCACCCTCTAACGCCATGTTTTTAAGACTAAGTCTAGAAATATGCAAATTTCCATTGTATTATCAAACCGGGAGACCCGCGGCTACGGGGTCAATTCCCACGAGTTACATTGGTCCCGTGGGAGGTGTTGGTGCCTCCCATGGGGCCGTTCGGGGGCAGTTTCGAGTTTTCACCCTCTAACACCATGTTTTTAAGCCTAAGTCTACAAGTATGCAAGTTACCATCATATTCTCAAACTGGGAGACCTGCGGTAGCGGGGTCAGTTGCTACGAGTTACATTGGTCCCTTGGGAGGTGTTGGTGCCACCCACGGGGATGTTCGGGAGCTATTTCGAGTTTTTACCCTCTAACGCCATGTAATTAAGGCTAAGTCTAGAAATAAGAAAATTAGGGTTGTATTGTCAAATCAGGAGACCCACGGCTGCATGGTCAGTTCCTATGAGTTACATTGGTATCCTAGGAGGTGTTGGTGCCACCACGGGGACGTTTGGGGGATTTTTCCAGTTTCACCCTCTAACGCCATGTTTTTAAGCTTAACTTTAGAAATATGAAAATTTCCATCGTATTCTAAAACTGGGAGACCTGCGACTGCGGGGTCGATTCCTATGAGTTACATTGGTCTTGTGGGATGTGTTGGTGCCACCCACGGGGCCGTTCGGGGGTTGTTTTGCGTTTTCACCCTCTAACTCCATGTTTTTAAGCTTAAGTCTAGAAATGAGAAAAACATCATCGTATTCTCAAACCGAGAGATAAGTGGATGCACGATCAGTTCCTACATATTACATGGGTCCCGTGGGAGGTGTTGACGCCTCCCACGGGGCCGTTCGAGGGTTGTTTTGGGTTTTCAACCAATAACGCCATGTTTTTTAGCCTAAGTCTAGAAATATGTAAACTATTGTCGTATTCTTAACCTGAGATTCCTGCAGCTACGTGATTAGTTTATACGAGTTACATTGGTCCCGTGGGAGGTGTTGGTGCCACCCACGAGTTCGTTCGGGGGCTGTTTTGGGTTTTTACCCTCTAACGCCATGTTTTTAAGCCCAAGTCTAGAAACATGCAAATTATCATCACTCTAAAGCTGGGAGTCCCACAGCTACGTGGTCAGTTCTTACGAGTTACATTGGTCTAGTGGGAGGTGTTGGTGCCTCCCTCGGGGACTATTTCGAGTTTTTCCTCACTAATGCCACGTTTTGCCTAACTTTAAAAATATGGAAATTATCGTTGTGTTCTCAAATCGAGAGTCTAGTGGATGCTTGGTCATTACATACGAGTCACATTGGTTCCATGGGAGGTGTTGGTCCCTCCCACGGGGCCGTTCGGGGGTTGTTTTGAGTTTTCACCCTCTAACGCCATGTTTTTAAGCCTAAGTCTAGAAATATGCAAATTACCATCGTATTCTCAAATAGGGAGTCCCGCGGCTGCGTGGTCAGTTCCTACGAGTTACATTGGTCCCGTGGGAGGTGTTCGTGCCACCCACGGGGACGTTCGGGGGATGTTTCGAGTTTTCACTCTCCAACACCATGTTTTTAAGCCTAAGTCTAGAAATATGCAAATTACCATCGTATTCTCAAATCGGGAGTCCCGCGGCTGCGTGGTCAGTTCCTATGAGTTACATTGGTCCCGTGGGAGGTGTTCGTGCCATCCACGGGTACGTTCGGGGGATATTTCGAGTTTTCACCCTCTAACGCCATGTTTTTAAGCCTAAGTATAGAAATATGCAATTTGCCATCGTATTCTCAAACTGGGAGACCCGCGGCTACGTGGTTAGTTCCTACAAGTTATATTGGTCCCGTGGAAGGTGTTGGTGCCACCCACGGGGACGTTCGGGGGATGTTTCGAGTTTTCACCCTCTAACGCCATATTTTTAAGCCTAAGTCTAGAAATATGCAAATTACCGTCGTATTTTCAAACCGAGAGACCCGTGGATGCATGGTCAGTTCTTACAAGTTACATTGGTCACGTGGGAGGAGTTATTGCCACCCACGGGGACTTTCGGGGGCTATTTCGAGTTTTCACCCTCTAACGCCATGTTTTTAAGCCTAAGTATAGAAATATGAAAAGTACCGTCGTATTCTCAAACCGGGAGACCCGCGGCTGTGTGCTCCGTTCCTACGAGTTACATTGGTTCCCTGGGAGGTGTTGGTCCCACCCACGGGGCCGTTCGGTGACTGTTTTGGGTTTTCACCATCTAACGCCATGTTTTTAAGCCTAAGTCTAGAAATGTACAAAATAACGTCGTATTCTCAAACCGGGAGTTCCATTGCTACACTATCAGTTCCTACATATTACATTGGTCCCGTGGGAGGTGTTGGTGCCTCCCACGGGGCCGTTCTGGGGTTGTTTTGAATTTCACCCTCTAACGCCATATTTTTAAGCCTAAGTCTAGAAATATGTAAATTACCATCGTATTCAAAAATCGGGAGTCCCGGAGTTGCGTGGTCTGTTCCTATGAGTTACATTGGTCCCGTGGGAGGTGTTCGTGCCACACATGGGGACGTTCGGGGGATGTTTCGAGTTTTCACCGTCTAACGCCATGTTTTTAAGCCTAAGTCTAGAATTATGCAAATTACCGTTGTATTCCCAAATCGGGAGACCCGTGGCTGCGTGGTCAGTTTCTACAAGTTACATTGGTCCCGTGGGAGGTGTTAGCGCCTCTCACAGGGCCGTTCGGGTTTTTTTTTGAGTTTTCACCCTCTAACACCATATTTTTAAGCCTAAGTCTAGAAATATGTAAATTACCGTCGTATTCAAAAATCGGGAGTCCCCCGGCTGCGTGGTTTGTTCCTACGAGTTACATTATTCTCGTGGGAGGCGTTTGTGCCACACACGGGGACGTTCGGGGGATGTTTCGAGTTTTCACCGTCTAACGCCATGTTTTTAAGCCTAAGTATAGAAATATGCAAATTTCCATTGTATTCCCAAATCAGGAGACCCGTGGCTGCGTGGTCAGTTTCTACAAGTTACATTGGTCCCATGGGAGGTGTTAGCGCCTCTCACGGGGCAGTTCGGGGGTTATTTAGGGTTTTCACCCACTAAAGCCATGTTTTTAAGCCTAAGTCTATAAATATACAATTTTTTCTTGTATTCTCAACTCGGAAGTCCCGCGGCTGCGTGGTTAGGTCCTACGAGTTACATTGGTCCCGTGGGAGGTGTTAGTGCCACCCACGGGGACGTTCGGGGGTTGTTTCGAGTTTTCACCCTCTAATGCCATGTTTTTAAGCCTAAGTCTAGAAGTATGCAAATTATCGTCGTATTCTTAAATCGAGAGTCCCGTGGATGCTTGATCAGTTCATACGAGTCACATTGGTCTCGTGGGAGGTGTTGGTGACTCCCACAGGGCCGTTCGATGGTTATATTGAGTTTTCACCCTTAAACGCCATGTTTTTAAGTCTAAGTCTAGAAATATGCAAATTAAAGTCGTATTCTCAAATCGGGAGTCCCGCGACTGCGTGATCAGTTCTTACGAGTTACATTGGTCCCGTGGGAGGTGTTCGTGCCACCCACGGGGACGTTCGGGGGATGTTTCGAGTTTTCACCCTTTAACACCATGTTTTTAAGCCTAATTCTAGAAATATGCAAAATTCCATCGTATTCTCAAACCGGGAGACCCGTGGCTGCGTGGGAGGTGTTCGTGCCACCCACGGGGACGTTCGGGGGATGTTTCGAGTTTTCACCCTCTAACACCATATTTTTAAGCCTAAGTCTACAAATATGAAAATTATCGTCGTATTCTCAAACCGGGAGACCCGCGGCGATGGGGTCAGTTCCTACGAGTTACATTGGTCCCGTGGGAGGTATTGGTGCAACCCACGGGGACGTTCGGGAGCTGTTTTGTGTTTTCTCCCTCTAACGCCACGTATTTAAGCCTAAGTCTAGAAATATGCAACTTACCATCATATTGTCAAACTGGGAGACCCGCGGCTCCGTGGTCAGTTCCTGCGAGTTACATTGGTCTCGTGGGAGGTGTTGGTGCCACGTACAGGAACGTTCGGGGGCCGTGTCAAATTTTAACCCTCTAACGCCATATTTTTGAGCCTATGTTTAGAAATATGCAAATTACCATCGTATTCTCAAATCGGGAGACCCGCGACTGCGTGGTCAGTTCCTACGGGTTACAATGGTCCCGTGGGAGGCGTTGGTCCCACCCACGGGGCCGTTCGGGGGCCATTTTGGGTTTTCACCCTCTAACGCCATGTTTTTAAGCCTAAGTCTTGTAATATTTAAATTACCATTGTATTCTCAAACCGAGAGTTCCGTGGCTGCGCAGTCATTTCCTACAGATTACATTGGTCCCGTGGGAGGTGTTGGTGCCACCAACGGGGCCGTTCGGGGGTGTTTCCAGTTTTCACCCTCTAATGCCATATTTTTAAGCCTAAGTCTAGAAATGTGCAAAATATCATTGTATTGTCAAATCGTGAGTTTCGTGGCTGCACAGACAGTTCCTACGAATTACATTGGTCCCGTGGGAGGTGTTAGCACCTCCCATGGGGCCGTTCGGGGGTTATTTTCGGTTTTCACCCACTAACGCCATGTTTTTAAGCCTAAGTCTATAAATATACAAATTTTCATCGTATTCTCAACTCGGGAGTCCCGCGGTTGCGTGGTTAGTTCCTACGAGTTACATTGGTCCCGTGGGAGGTGTTAGTACCACCCACGGGGACGTTCGGGGGTTGTTTCGATATTTCACCCTCCAACGCTACGTTTTTAATCCTAAGTCTAGAAATATGCAAATTATCATCGTATTCTCAAATTGAGAGTCCCTTGGAAGCTTGGTCAGTTCATACGAGACACATTGGTCTCGTGGGAGGTGTTGGTGCCTCCCACAGGGCCGTTCGATGGTTATATTTAGTTTTCACCCTCTAACGCCATGTTTTTAAGCCTAAGTCTTGAAATATGCAAATTAAAGTCATATTCTCAAATCGGGAGTCCCGCGACTGCATTGTCAGTTCCTACGAGTAACATTGGTCCCGTGGGAGGTGTTCGTGCCACCCACGGGGACGTTCGGGGGATGTTTCAAGTCTTCACCCTCTAGCACCATGTTTTTAAGCCTATGTCTATAAATATGAAAATTACCATCGTATTCTCAAACTGGGAGACCCGTGGCTGCGTGGTCAGTTCTTACGAGTTACTCTGGTTCCGTGGGAGGTGTTCATGCCACCCACGGGGTCGTTCGGGGGATGTTTCGAGTTTTCACCCTCTAACACCATAATTTTAAGCCTAAGTCTAAAAATATAAAAATTACCATCGTATTCTCAAACCGGAAGACCCGCGACGATGGGGTCAGTTCCTACGCGTTACATTGGTCCCGTGGGAGGTATTGGTGCAACCCATGGGGACGTTCGGGGGGTATTTTTTGAGTTTTCACCCTCTAACGCCTTATTTATAAGCCTAAGTCTAGAAATATGAAAATTACTATCATATTCTTAAACCAAGAGACCCGTGATTGTGGGGTCAGTTCCTACGAGTTACATTGGTCCCATGGGAGGTGTTGGTGCCACCCACGGGGCCGTTCGGGAGCTATTTTGAGATTTCTCCCTCTAACGCTACGTATTGAAGCCTAAGTGTAGAAATATGCAACTTACCATCATATTGTCAAACCGGGAGACCCTCGGCTACGTGGTTAGTTCCTACGAGTTACATTGGTCCCATGGGAGGTGTTAGTGGCACCCACGGGGACGTTCGGGGGCTATTTCGAGTTTTTACCCTCCAACGCCATGTTTTTAAGCCTAAGTCTAGAAATATGCAAATTACTATCGTACTATCAAATCGGGAGTCCCGCGGCTGCGGGGTCAGTTCCTACGAGTTACATTGGTCTCGTGGGAGGTGTTGGTGCCACCCACGGGGACGATCGGGGGGCATTTTTTGAGTTTTCACCCTCTAACACCTTGTTTATAATCCTAAGTCTAGAAATATGAAAATTACCATCGTCTTCTTAAACCAAGAGACCCGTGATTGCGGGGTCAGTTCCTATGAGTTACATTGGTCCCATGGGAGGTATTGGTGCCACCCACGGGGCCGTTCGGGGGCTATTTTGGGTTTTCACCCTCTAACGCCATGTTTTTAAGCCTAAGTCTTGTAATATTCAAATTACCATTGTACTCTCAAACTGAGAGTTCCACGGCTGTGCGGTCATTTTCTACAGATTACATTGGTCCCGTGGAGGTGTTGGTTCCACCCATGGGGACGTTCGGGGGATGTTTCATGTTTTCACCCTCTAACGCCATGTTACTAATCCTAAGTCTAGAAATATTCAAATTGCCATCGTATTCTCAAACCGGGGGACCCGCGGCTACGGGGTCAGTTCCTACGAGTTACATTGGTCCCCTAGGAGGTGTTGTTGCCGCCCATGCTGTTTCAGGTTTTCACCCTCTAATGCCATGTTTTTAAGCCTAAGTCTAGAAATATATAAATTAGCATCGTATTCTCAACCCGGGAGACCCGTGGCTGCATGGTCAGTTCTTACAAGTTACATTGCTCCCGTGGGAGGTGTTAGCGCCTCCCACGGGGCCGGTCGGGGGTTATTTCGGGTTTTCATCCACTAGCACCATGTTTTTAAGCCTAAGTCTATAAATATACAAATTTTCATTGTATTCTCAACTGGGGAGTCTCGCGGCTGCGTGGTTAGTTCCTACGAGTTACATTGGTCCAGTGGGAGGCATTCGTGCCACCCATGGGGACGTTCGGGTTTTTTTTTAGTTTTGCCCTCTAATGCCATGTTTTTAAGCCTAAGTCCAGAAATATGCAAATTATCATCGTATTCTGAAATCGAGAGTGCCATGGATGCTTGGTCAGTTCATACAAGTCACATTGGTCTTGTGGGAGGTGTTGGTGCCTCCCACGGGGCCGTTCGGGGGTTATATTGAGTTTTCACCCTCTAATGCCACGTTTTTAAGCCTAAGTCTAGAAATATTCAAACTAAAGTCGTATTCCCAAATTGGACGTCCCGCGACTGCGTGGTCAGTTCTTACGAGTTACATTGGTCCTGTGGGAGGAGTTCGTGCCACCCACGGGGACGTTCCGGGGATGTTTCGAGTTTTCACCCTCTAACACCTTATTTTCAAGCCTAAGTCTAGAAATATGCAAATCATTGTCGTATTCTCAAATCGGGAGTCCCGCGATAGCGTGGTCTGTTCCTACGAGTTAGATTGGTCAAGTGTGAGGTGTTCGTGCCACCCACGGGGACGTTCTGGGGATGTTTCGAGTTTTGACCTTCTAAGGCAATGTTTTTAAGCCTAAGTCTAGAAATATTTAAATTACCGTCGTATTCTCAAACCGGGAGACCCGTGGCTACGTGGTCAGTTCCTACAAGTTACATTGGTCCCGTGGGAGGTGTTGGCTCCACCCACGGGGACGTTCGGTGGATGTTTCGAGTTTACACCCTCTAACACCATGTTTTTAAGCCTCAGTGTAGAAATATGCAAATTACCGTCGTATTCTCAAGCCGGGAGACTCGTGGCTGCGTGGTCCTTTCTTACGAGTTACATTGGTCCCGTGGGAGGTGTTCATGCCACCCACGGGGACGTTCGAGGGATGTTTCGAGCTTTCACCCTCTAACGCCATGTTTTTAAGCCTAAGTCTAAAAATATGAAAATTACCGTCGTATTCTCGAATCGGGAGACCCGCGACGACGGGGTCAGTTCCAACGAGTTACATTTTTCCCGTGGAAGGTGTTGGTGCCACCCACGGGGACGTTCGGGAGATGTTTTGAGTTTTCACCCTCTAACGCCACGTATTTAAGCCAAAGTCTAGAAATATGCAACTTACCATAATATTCTCAAACCGGGAGACCCGCGGCTGCGTGGTCAGTTCCTACGAGTTACATTGGTCCCGTGGGAGGTGTTCGTGCCACCCACGGGGACTTTCAGGGGATGTTTCGAGTTTTCACCATATAACGCCATTTATTTAAGACTAAGTCTAGAAATCTGCAAATTACCGTCGTATTTTCAAACCGAGAGACCCGCGGCGACGGGATCAGTTCCTACGAGTTACATTGGTCCCATGGGAGCTGTTGGTGCCACCCACGGGGACGTTCGGGAGCTGTTTCGAGTTTTCACCCTCTAACGCCACGTATTTAAACCTAAGTCTAGAAATATGCAAATTAACGTCGTATTCGCAAATGGGGAGACCCGCGGTTGCGGGGTCTGTTCCTACTAGTTACATTGGTCCCGTGGGAGTTGTTGGTGCCACCCACGGGGTCATTCGGGGTGTTGTTTTGGGTTTTCACCCTCTAACGCCATGTTTTTAAGCCTAAGTCTATAATCATGGAAAATATCACCGTATTCTAAAATAGGGAGTCCCGCAACTACGTGGTGAGTTCCTACGAGTTACTTTGGTCCAGTGGGTGATGTTGGTACCTCCCTCGGGGCCGTTCGGGGACTGTTTCGAGTTTTTCCTAGCTAATGCCATGTTTTTCCTAACTCTAGAAATATGAAAATTATCATTGTGTTCTCAAATTGAGAGTCCCGTGGATGCTTGGTCAGTTCATACGTGTCATATTGGTCCCATGGGAGGTATTGGTGCCTCCCACGTGGCCGTTCGGGGGTTATTTTTAGTTTTCACCCTCTAACGCCTTGTATTTAATCTGAAGTCTAGAAATATGCAACTTGCCATCGTATTCTCAAACTGGGAGACCCGCGGCTACGTGTTCAGTTCCTACGAGTTACATTGGTCCCGTGGGAGGTGTTATTGCCACCCACGGGGATGTTAGGGGACTGTTTTGAATTTTCACCCTCTAACGCCATGTTTTTAAGCCTAAGTCTAGAAATATGCAACTTACCATCATATTGTCAAATCGGGAGACCCGCGGCTACGTGGTCAGTTCCGGCGAGTTACATTGGTCTCGTGGGAGGTGTTGGTGCCACGTACGGGGACGTTCGAAGGCATTTTTTGAGTTTTCAACTTCTAACGCCTTGTTTTTAAGCCTAAGTCTAGAAATATGAAAATTACCATCGTATTCTCAAATCGAGAGACCCGTGGCTGCGGGGTTAGTTCCTAGGAGTTACATTTGTCCCGTGGGAGGTGCTGGTGCCACCCACGGGGCCGTTCGGGGGCTGTTTTGGGTTTTCACCCTCTAACGCCATGTTTTGAAGCCTAAGTCTAGAAATATGCAAAATATCATCATATTCTCAATCTAGGAGTTCCGTAGCTGCCCGGTCTATTCCTACAGCTTACATTGGTCCCGTGGGAGGTGTAGGTGCCTCCCACGAGACCGTTCGGGGGTTGTTTCGGGTTTTCACCCACTAACACCATGTTTTTAAGTCCAAGTCTAGAAATATGCAAGTTATCATCGTATTCTCAAATTGAGATTCCCGCGGCTACGTGATCAGTTCGTACGAGTTATATTGGTCCCGTGGGACGTGTTGGTGCCACCCACGAGGTCGTTCGGGAACTGTTTTGGGTGTTCATCCTCTAACGCCATATTTTTAAGATTAAGTCTAGAAATATGCAAATTATCGTCGTATTCATAAACCGAGAGTCCTGCAGCTGCGTGCTCAGTTCGTACGAGTTACATTGGTCCCATGGGAGGTATTGGTGCCTCCACGGGGCCGTTCGGGGACTATTTCGAGTTTTTGCTCACTAACGCCATGTTTTGCCTAAGTATAGAAATTTGCCAATTATCGTAGTATTCTTAAATCGAGAGTCCCATGGATGCTTTGTCAGATTATACGAGTCACATTGGTCCCGTGGGAGGTGTTGGTGCCTCCCATGGGGCCGTTCAGGGGTTATTTTGAGTGTTCACCCTCTAACGCCATGTTTTTAAGCCAAAGTTGTGAAATATTCAAATTACCATCGTATTCTCAAATCGGGAGTCCCGTGGCTACGCGATCAGTTCCTATGAGTTACATTGGTCCCGTGGGAGGTGTTGGTGCCTCCCACGGGCCCATTCGGTGGTTCCTTTTGGTTTTCACCCTCTAACGCCATGTTTTTAAGCCTAAGTCTCGAAAAATGAAAATTATCATCCTATTCTCAAACCGTGAGTCCCGTGGATGCGCGATCAGTTCCTACAGGTTACATTGGTCTCATGAGAGGTGTTGGTGCCTCCCACAGGGCCGTTCCGGGGTTGTTTTGGGTTTTGTCCCTCTAACGTCATGTTTTTAAGCATTAGTCTAGAAATATGAAAATTATCATCGTATTCTCAAATTGGGAGACCCGCGGCTGCGGGATCAGTTCCTATGAGTTACATTGGTCCCGTGGGAGGTGTTGCTGTCTCCCACGGGGATTTTCGGGGGCCGTTTTGGGTTTTCACCCTCTAAAGTCATGTTTTTAAGCCTAATTCAAGAAATATGCAAATTATCGTCCTATTCTCAAATCGGGAGTCCCGCGGACGTGCGGTCAGTTCCTACGAGTGATATTGGTTTCGTGGGAGGTGTTGCTGCCTCCCACAAGGCCGTTCGGGGGCTGTTTTCAGTTTTCACCTTCTAACACAATGTTTTTAAGCCTAAGTCTAGAAATATTCAAATTACCATCGTATTCTCAAATTGGGAGTCCTGTGGCTACGCGATCAGTTCCTACGAGTTACATTGGTCCTTTAGTAGGTGTTGGTGCATCCCACGGGGACATTCGGGGGCTGTTTCGAGTTGTCACCCTCTAACGCCATGTTTTTAAGCTAAATTCTAGAAATGTGAAAATTATCATTGTATTCTCAAATCGGGAGTCCCGCGACTGCGCGATCTGTTCCTATAATTTACATTGGTCCCGGGGAGGTGTTGGTGCTAGCCATGGGGCCGTTTGGGTGTTATTTCGGGGTTTCCCCCACTAACTCCATGTTTTTAAGACTAAGTCTAGAAATATGCAAATTATCATCGTATTCTCAAACCGGGAGTCCCACGGATGCACAGTCAGTTCCTACGAGTTACATTGGTCCCGTAGGAGGTGTTGGTGCCACCCATGGGGCCGTTCGGGGGGTTATTTTGGGATTTAACCCTCTAACACCATGTTTTTGGGCCTAAGTCTAGAAATATACAAATTATCATCATATTCTCAAATCGGGAGTCCCGTAGCGGCGCGGTCAGTTCCTACAGATTACATTGGTCCCGTGGGAGGTGTTGGGGTCTCCTAGGGGGCCGTTCGGGGTCTGTTTTGGGTTTTTACCCACTAACGCCATGTTTTTAAGCCTAAGTTTAAAAAATATACAAATTATCGTCGTATTCTCAAATAGGGAGTCCCGCGGCTGCGTGATTAGTTCCTACCAGTTACATTGGTCCCATGGGTGGTGTTGGTCCACCCATGGGGCCGTTCGGGGGCTGTTTTCAGTTTTCACCCTCTAATGACATGTTTTTAAACCTAAGTATAGAAATATTCAAATTACCATTGTATTCTCAAATCGGGAGTCCCGTGTGGTTGTGCGGTCAGTTCCTACTAGTTACATTGGTCCCGTGGGAGGTGTTGGTGCCTCCCATGGGGTCGTTCAGGGTTTTTTTGGGGTTTTCACCCTCTAATGCCATGTTTTTAAACCTAAGTGTAGAAATATGCAAATTATCATCGTATTCTCAAATCGGGAGTTCGGGGGCTATTTCGGGTTTTCACCCACTAACGCATTGTTTTTAAGACTAACTCTAGAAATATTCAAATTATCTTTGTATTCTCAAATCGGGAGACCCGCGGCTACAGGGTCAGTTCCTACGAGTTACATTGGTCTTGTGGGAGGTGTTGGTGCCTCCCACGGGGACGTTCGGGGGACTATTTTTGGTTTTGACTCGCTAACGCCATGTTTTTAAGACTAATTCTAGAAATATGAAAACTATCATCGAATTCTCAAATCGGGAGTACCGCGGCTGCGTGGTGAGTTCCTTACGAGTTACATTGGTCCCGTGGGAGGTGTTGATGCCTCCCACGAGGCCGTTCGGGGGCTAATTTCGGGGTTTACCCCACTGATGCCATGTTTTTAAGCTTAAGTCTAAAAATATGCTAATTATCATCGTATTCTCAAACCAGGAGTCTCATGGCTAAACGGTCAGTTCTTACGCAGTTACATTAGTCCCGTGGGAGGTGTTGGTGCCTCCCATGGGGCCGTCCGGGGGATGTTTTTTGTTTTCACCCTCTAACAGCATGTTTTTATGCTTAATAAATATTCAAATTATAGTCGTATTCTCAAACTAGGAGTCATGTGGTTGTGCGGTCAGTTCTTACGAGTTACATTTGTCCCGTGGGAGGTGTTGGTGCCACTCACGGGGCCGTTCGGGGGCTATTTTGGGTTTTCACCCGCTAGCGCCATGTTTTTAAGCCTAATTCGATAAATATGCAAATTATCATAGTATTCTTAAATCGGGAGTCCCTCTTCTGCGCGATTAGTTCCTACGAGTTACATTGGTCCCGTGGGAGGTGTTGGTGCCTCCTACGTGGCCTTTCGGGGGCTGTTTTAAGGTTTCCTCCACTAACGCCATGTTTTTAAGCCTAAGTCTAGAAATGTGAAAATTATCGTTGTATTCTCAAACCGGGAGTCCCGTGGCTAAACGGTCAGATCTTACAAGTTACATTGGTCTCGTGGAAGATGTTGGTACCTCCCACGAGGCCATTCGGGGGCTATTTTGGTTTTCACCCTCTAATGCTATGTTTTTATGTCTAGGTCTAAAAATATGCAAATCTTCATCGTATTCTCAAATCGGGACTTCTATGGCTGCGCGGTCAGTTCCTACGAGTCACATTGGTCCCGCGGGTGGTGTTGGTGCCACCCACGGGGCCATTCGGGGGCTGTTTAGAGTTTTCACCCACTAACGCCTTATTTTCAAGATTAAGTCGTCATATTTTCAAATTATCGTCGTAATCTCAAATCGGGAGTCCCATTATCGCGCGGCCAGTTCCTACGTGTTACATTGGTCTCATGAAAGGTGTCATTGCCTCTAATGGGACCTTACGGGGGTTATTTTGTGGTTTCACCCTCTTCGCCTTGTTTTCAATCTATATGGCATGTATATATGGCGATATATAATAGCTATATGTGGCCCTATCTAGCAACTATATATTTCCATATATACCAGCTATATATGGCCATATATAGCTGCTATATATGGGCATATATAATTCCTATATAGCCATATATAGCTGCTATATATAGCTACTTTATATAGCTGCTATATATGGGCATATATAGCTGCTCTTAATGGCCGTATATAGATGCTATATAGCCATATACAGCTGTTATATTGGCATCGGTTATGTGCGAGTGTGTTATGTTCCACCTAGCTGCCTAACTCAATTGATCCATTAGTGGTCCGCATAGCTTCCTAATTGATTAAATGTTCTGCATTTTGGGGTTTTGGTATATAGTTACATACACAAATTACTGGTATATAACTAACAAATTTTCTCCTTTATTGACTGGATTCAGTGGTTGATCTATGGTCCTTATTAAGTGAAAATATTTTCACTTAATATTAGTTCTGATAACAGAAGTTGTTCATCATCTTAACAAAATTTGATCTGATCACAGTCCACTGATAATGAAAAGTTAATCTTATCCATAAGGCCCTCAAATTCCAGTATATGTGGATTCTGGATTCTTCATTTTTGGAGATTATTTCAAATTGCTGTTGGTTTTCAGTTTGATTTTAAGTACTACCTTATTTTGAAACGTATGCACATTTATGTAAAGATGTTTTTACCACACTTAGTTTAAGTTATACTTTCATCCGTCAGTTCTTTTGTCTAGTATCATTGTTATCCTTTTGTTTGATGTTTAGTTTACTCTAACTTAAGTAGAGTTGGATGGAACTTCGAGGATTTAGAATATTTTTAATCTTTGAAGATGCTTTTTCATTAAAATTTTTAGCTTGGTGTGTGCAGTATGTTTATCTGGTATCTATCCAGTTTGTGTGTGTTTATTGAAAATAACGTTAAGGATTTCCATTCAAATAAAGTTTTATAGTTGGTCATGACTTATTATTGGGGAATGCATTGTGTAATTGGGTTATTGGTTAAGATATATACTTTACTCAGTTATGTGGGTGTATATAAAACTTATGCATAATCTAATATCTGTTATGTCCCCTCCTAAAGTTGTCATTGAAAGGATGGATAATCTAATGGAATTTTTTTTTTGGAGTTTCAAATTATGAGGAGAATAGGAATCGATGGTGTAAATAGGAGGACATTACAAGGCCTATAAATGGAGGTGGTCTGGGAGTCCGGAACTTCCATATATATAGAGAAGGCAACCAGGTGGCGGACTTTTTAGCGAAAATGGGAACTAAAGAAGGGATTAACCGTTTTTCACCCTATAACGCCTTATTGTCAAGCTTAAGTCCTCGTATTTTCAAATTATCATCATATTCTCAAACCGCGAGTCCCGTGATCACGCGATCAGTTCGTACGTGTTATATTGGTCCCGTGAGAGGTGTTGGTGCCTCTCACGGGACCATACAGGGGCTATTTCGTATTTCCCCCTCTAACGCCTTATTTTTAAGCTTAATTCTTCATATTTTCAAATTATCATTGTATTCTCAAACCGAGAGTCCCGTGATCATGCGATGAGTTCCTACGAGTTACATTGGTCCGTGAGAAGTGTTAGTGCCTCTCAAGGGGCCGTAGGGAGGTTGTTTCGAGTTTTCCACCCACTAACGCCATGTTTTTAAGACTACGTCTAGAAATATTCAAATTATTATCATATTCTCAAACCAGAAGTCCCATGGCTGCGCAGTCAGTTCCTATGAGTTACATTGGTCCCGTGCGAGGTGTTCGTGCACTCACGGGGCCGTTCAGGGGCTATTTCAAGTTTTCACCCACTAACGCCTTATTTTTAAGACTAAGTCTAAAAATATACAAATATTCATCGTATTCTCAAATCGGGTCGCGTGATCGCGCGGTCAGTTCCTATGAGTTACAATGGTCCTGTGTGAGCTATTGGTTATACTCACGGGGCTGTTCGGGGGGCTATTTCAGCTTTTCACCCTCTAACGCTATGTTTTTAAGCGCGAGTCTAGAAACATTGAAATTATCGTCGTATTCTCAAATTGAGGGTCCCGTGATCGCGCGATCAGTTTCTACGAGTGACATTGCTCCCGTTCGAGGTGTTGGTTCCACTCATGGGGCCATTTGGGGGTTGTTTCGGCTTTTCACGCACTAACGCAATGTGTAGTAGCTTAAGTTCTTATATTTTCATATTAACCTCGTATTCTCAAACCAGGAGTTCCGTTATCGCACGGTCAGTTCCTACATGTTACATTGGGCTCGTGAGAGGTGTTGATTCCTCTCACGGGACCGTACGGGGGCTATTTCAAGTTTTCACCCTCTAACGCCTTGTTTTTAAGTTTAAGTCCTCATAATTATCCCGTATTCATTCTAATTATCTGATACTCCTTCTAACATACTATCCGACAACAAGCCAACAACCAATAATTATCCAACAACCAGACCAAACAAAACCAATAATTATCCCGTACTCCTTCTATCATCTAAAAGATTTAATAGATAATGTATATCAATTATAAAACTACTTTAGTTAAAGTAAAGAGTACCTGGTGTGTAATGAAGAACTGGTATGTCATGAAGAACTGGTATCTAATTGGTTAGATCTGCAATACGTAAACAATGTGTTAAGAAGAATGGGTATGTAAGATTAAAGAAAGTACCTAACAAAACCACTGAAGAATTACATCTGTTGCCTATAATATGTCGTAGATTTATATATGACACAGATTTTTTCCCCCATTTAAACATCTCAATTCGAACGAACATGAGCAACCTGCTGCCTATAATATATAAAGAAAGGCAAAGGAGACACAAAAATGTATAATATCAACCCGGTGCCTACAATATCAATGTAGTTGTGATTATTACGCTGCCATTTTAAGGCTTTAAAATACATATCCAATCAAGTTGATCACAACAAATCTCAAACTAAAACAGAAAAAATCAACAGAATTATGGTATACATGTCAAGTTATTATATGAGTGAACGGAATCAAGTTGCCTTTGTTCCATGTCAAGTTGTAGCCTCCTAATATCTTGACGTAAACATAAAAAAATGCACATTAATCGCAAGATAAGTGATATACTTTTTTATAGGCAAATCAAGAGCACACCCAACAAATTTAATAACATGTACACTTATCGACACTAGTATCAATTCAATAAATCCAACATAGTATCCAACAATCAAGCCAACAATATCTCACTATAATAATGTGCACACGTTTTTGCGACTAGTATGTCAAAAAAAATTCATTTAATTATATTTTGTCAAAAAAATCACGACATCCATATAACCCCCAATATAATATGATGACATGCATATAACCCACAACAAGGTGGATGCAATTTTTTTTACTTATTTAAATTCCGTTAAATTACATTTTGTCAAAAAATATAATGTCTAGGGTTTTGAATAATATTTTGTCAAAAAAATATACACACATACAATCTAGGGTTTACTGGCATAATTTATACATACACACACATACAATCTACGGTTTATTGACATAATCTATACATACACACACATACAATCTAGGGTTTTCTAAACCCTAATATTTGTTTTGCCATAAATCTATACATACACACACATACAATCTATACATACACACTCATACGATCTAGGGTTTATTGACATAAAAAATAATTTATTTGTTCATAGTTACATACATAAACACACATATACACATAAATATATGCATACACACATATATAAACATAGATTTATACATAAACACACATACAAACAAGAATCATAACCCAAATAGAAATTGATTTTCAATGGCCTATAATCAGTTTTGGGGGGTGAGGGATTATGCTAGCACAAATACATGCATAACTTTAAAAACTCATCAAATCGAAATGCACACAGCTCCCACAAATCATCAAATCGAAATGCACACACACATATACACACATACCTTTCAAAAATCTTAGCAAAGAAATCGAATAGTAAAAATTGCCCCAAACCCCCTTTGACGAAATCGCAAACGCCCAAATAGGAAATGGGACTGAGATATGAGGATTTTTTTAATGGTTGTATCTGGTCACGGCCTAAAGACGTGACCCACCATCGCAACCCATTAGTTCTCCATATGCTGATGATTGACGAATGGTTACGGCTTAGATCCTTGACCCCAATCCGCGACCACCATAAGGGATAACATGTGTGACCTGCTAATGTTCAAATGAGGGATGCTCACGGCCCATAGCTGTGACCCATACCAAGAAATGGTCACGGCCCCAAGACGCGACCCTCAATCTTTGGTGCGCTGATTTAGAAGTGAGAAATCTGGAAAAAGAATTAGAAGAATAAAAATTTAATGTAAAATTTGGGTTCTTGATAATTATGATGAATAACCCCTTTAATTAAATAATTTTGATGAATTTGTACATGCTTCACGTAGGAAATCTTGTATATAGGTATATGTAACCAGTAGTAAATTGTTTTGGGAGTTTGGGGATCGTTAATGGAGTTTTGGTGGAGGTTGGAGAAGAAAACTCGTAGTTAACAATGGCAGAATTTGAAATACCTGCTTGATCGATCGATCGACCCAATAGTGTTGATCGATCGACTAATCGACTGATCGATCGATCAACCCCTTTCCTCGATCGATCGACCCCTCCTTGAGAACTTCATATTTTCCCCCTTTTTGTTTAATCCGGATAAAATATGTAGGAACCCTTGAATATCATTTAAAGAGTATAATGGGTCATGAAGAGGTCCAGTTGGTTCTAAGTAGACTCCGTTGAGTGAAATTTTATATGAGATGAAATTTTGGGTTAATAGGGGGGGGGGTTCATCACACATTGGGGATTGTGTGTACGTTCACTAAAGAATTGAGAGACTCGTGAAAGACTTAGACCAGAAGGTTAAAGAGGGTGTACCTACTGAGATTATATTTTGTAAGAGAGAATACTTCGAGAGATGAGAAGTAAGTATGAAATGATTATAATTGAGAATAAAAGAGATAAATTCTTTATGCGAGATAATTGGGTAAATTGTACTAAGTACGGTTAATAATTATTATTATGGGTCGTGAGCGAAACTAATTGGAAAATGTGAATATTTATATATATGGCGATGTGACTGTGAATATACTAAATATTATTTGTGAATAATCATACCCGCACTACTTGCTATCACGGAGGTTGCTGCGTCAGGACAGTCTTATCTCGATGGGACCTTTATGGGGGATATTGACTAGTACCCTAGAATATAGGATTCCTTGGTACAGGCTATCTGAGAATGATAGTCAGACGGTCCTAAGAGACATGAGGGGTATGTGTTGACCTATTAGTGACTTGGAACTATTCTTCGCCTCCATTTTTATATGTATTGTGTTAATACAGTTCGAGAGTGATTCTGAACTAGTATTTCCTTTTGTATGAGAGATACGAGGACTTGATAACAGAGTATGCCAGCACCATAGATTTTATGTGGAGTGCCGATAGTATATATATTATATGAGTGACTAATATATATATATATATATATATACTTATATATGAAGACTTTCTACTGTGCGTATAAGTAGTTAAGTATTGAATAAATGCTCTAAACTTTATAATAAACATTCGGCAACTTTATAACGGTACTGAGATATCCTATGTAACGTAAGTAATCATGAAGAGATTGATTCTCTAAACTAAATATCATAGCCTTATTACCTCTCGAGATAAAACTTTATGGTAATAAGTTAGATAAACTTATCAGTTTCATTAGTATAATAGGAGTGCACACTAGATGAGAGGTGAGAATTCTCAAGAGAGTGTCACATACTAACATGGTTATTACCTTAGCCGGTAAGCATTTTAAATTCTTGCCAAACTATATTAAACTGTTTTTCACTCGGGATCTAACCCGTTTCCTGTCATTTTTCTCCCTCTTATATATATATGTATGTATTACAGGTGCCCGGCCACAGGGACATCTTGCATAGGTTCTTTGGATTGGATGTACTGAAGCTTATGTGGGAGTTGCAGGCCCTTGTTTTAGACAACCTCTTCATTGATTTTGTTCTTATTTTAGTTCTGCCTGATTTCTTGTTTAGTTTGGATTTGTCCGAGATTTATGTTTATTTATATTTCCAGTATTCCATACTCATTGGGAGTTAACTCTTGTCAAGATGATTTCATTTGTGGTTCATTAGCTTGGTTTGGTTAATTTTAGATGGCTTAATTCTTTTGTGTTGTTTTCCATCCTTATCATTTATGTGATTCTTAAAGTGATGATTATTAAAAAAAGGTTTTCATATTAGAATTTAATAAAATGGAAATAAGGCTTTAAATTGTTTTGACACTTAGCTTAATTATTTAGGGTGTTTAAATTGGAAATATTTATTTTGGGACAGCGATGCTAAGAATGAACCAACCGCTCACCTTAATTTTAATTTAATAAAGGACTGATCACCCGATATTTAATTGGGGGGGGGTGTCACAAGTGGTATCAGAGCATCAGGCTCTAGTGTCCTTTAGGATCTCTATGGCTTATTTCGCTTTCAGCTAGCGTCTTTGATATAGAGCCCTATTTTGAGGACTGTTGTATTCTTGTGTTTACGCTTATATCTTCATCTATTTTAGATTTGATGATAATTGTAGACTAATAAACTTCCTTCTCATTTTAGATGCCTCCGAGATGCGCACCCCAAGACAGGAATGCCCAACCTGAGTAGCTAGTAACTCCGGCTCAGGGAATGATTAATGCAACAAAAGTAGCCGCCATTTTTGCTCAAGCGGGGAATACCGAATTAGCAGTGGTGTAGTAGGCTCCACCTCAGGTTCAAGCAGTAGCGCCGGTACCAGCACAACTTCCCACTGCATGGGAGTGGGTTAGGGATGCCTTTCAAAAGGTGCATCCCCTGGAGTTCTTGGGTAGTTCGGACATTGTGATCGCCAGCCAATGGAAGAAGGATATCCAGAGGCATCTGCGCATGTATGCGTGCACTTATGTGCAGCGACAGTTACCGTCTTCCTTCAAGCTAGTGGAGGCCGCTTTGCAGTGGTGGGAATACACCACCACCTTGGAGGAGAGGGATAGCATTTCGATTCAATCATTTTGGGTGCAGTTTGACCATAAGTATTTCCCATCCACCGTTCACACTGAGATGAGGCGGAGGTTATTGAATCTTAAGCAGGAGAGTATCACCATTGCTGAGTATGAGGAGGAGTTCACGAGACTTCTCACTATAGTACCGAATGAGGCACCCACTGAGGAGAAGAAGATACTGCTATTCTTAGATGGATTGGCCCGAAGGATTCGTCAACACCTCATAGGAAATATATCGTTGGGTACTTACACTAACGTACTCAACGCTGCTCTGTTGCACTGTCAAGATCACCGCTTCCATCAGCAGAGGAGAAAATGAGCAGGGGAGTCCAGCTAGTAGGGTAGGACAAGGGGCATTAGTACTAGTGGGGCACCAGCATCCCAAGGGCAGATTCGTCACAGTGAGTAGAGTTCCCATCAGGGGGACCCTGCCAAGAGATCCCGATCAGGTGATTCCAGGTAGGGATTTAGGGGATTTAAATAGGGATAGCAAGTTTAGTCCAGTCAGCATGGCCAATCGGGCAAACACCGTCAATAGTAGGGTCAGTGGTGGGGTGGTAACGACCAACACGTCCATGGTCAGTAGGGGCAGATGTTTTGGATGTGGCAAAAACGACCATAGACGTCAAGATTGCCCAGAGGGGGATAGGTCCCCACAGTAGAATGGTGCCCGTACTGAGCCACAGAGGCCACATGTCTATAACGTTCACCTGGTAGCAACACCTTAGGCGCCACCCGTGATTTAGGGTACGTTTCCTTTGCATGGCACTATATGCCAAGTTTTATTTGATACGGGGGTGTCGTACTATTTTATAGCTACTCATTTTGCACGGGCCTTAGGGTTATTATACACTGCAGAGAGTACAGTGACATGCGTAGACTCACCACTAGGGAATGGGTCTTTGATTTTCTTTATATGTCGGGGTATATGTGTAGATATTGGTAGCTTGATTTTACCTGCATACATGCTAGTTTTAGATATGCATGAGCACGACGCCATTATTGGCATGGATTGTCTCGCTGTGTACATAAACATGATAGATTGTTTCGATAGGAGTATTATCTTTAGCATATCAGGTCAGGAGATGTTTTTGGTGGCGATGCCTCGCCCAAAGGGAGGATCTTCCAGCCATTTGCATTACATAAAGGAGGATACCTCTAAGGAGATTGTTATTCCCCTGGATTCAATTCCAGTTATTCGTGATTATTCAAATGTATTCCAAGAGATACCGGGACTACCCTCCAATCAAGAGATAGATTTTATCATAGACTTAATGACGGACACTCGACCGATAGCACGTGAACCATACTGTATGGCTCCAATGGAGATGAGGGAGTTACGAGATCAAATAGAGCAGTTGATGGGCCAGAGCTTCATTCATAGGAGCACCTCACCTTAGGGCGCTCTAGTGTTGTTTATAAAGAAAAGAGATGGTTCACTGAGATTATGCGTGGATTATTGGGAGTTGAACAAGGTCACAACACAGAATAAATATTCGTTTCCTCGAATTAATGACCTATTCAACAAGCTGAGAGGAGCGACCTTTTTTTCGAAGATAGATTTGAAATCGGGATATCATCAGCTACGGATTAGGGAGCAGGATGCATCGAAGACTACTTTCTTGATGAGATATGGATCCTATGAGTTCAGAGTCATGCCGTTTGGGTTGACAAATGCTCCAGCCATATTCATGGATTTAATGAACCGAGTGTTTAGAGAGTTTTTGGATCATTTTGCCATCATCTTCATAGATGACGTCCTCATTTACTCATAGAGAGAAGAGGAGCATGCCGAGCACTTGAGACAGGTTTTTCAAACTCTAGGAGAGCATCAGCTGTATGCTAAGTATGAGAATTGCGGATTTTGGTTACAGAAGGTACAGTTTTTGGGGCATGTTGTGTCAAATTAGGGGATATCGGTTGACCCGAGCAAAGTGTCGGCAGTGAGGGAGTGGGGATAACCCACGACACCGACAGAGGTGCGTATCTTCTTGGGGTTAGTCGGGTACTACTGGCGGTTCATTCTAGGCTTTTCAAAATAGCGGGTACGTTGACGAACCAGAATCGCAAGGGAGTACCATATGTTTGGGATAATGCTTGTCAATTGGCTTTTGATGAGCTGAAAGATAAGCTGACTTCGGCACCAATTCTTGCTTTGCCCAGGCCAGGAGTGGAGTACCTAGTGTACACTAACGCCTCCTTACAGGGACTCGGGGGAGTACTTCCATAGGAGGAACAAGATATAGCTTTTGTCTCCCACGAGTTTAAGCCTCATAAAATAAATTACTCCACCCACTACCTGGAGCTAGTAACAGTCGTGTTCGCATACGGATTTGGAGACATTACTTGTTGGGGGAGAAGTTTTGCTTGTTCACAGGCCACAAGTCACTGCAATACTTGTTCACTCAGCGGGAGTTGAACATGCATTAGCGCAGGTAGTTGGAGTTTGTGAAAGACTACTAGTTCGAGATATAGTACCATCCGGGGAAGGATAAAGTAGTTGCTCATGCATTAAGCTGTAGATCGGTAGGTGACGTAGCGAAAGTATGGAGAGAGAAGTGGAAAGATTTGGGACACCAAGACACGGTTGCCTGTTCCTTTGTATCAATTATGTCAGATACCCGAGATTATTATGTGGGTGATACAAGCACAATCAACGAATATGTTTTTCCAGGAGTAGATCGTACGACTCTTTGCTGAGGGTACTGCCTATTAAGTAATCTCTGATGGGGGGTTTGAGGTTTAATGGGAGATTGATGGTCCTGGAGGAAAAGACTTACGTCATGCAGTGATGACACAGTTGCACGGGTCTAGATTCGCGGTACATACTAGAGGGGATGAGATGTACTAGGATATAATGCAATAATACTAGTGAAGTGGGATGAAGAAGGACATTGCTGAGTTCATGTTGAAATGTTCTACCTGTCAGATGGTAAAGGTGGGCCACCAGAGATCGCCAGGGTTACTTGAGCCATTGGAGATACCTACGTGCAAATGGGAGAGTATTTCCATGGACTTCATTACCGAGTTGCCTACATCACAGCGAGGTCACGATTCCATACGGTTTATAGTGGATCGGTTGACCAAGGTAGCCCATTTTCTACCAGTATGGACAGACTACACCACGGTCTAGTATGCACAGCTATTTATTGCTGAGATAGTTAGGCTACATGGGGTGCCCTTGGATATTGTGTCTGCTAGAGACAAGATATTTGCGTCGCACTTTTGGGAGAGCTTTCAGGAGGCCATGGGTATAGAGTTGAGGTTGAGTTCAGCTTATCACCCACAGACAGATGGACAGATATAGCGCACCAATAAGATGATGGAAGATATGTTAAGAATGTGTGTCCTTGATTTTGGAGGAGGTTGGGATCCGTATCTTCCACTGGTGGAGTTCTCTTATAATAACTCCTATCAGTTCACGATCAGCATGGAACCATTTTAGGCTTTATATGGCAGACCCTGTCATTCTCCTACTTATTGACTAGAGGTGGGGGCAATAAATTACTCGGGCCAGAGGTGATTCAAGAGACTTCATTTAGGATTGAGTTATCAGGAGTCGCATTCGGGTACTCCAGGATCGACAGAAAAGCTATGTTGATGCAAAGCGATCCTTTGGAGAGTTTAGCATGGGGGACCAAGTATTACTGCGTGTGTCTCCTATGAAAGGAGTAATGAGATTCGACAAGAAGGGGATGTTGGATCTGAAGTACGTAGGACCATTTCCCATTATCGAGAGGATAGGGCTGGTGGCATACATATTGGGGTTACCAGAGCACTTGCACCGTATTCATGATGTATTACACATCTTGTCATTGAGACGATATCTTCGGGATGATATGGACCACACTCACATAGCGACACAGGAGATTGACTTACAACCTGATAGTTCTTATGAGAGACCAGTGTCCTGGACCATAGATAGAGGAAATTGAGGTCGAAGGTAGTCCCACTTGTACTGGTCCATTGGGACCATCATAATGTGGAGGAATCCACTTGGGAGCATGAGGCAGATATGAGCGAAAAATATCCAGATCTATTTTTACCAGGTATACCTTATTTTCTGAATTTCGGGACGAAAATCCGTTATTAGGGAGGAAGTATGTAATACCCCATATTTTTATGGCTTTTAAATTTGGTGATTTATTAAATTTAAATTGAGATATTAATTTAATATTAATCCAAAAAATTATTTTAAATATTTACTAGCGTGATGAGAGTTAGTGATTATTAGAAATTTGTTAAATATTATTTAATGAGTAAAGTAATATGTACAATTGAATTTATTAAAACTTTCACGAGTGAATAATATGACAATTATGAAAATTAAGTCGGGACGCGCCTGTATCGTGTCGGGACTAAATTATTATTATAAAAAGTGAATAAATTATAAGTCGCCCGTATACCCTTTTTGAGTGAGCCAATGTATCCGAAAGGGTCGAGATAGTTAGGAAAGTGTACCCGAGGGTTTAGTTTGGGTCTCGGGCCATTTTTAGGCCTAACCGGCACCCCGGAGGAACAATTTAGCCATTTCCAAATTAAGCCTTAATTAAATGACGAAAATTGGGACATTATTATCAGATATTAAAAGAGTCTTCTAGGGTTAACACTCTAAAAAAGATAGAATGGCAGTGAGAGGAAGAAAAGAAAAAGATTTCCAAGAAATCCAAGGCCAAGAACAAATTCAGTTGCACCACGACCACCGCCAAAACATAGATCGTAAGATGACGAAATCCTTATCACCAACAAATCAAACCCTTGAATACTAGGCAAGTATCTATCTTGCTACTTTTGTAGTTGATGTTTCACCCATATTAGAATAGGATTTATAATTATATGTTTCGTGTAAGAATTTGAGGATTTAGGGAATTTAAATCACATGTTTTGGAGGAAATATATATATTCTGGAAATCCCAACATATGTAGAGGATTAACCACGAAATTGTATTGATTTAGAAGTGAGAAATCTGGAAAAAGAATTAGAAGAATGGAGGTTTAATGTAAAATTAGGGTTCTTGATAATTATGATGAATTACCCCTTTAATTCAAAACTTTTGATGAATTTGTACATGATTCACGTAGGAAATCATGTATATAGGTATATGTAACCAGTAGTAAATTTGTTTGGCAGTTTGGGGATTGTTAATGGAGTTATGGTGGAGGTTGGAGAAGAAAACCCACAGTTAACAATGGCAGAATTAAAAATACCTGCTTGATCGATCGATCGACCCAAGAGTGTCTATCGACCAAATAATCGATCGATCGACCCCTTTCCTCGGTCGATTGACCCCTCCTAGAAAACTGCATATTTCCCCCCTTTTTATTTAATCAGGATAAAATACGTAGGAACCCTTGAATATCATTTAAAGATTATAATTGGTCATGAAGAGGACCAGTAGGGTCTAAGTAGACTCCTTTGAGTGAAATTTTATATGAGATGAAATTGTGAGTTAACGCGCGGGGAGGGGGGGGGAGTTCGTCACACATTGGGAATTGTGCGTACGTTCACTAAAGAATTGAGAGACTCGTGAAAGACTTAGACCAGAAGGTTAAAGAGGGTGTACCTACTGAAATTATATTTAGTAAGAGAGAATACTTTGAGAGATGAGAAGTAAGTATGAAATGATTATAATTGAGAATAAAAGAGATAAATCCTTTATGCAAGATAATTAAGTAAAATTGTACTAAGTACGGTTAATTATAATTATTATGGGTCGCGACCGAACCTAATTGGAAAATGTGAATATTTATATATATGGCCGTGTGACTGTGCATATACTAAATATTATTTATGAATAATCATACTCGCACTACTTGCTATCACGGAGGTTGCTGCGTCAGGACAGTCTTATCTCGATGGGACCTTTATGGGGGATATTGACTTGTACCCTAGAATATAGGATTCCTTGGTGCAGTCTATCTGAGAATGATAGTCAGATGGTCCTAAGAGACGTGAGGGGTATGTGCTCACATTTTAGTGACTTGGAACTATGCTTCATCTCCACTTTTAAGTGTACTGTGTTAATACAGTTTGAGAGTGAGTCCGAACTAGTATTTCCCTTAGTATGAGAGATACGGGGACTTGCTAGCAGAGTATGCCAGCACCATAGATTTTATGTGGGGTGACGATAGTATATATAGTATATGAGTGACTAATATATATACTTATATATGGGAACTTTCTACTGTGCATATAAGTAGTTAAGTATTGAATAAATGCTCCAAACTTTATAATAAGCGATCGAGAATTTTGTAATGGTACTGAGATATTCTATGTAACGTAAGTAATCATGAAGATATTGATCCTCTAAACTAAATATCATAGACTTATTACCTCTCCAGATAAAACTTTATGGGAATAAGTTAGATAGACTTATGAGATTTATTAGTACGGTAGGCGTTCACACTAGATGTGTGGTGAGAATTCTTAAGAGAGTGTCGCATACTAACAAGGTTGTTACACTAGTCGGTAAGCATTTTAAATACTTGCTAAACTATTTTAAACTATTTTACACTCGGGCACTGACCTGTTTCCTGTCATTTTTCTCTTTCTTGTATATATATGTATGTATTACAGGTGTCCAGCCACAGGGGCGTCATGCATAGGTTCTTTGGATTGGACGTGCTGTAGCTTATGTGGGAGTTGTAGGCCCTTATTTAGACGACCTCTACATTGATTCTATTCTTCTTTTAGTTCTTCTTAGTTAGGGCATGTGTCACCCAATTTCCTATTCCGTTTGGATTTTTTAGAGATTTATGTTTATTTATATTTCCAGTATTCCGTACCCATTGGGAGTTAACTCTTGTCAAGATGATTTCATTTGTGGTTCGTTAAATTGGTTTGGTTAATTTTTAATGGCTTAATTCTTTCCTGTTGTTTGCCATCCTTAGCATTTATGTGAATCTTAAACTGATGATTATTAATAACGGTTTTCATATTGGAATTTAATAAAATGGAAATAAGACTTTAAATTGTTATAATTTAGGGTGTTTAAATTGGAAATATTTATTTTACAAGAGTGATGCTAAGAATGAACCAACTGTTCACCTTGTTTTTAATTTAATAAAGGACTGATCACCAAGTATTTAATTAGGCGGGGTGTCACAATAAATGCAAATAAAATCAACACAATGAATTTATAGTGGTTCAGATAATTGTCATAGACCCACTTTGGTGCAACTCATTTCTCATTTTATAAATAGTGTTTTAAAAGTTTTAAGTGTAGTTTCTCTCTCTAGAGAGTGTTTTGACAGAGTAATAGTTATTCTTTAAAATGACTTAGCTTATCTAACAAGTTAGAAGGTACACGCTATTTATAGGTGGCTTGGGGTGTAATGTTCACCCCAAATCATATGGAGAATTATGATTGAAGATATCATCTTGATTGCTGGCACATGTCCTTCTAGATCTGTATGGAATGTTTTGAACATTTTCTTCATGTGCAATAAAATCACGTGCACCCATCTGTGCATACTTGATATGAAAAATACCCTTTTTGGGAACTTCTGTGTGTTCATAGTTGTTTGATGTAATTTGGACAACCCTGTGGGTCCAAGTGTATGATACCGACCTTGGATGAGTATGAGGTCGACCCCTTTTGGCTAAGGGTCCCAAACTTTCCATTATATAGAGGAGACCATTTCTTTAATCATGACTAGTAAATATGGAATAATACCTATTTGTTGGATTTTTTTTGAATTTATGAAATATATTTTGAGAAATATATACTAAGATAGAATGGTAATTTGGGTGAGTGATAATAAAATGAAGCACAACAAGTTTGTGTGAATGAGAAGAAATACTAAACTAAGTATGAAATCATTAAGAGTGTAGAGATACATCTAAACCTTCAAAGTGAGAATGGAGATGTAGGCTCTTGGAAAATATCTTTCAATATTCTTGAAATTTTTAAATGGGATGATGTAAGGATGACGTGGAATGGAGGAATGCTCAATGATGATGTAGAAAATATGAGAAATAAGGAAATATTTGAGGTTTCAAAATTAAGTAAGTTTTTATGTTGTTTTTGAGGTCCTTGATAGTGAGATCATATGATATTTATACAGGAGAACCTAATGGGGGTAAAAAGACTTAATTTACCTCAAAGTACCTGATTCTAGGTAGTTGAGTTATCCTATAGTAAAGTCTTACTAACCAAAATCACATTTTTGTGCATATCTTTTAATTCAAATTAGACCCAGCAAGGGGTCATGTCAAGTAGTGTTTATGTGGGTTTTTATCGTGTTTGGGTCTTATTGGGTTCTTGTCTAAATGGATGATCTTTTTATTGTGAAAAAAGCCATATTCAAACTCGCCCCGTTATCGTAACGTGTCTTTTCATGTTCATCCGGAATTACCCAGTAAGATAATTATTTATTTTAAATCATATACAAGTTGACATATTAACTCATTTTTAACAAAATTACACCCATTAATTCATTAATATTACAAACTCTCTCATTTAATAAAGTTAGTTATGATAAAATTAACATTAAGTTAGATAAACTCTCTATAAGTCCCAACAATATATCTTATTTACTTAAATTAATGTGTCTTTACGAGTCTTATCGGGTTTAATGGGTGAAGGGAGTCAACATTCACCCGACCTGTAAGCTATCGTGTCTTATCAGTTTGGCATTGATATGACTCGAAACCTTTATGGGTCCACCCGTTAATTTATAACTTCTTGTCGGTTCATATCGTGTTATCGTGTTGTGCCTCATTTTTCCAGGTCTAATTCGAATTCTCTATTCACTCATTATCAAAGCTGCTAGAAAGTGAATTCAAAATTCTATGATTTCCATTATGATTTGAATCTCGAGTTTAATATTTGACCAAAGTAACTCTTTTCTTGGGGGTTAGTCTGGTACCTAAGACTAATCCTGGTGAAAAGAATTAAGCTTTGGGAGATAGGGACTCTCGAGGTTACCTATATAGAGTTCAAAGGGTGATAATTTAGGGTGTTTATAGATACCTTCACGGGTGATCCTAGTATAAATGATAATTATTGAAAAGAGACACTCTGATGAGGAGGGTCTTTGATTGTGCATGAAGAACATGATGTTGTGGAAAGTGATGCTGAATCTTCGATTCCATGGGAATAATGCTTAAATTTTTTGTGTATTGAAGAGCAATAAATGATATTTTAGTGTATCAGGGAACTTGTGAGGTAACTCTAGTGTATTAGAGATTTGGTTGGGGAACTCTTGTGCGTTGAATAATCAGTCAGGGAACTTTAGTATATCTAAGAATAAGTGAGGGAACCCAAGTATACCAGATAATGATCGAGGTAAATCGAGTGTGGCAAAGAACAATAGGGGGAACTAGTGAATTTGAGAACAAGCTAGGGAACACCATTATATCAAAGAATGAATGAGGGTACTCTAGTGCATTGGGGAATGAATTAGGGAACTCCAGTGTATCATAGAATGAGTGAGGGATCTCTAATTTATTGGATAATGAGTGGGGTAACTCTTGGGTATCGGAGGACGAGTGGGAAAACATGTGTAGAATAATGAGTTGTGGAACTACATTATATTGGAGAATAAGGGGTAAGGGGAGGATCTAGTGTGTCAAAGTATTAGGGGAACTCCAATCTCTCTGAGAAAGAGCATGAGATTTGATGGCTTCGACTGTGGATAATTTCGTATTATGGAAAATTCTTAAAGCTTGTTCCCTAACGAGTGATATCCCTTTTCTTCTTCTAGTTTGAGGGATTCTCTCGGAGGGTCCACTCGGTCTTCTAAGTATGGAGGGAAATAGGACAGATGCCACCATTAAAATAAAAAGATTCAAAGTGAAAGTAGTCTAAGTTGCATCCTGAGAAGATTTATGTTTAATTGTGCTTTTCTTTTTCAGTTGTTTTTCATCTTGTATACATCCTATCATAGTACACCCTTAAGCACCTCCTTAGGACCCTGACACTCCTCACACCTTCGTAAACCCTAGGTTATACTCCGAGTATTGATCCGAAGGCCATCGGATTCTCTCTAGCCTCATTTTAATCAGGTCAACTCTCCTACTTGTGCAAAGCTCAATGAAATATCGAAAGGGTCTGAATTCCCTTTACAACATTCCATTCCAAGTGTGAATTGGCCTTATGGTCTTCATGAATGATCCCTTTTACTCCGAGCATTAATCTGGTGGCCACCGGGAGCTCTTGGGCCCCATATTACTTCGGTGAATGATAAGGATAAATTTCTAATTGAGTTAATTTGTATGTGTTGTCTTAATTCCTAAAAAAAATATCCGAGTCAAAGGATATGAGTTGTATTTGTGTTCATTCAAGCCTATGATATCATTTGTTGAAAATGTAGCGGCTAAGTCGAAGCCATCACATCCTATGCCGTATTTTGTGTTATGTTTTGTCATCCACATTCAAAGTATCTCTCAGATATGAATGCTTATATTATGTTTGGACTTGGAAATTTATCATTTGGTTTTAATATTTTTATTAATATATTTTAAAATATCTTTACATTTTTTTCAAAAAAAATTATCTGATTTTTCCCTGGTCGTTAAAACGATATTTTTGGGTTGTTCGAACCGGGCATCTAACTAGGTATTTTTTGGATTGTCCTACTTTCTCATTGGAAATTTATTTCTTATCTCGTTCGAACAACATGTCTATGCCATTTGAATGAGAGTGAATTTTGTTTGAACAACTAGAGAAGTTTTTTGAAAAATAACAATTTTTCTTAGCAGTTTTTCTCTTAACCTCCCACTACTTTTTCATTTACTTTTATAATATGGAATAACAGTTTTTCCAAGAGAAATTTTCAAGACTTTAGAGAAAATTTCCCTTTAAGAAGTTTATCCATGTTTAAGGCTTTTCTAACATGCAGTGGAAGAGACTTTTAACAAAATTCAAGAGTGTTTTTGTTTACACCCAAATGGTTTCATGATACAAGACTCTAAACAATATATGTTTTGAGATCATAGTTTTTGGCACCATATTTGTTCCGTATATTCCTACGAATTGTTCCTTGCGAAGAATTTTGTTGTCATTGTTGTACATACGATGGACTTCGTATGTTTCACAGTAGTAATACCCCATGGATGGTGTCCAAGACGTAGGTGGACTCTTGCATTGTCACTAAGCAAAGGTGTACGGAATGAAGAACATCAATCTTGCAAGGGCATCGAGTCCTTGAGTAAGTCTGCTATCATGTCCTTATAACAAATTTGTACTTATTGGACTTATGACTGGGCCATCCGAGGTTTTTTCTATTGTGGATTTTCCTCGTACATCGCAGCGTTGTGGTTGTGTATTTTTATCTTGCAAATTCTCATCTAGATGCATGCTTAGGTTTAACATGATAAAATCCGTTTAATAAAAAAATTAGTCTATTTGGTTCTTAAGTAAATTAGGTAATATAGTTTATTGTAATTCAAGTTGAAAGTATTAATATGGCAAATTCATGTTTAGTTTGGCTGGCATAAATTGGAACTTAAATTGAAGTTTTGTTTTAAGAATTAAAAATTTAATTTGGAAGTAAGTTAAAAATTTCACAAGTGGTATCAAAGCATAGTATATAATTTCACCACTTTACAAATTAGTAGTATCAAAGAATAATATATACTTTTCAAAGTGGTATCAGAGACAGAACACTAATTTGTCATGTTAGGTCCTTTAGGTTTGAATATGGAAAATTTATGATTTTTGAGGTTTCCCATTTTTTATGGTTCTAACTACGCGTATCGGAAAGTGCGTATGAGGTTGGCCCATAAGTCGTTAGATGAGAGGGTTTGGCTATCAGTCATCAAAGGGTGGTCCTACCTAATGTGTTTAGTAGGATAAGTTAGATTTCCTAAACCCCTAGAAAGATGGAGTGAGGATGAGGTTAAGTGAGCAAATTCTAATTCTCATGATTTAAATGCTCCTTTTAGTGTGGTCATACCAGTGGAGTTCCATCAGATTATGGCATGTGAAACGCCTAAGGAGACTTGTTACACACTCCAACTCACCCATGAAGGTACTTGTTTCGCTAAGACTACTAAACTCCAAAACCTCACCACTCAATTTGAAATAATCGAAATGGATGAAAGTGAAACCTTCGATGAGTTCTATGCTAGATTGTCTGATATCATTAACTTGTCTTTTAACTTGGGAGAGAAGATACCCGACAACCGTTTCATAGAGAAAAAATTGAGGTCATTACCCGATAGATTTAATCTAACAGTAACTTTTTGAATTCTTTAGACACTTTAAACTCTACGAAACTTGAAGAGCTTGTAGGTGACTTAAAAACCTATGACCTTGACATGTTTACCTCAAAGGATGTGAAGATTAATGATAAAGTCATAGCTTTGAAAGCCCAAAATGAGGAAACATTGATTTTATATGATGAGTTTGACATCGACTCGGATAATATGGATTTGTTTTCTAAGCAATTTAGAAAATTTCTTAAGTTTAATAAAGAAAAACTTAAAAATGTTTATAAGAAGTTTGAGAAGTCTAATCATACCAAAGTCGAGACCACCCCAAAAATCATAATGATGACTTCAAGAGGGAGAGTCAAATAGATGTTTTGTTTATGAGGGTTATAGTCATAGGTTAGTCGAGTGTCCCACTAAACTAAGGAAAGAGGGCAAGAAACCAATTTCATATAATGCCACCCTTAGTGATAGTGAACAAAAAGAGGGACTTGATTCCCTTATTGAGCACAAATTCATCATGTTTATGGCTATTCATGCTAGTTTGAATCTTACCTTGAAGATATTTCTTTGCATGACACTTCCAAGGCCATTGTTTATGAATCCCAAGTGGTTAATTATAAGGTGAGTGGAGAAGAGAGTGAGAATGAAGAAGATAAAGAGGAGGAGAGTGAACTCCAACTTGCCTTCCATGAGTTGTTTGTGGAATCATTGAAATTAAAAAAGGCAAACTTGAAGTTGAAAGCTAGGATGAAAGATCCAACCGAAATGATGACGGTATTTTAATTAAATTCTTTAGGAATGTGAGAGAACTCTTCAAAAGAAGATAGAGTATGTTGAAAGTGAGAGATATAGTTTTGGAGATTTAATGGAGGCTATGAAGAAAGAGCTTATTAAGTTTGAAGAGACTAGGAGTTTACTTGAGTCTGGGATAGTGGAGCTTGAAGATGGATTGATAGACTCAAGTCATGTGAAACTTGATTTGGAGTCTAGGTCCAAAAAATTGAATAATCTATTAGGCACCGTCCAAATCAAAAATGACAAATGTGGTATTGTGTTCGATACTCAAAATGATTTCATAAATAAATCCAAAACCATAATTTTGAGAGAATCAATTGGGAACGCTAGAAAAGGTCAACCCTTAGGTAATATTTAGCACCGTATTTTCACTTGCTCATATTGTGGTAGGAAGGGTCACCTTAAGAGGTTTTGTGTCGATCTTAGAAACGGTCCTAGGAAGTCCAAGGGTAGAGTCACCAAGGTAATTAAAACCATAAAGCATCACGTTTCACCCAAGTGGGTTAAGAGATCCGATTTGTAGGCTTTACACTTTATGATTCTCATTTTCTTGCACATGATAATTCCTATGCTAGATCTAGTTCATTGTGTTAGCTTTGTTTACATACACTAGTTGTGCTTCATGATATATTCTTACTAGTTGTATCTTTATTAGTTATATTCTAGTCTATGCTTCATCATATATGCTTTGCTAGAATCATGACAAGTGTATCTTTTGTATTTTGTTTTTGCATGTATCGAGTCCTATTGAAAAATACAACAAGATTTTGTTTATCCTTTGAGTTATGTTCGTTTTAATTTTTTTTAAATTTGAAAAATCAAAGAAAAAAAATCTTGTGTATTTTTGTTTTACTCATTTTATGTGGCATATCCTTGTGTTTGAATCCTATATCACTTTTATCTTCCACGAGGCTAGAACATTTAGTTATGAATTTAAATTCTTAAATTGTTCTTTGTCATGCTTGCATGGAGTAGTTTGACTTTTATTTGCTTAATGGATTCTATTTGTATATGCCTCTTCACACACATGAAAGAGTTCTTTTGAATGTCAACTTCACATGTTCTATTAAACTAAGTGAGATGTTCTCCCATTAACTTTGTCATATACATGTTTTGTGACTAGGGGGGATTTGTTCATGTAAGAACCGTTGCCCAGGAAATTTATTTTGATAGTATAGAAAAGAAAAGAGAGTGTATAGGAAAGGGCAGCCTACAAAAGGAGAAAATATCCTTTACATGAAAGCCACCATTGGAAAGAGCCTAATGAAAAGATCAAAAGGAAATAAAAATAGAAAAGTTGCCAAAGGCCAAAATAGTTTAATTTGATCATTAAAAAGAAATAGCTTCAAAAGAATTGAGAAAAGAAAAGAAAAGAAAAGATGTAATATGTTTATATTTTGAGTGTGTTTAGTTGAAAATCAATGGCTTTGTACAATGAATCCTGGGTATGCTTATTATGTCATGACTCTATTGATTCATAGAATCTTCAAATTTTAAGCTTGTGTACATTCTCCTTGTTTTGTTCTTTGAGGTCACTCTATCTTGTCACATGAGGCTGAATCTTAGTTGATAAGTTTTGTAATCAAAGATAAATCCTTGAACATGTGTAAGTTATCGAATCATAATTCTTTTGTCTCTAGTTCACACCCATTCATTCCGTTTTTCACCTTATTTTAGACACATTTATGCCATATGAGTGTGGAAAGCTTATCATGTATAGTGTCTTGTGTGGTCTTCACACACACACACACACACACACATATATATATATATATATATATATATATATATATATATATATATATATATATATATATAATATAATTTGTTTGAGTCTTTCTTTTGAATATAGTCCTTGTATTTTATTATTTCATATTGATATCTATCTTGTCGTGATTTTTCATTTATATCCCATGCTTATCTTAGTTCATTCTAGTTGATATCATTTTACTATCGCATCATAATTGGTATCTATTATGCTTTATGTGGATTAGTTGTTCTCGTGTTACCATTTTTCTTTTTTTTTTCTTCTATCTTTATACACCATTTCATGATATAGTTATTTTTTCCTTTATGCTTATTCCTTGTTACATTTAGGGGGATTACTTGTTTAAAATGGGGATAAATTAATTATTTTATGAAAATAATCTTTTTCTATTCGTGAACAAAAGGGGGGAGAAATGGTATATCACTCTTTTCATTTGGGGAGATCTAACTTGGGGGTAGACGTCTCTCCTAAGTAGACATTGTTAGACAAAGGGGGAGAATTTAATTATGCAATTTATATTGTTATGTTTTATATGCATTTTATGGTGTGTTTAAGTGTGCAGGTTTTCATCCATGCGGGATTTGTTTTAATGCAATGCTTCTTAGAATATGTGTCGGTCAAGCTTCTGTATTATTTTTCTTTTGGGGTTGGGATTAAGTATTTTAGGTGATATTGACGACCTGTATAATTTTGTTTTTGGTTTTGTCCCGGCATAGCCAAAGATGGAGATTTGTAAGGACAAATTTCCAATTGAGTAAAATTAATTGAGTCATAGGATAGAAGTTGTATTTGTGACCTTTCAAGCCTATGACATCTTTTGTTGAAGACGTAGTGGCAAAATGAAGTGATCATATCCTATGCTATGTTTTGTGCCATGTTTTGTCATTTTCATTCTAAGGATCTCTCACGCATGAATGATTATATTAAGTTGGGCCTTGAAAATTTATCAATGGGTGTTAATATTTTTATTAAGCTATTTTAAAATATTTTTATGTTTTCTTTCAAGAAAAAATATTTCATTTTTATTAGTCGTTAGAATAACTTTCCTAGGTCACTCGAACGAGATTTTTGGGTCGTTCGAACAAGGCATCTAACGAGGTCTTTTTTGGATTGTGCTACTTTCTTTTTGGATGTTTCGTTCTTATCTCGTTCGGACAATATGGGCCTGTCGTTCGAACGAGAGTGGATTTTGTTCGAACGATCATAGCAATTTTTTGAAAAATAACAATTTTTCTCTTAACCTCCCACTACCCTTTCATTCACTTTTATAGTGCAGGAGAATAGTTTTTCCAAAAGAACTTTTCAAACCTTTAGAGTGAAAAAATTATCTCTAAGAAGTTCATATATATAGTGGGAGTGACTTTTAAGAAAAGTCAAGAGTGTTTTTGTTTACACCCATACAGTTTCATGATCCAAGCCTCTACACAATATATGTTTTGAGATCAGAGTTCTTTGCACTGTGTTTGTTCCGTACATTCTTACAGGTTATTCCTTGCCAAGAATTCTATTTTTGTTAATGTACATACGATGGAATTCGTATGATTGATTGTAGCTGTGCCCCATCGTTGGACTCCGATACGTAGGTGGACTCCTGTGTTATCCCTAGGCAGAGGTGGAATGAACGAAGAACGTCAAGGCTTGCGAGGGTGTCGAGTCATTGAGTAAGTCCTCTGTCATGTCTTTGTAATAAATCCGTACTTAGTGGACTTGTGGCTGGGCCATCTGAGATTTTTCCCGTTGTGGGTTTTCCTCATACATCGCAACGTTGTGGTTATGTACTTTTATCTTGCAAGTTCTCATCTAGATTCATGCTTAGGTTTAACAAGATAAAATCGGTTTAATCACAAAATTAGTGTATTTGGTGCTTAAGTAAATTAGGTAGTATAGTTTATTTTAATTCAAGTTGAAAGTATTAATTTGGTAAATTCATGTTTAGTTTAGCCTGTATAAATTAAAACTTGAATTGAAGTTTTGTTTTAAGAATTTAAAATTAATTTGGAAGATAGTTAAAAGTTTCTTAAGTGGTTTCAAAGCATAATACATAATTTCACCACTTCACAAATTAGTAGTTTCAAAGAATAATATATACTTTTCACCAACATTCCAAACTGAGAAAAGCTTAACGAAATCTCAAATGGCATCGAATTCCCTTTTCGACGGGTTGTTCCACTCGCGATCGGCGTCAAGATTCACACGCACGACCCATTTTACTCCAAAGGTTGTGGAGTGCTTCTGAGCTTTATTTGACCTTGGTCAAGTCTTCAAACTGAGCAAAACTCAATGAAACCCCGAAGGACCCTGAATTCCCTTTCAGACGGTCTATGTCGTGTGTGAATCGGTGGCCTCACGGTTCGTATGAACGACCCATTTTACTCTGAAAACTTCCCATCTATAGACTATCAAGTGCTTTCGAGCCCCGTTTGACTTTGATCAACTCCCGAAACCGAGAGTGGATCAATGGATTCTTGAAAAGCTCTTAATTCCATTTCCTACAGTCCCCTTCGTGCACAATTTTGACTTACGATTTTCTTTTTATGCCAATTTTTCCAAAAAAAAGTTCGTTACGGGTTGCCTATAGGCACCTTTGACCCTAATGCCTATCGGTAGGGTGTACTTTCTTTACTTGGCAGGGCCATCACTATGTTGCTTTCTTGGCCATGGGTCACGCTGATCAGCACCCCCTAATCCTAAAGTGAACTATATAAGGAGCACATGACCTCACTCCTGAAGGAGGTCCATTTTAGCAGTTGACAAACCTTCTCTTGAAGTCAAAGCGTCGTCATTACAAAGAAACCCTATTTTCCAACATTCTCCCACCTCACTTTCCTACTTTATTTGGTCACTTATCTCATCCCACTATATCACCCTTATACCATTGCAAAATAAATCTACATAGCTCCAGAATTTTGCAATAAAAGTCTTCTAGGAGGTCCATCCCGAACTCTTTTTTGGTTTACTCATTTAGTGTTATTATTGACTTTATTCTCATTTTGTGATATCTTTTAGTTCTATTTCATTTTCTCACATAAAATAAGATTTATTTTTATTATTAGTATTTCACACAACTTATGTTTATAAAAATCTAAAATAGACGAAAAAGAGGGTTCATTTGTAAATTTCAAAAGTAAGGCTTCCTCAATTTCTCACACTTTAACCTTGAACACATCTGTCTAAAAATCACTTCAGTAAGAGTCTTAAATTTGAATTTATGAGTTGAACTCCACCCATACACTATTTTCGAACTATGTGGACTTCCTAGGACAATCCTGGGATTCTATTTTGTGTGTCTTTAAATCCTATATATTTGTGTCTCGTCCTACATACACATCCGCTTTCCCAAAGCGATTCGTAATTTGGTCAACGCTCACATCATATGTTTTTGTTATTTTCGGATACCTTGCTACGGATGAGTCCACTCCCTCTCTTCAATGACATGAGTCAAATGATTCAGTTCTCCCATTTTTGTATTACATACATATACAGAAACCTCATGCTTTTCAAAAAAGGAAAAATTCAACATAGCCCATGAGAGATTGAAAGGATGAAATGTGTTCCTAACACCCTAGCTTTTTGTAACTTATTCCTCGGACTGTCGAATCACTTGGTTTCATATGCGTTAGTATAACCTTGATGTTTTTCTCTCAAGGATGCACATTATTTTACCCGTTTTGAGCAAAATAGGCTAGCGACTCCATTCCTTCGTGTTATCCCCTTTTTTATGGCAACCAATTTATATCCAAGTAAGGTTGCGAAGATTCCATTCTGAGTGGCGATAAAAGGACCTCCATATCCTTGAATCACCCGTACATGTACATAAATGGAAGAGAAAGAATCCTCTAAGAGGGGGACTTTTACTCTCTCGTCTCAATTTTGGGGCGGGCCCGATCGTAGAAATTCGACCCGGATGGCCAAGTGGCGACTCTATTGGGGATGTTTTAGAGAACTAAACTCTATAGTCGCGTGGGTCTTACTTATTGTGTACATATGCCTCCACTAGTATATTCCCCTTAATCATATTCTTACATCTTGTATATATATCTCATCCTGTTCATCTCTACCATGCTCATTTCACATGTATATATCACCTTCCTGTCGCATATACACGTTCACCATATTTCACCTTATGCTCACTTGTGTATATTCTCCATGCTCACTTGATACACCCATGCTCATATATATTCTCACTTTTACTTACATGCTCCACACACCACTTTTAGATTATCCATTATTATATTAACTAGCACACACCCTCACTTTTTCTCACTTGTATATATATCTCCATGCTCACTTACACATCTCACAGGCAACTTGTAGATTATACATGCTTAGAATCACTAGCATATATATATATATTCACTTGTTATTTTCACGCACACTATTCTTATATCACTCTCTCACTTTGCACATATCTCTAACTCATTTGTATATTTACATGCTTCACACCTTACTACCATGCTTTGTATAATCCTCATGGTTTATGTATATAATTACTAGCTTCACTTTCCATAATTATCCTCCTTATCTCATGCTATTTTTTTATTCTACCTAATCGTGGTATTACTCCCTTTATTTAGCATACATAAAAATTCTCTATAAGATACATCAAAACTCATGCAGTTTTGCACATTACATCACTTGAGCATGGAAATATTGACAAAATTTTATCGCGTACTGGGGTGTCACTTTGTAATGGTTGTCGATCTTGTGGGACACAGTTAACCTAAGTGATATGATTCTCACCTTCTATTTTTCTCGTACCTTCGAAGTATATCGAACAATTTCCCCGGCATTGTACTGCTTGGCCAAACTCATGACGGGAGGTATATATCGGGGAGCTCATTCACATACATCGAGTGTATCAAATTTGCTCTCACCAGTACCATCTCCACGAGTTATATCGTGAGGAAATTCACGTACACTCAAGTATATCAAATGGCTTTTCCACACATATCAATGAATGATTGCCCTTATAGGCAAGAGGTATATCATGTAAGTCATCCCAAAGGGGACAACCCTTCCACTGAACTACCAAATGCATAAACCTCATATAGGCGTCTTCCTTAGGACACTCATAACTAGTTTTACGATTACAATGTAAAACTCTATCGAAATTTTGGGTCGCTATACCGCACGAACTTTTTGCGTTATTTCACTCACTTTTAAAATAGAATGATGTCTGTGAACCTGGGAACAAGTGAAATTGTCTTACATCTTATACCTTATATTTTCCATAGGCTCAGGTCATTTTTGACATATTTCTTGCAATTAAGAAAACATAATACAAATGGCTGAGGATTTTCCTTTACCCCCTCTTTTAAAAAATGAACAAATACCAAAAAATATCTCCCTTTTTAAAAGAAAATACCAAAAATATCCCTTTTTTCCTCCAAAAATAAACCATAATCATTTTTCCTCTCAAGTTGAATGCATACCAAGATTTTGGGTTGGCTCTCTATTGGATTCGATCTTCCATCAAACCACATCGAAACTCCACTACTTTCTCTGCTACTTCCATCGAATTTGGGACTTATATTCATAAGTTATTCATGAAGAACGTGGATCAAGATTTGATGACCATCCTATCTTAGCACAGTACCAAGACTAAGAACCCATATTTTTACCCCTCCACCAAAATTGTTCTTGTTAAAGTACCTAGCATATCCATAATCTCACCAAAACCTTCAAAGTCTAGATATCCTTTATCCTAAATCCCACGAGATTCGTGGATCAAGCTCTATCACTCTTCACGCGATCCTTCATTACCATTCACACCTGATCAGAGGGGGAGGCATGGAATTGCTCATAGTTCTGGATAACTCTTAAGGTTTTGGCTGGAAATTGCCCATAGAGATGACCATCGACTATGAAAGGTTTAGTGGCCTATTTATCAAACCCCAAAAATGGGCTCGGGAATCAGTTGAATGGGTTGTGGCCATAGAAGAAATTAGTTTAGATGAGGGTGTGTAGACCACGTAAGATATGTTTTTCCAGAAAGAAGAGATATGTAGCATCCACGAGTTTCTCACAACCTTAAAAATCTAGGGGCGTTTGTTTCCTTGACTTCTTCACTTCTCGCTAAGTGGGAAAACCTGTATGATGAAGTTACAGAGGTCATTGAATGCATTGACTACTCTCAGAAGGAGGATATCATTGCCACTAGATATGTGGATGACTTCTATAGCTCAGATGATTAATCAAACCATGGATAAGCTTATGTGGAATAATCTCTTTCAAAAAATTATTGGGAGAAATCAACAAAGTGTCTATTCAGCCAAAAGTAGATGAAGCTACATGGTTCTAATTCTTCCTAAATTTTCTTAACCATATAACATGATTTGGGATATCTTATAAAGATTCGATTATCCAACCAAAAGAGATAAAGGAAATGGAGTTATCAAGGATCTCCCAATGCCAAAAATGATCGTTAAAAATAGTAAAGTTCTCAACTAGCTCAAGAAAATCTCGGCCAATATCACCTTGTGGGGGCTCTTCATGTCCTCCTACTTCACCAAAATGCTCTAATAAATCTCCTCATGGGACCCATAGTTCCTCCCTCTACCACTATCGAAGAAGCAGTGAATATGATTGGATCCGTAACCTCTACCAAACTCCTCCTTTTATTTGAATAAGAAATGCAAAAAATGGCCCTGATCACAATTATTCTCTCAGTATCTCCATCAATGTTTTCTGGAAGACAATCCCGTTAGCACTTGTAGATAATGGATCTAAACTCAACATTTTCCCACTCAAGACTTTTAACATGCTCAGATTGAAAGTCAGTGATCTTACTCCCACATTCTTTGCTGCACTTGCCTATGGAAACACTCTTCGGGAAGTAATGGGTTCTATAGAACTTACACTATGGGCTGGCCTTATCCCCCCTTTAACATAATTCCAAGTTATCTATATATCTACCTATTATAGTTTACTCCTTGGCCGCCCATGGACCCATAGAATTCGAGGAGTATCTTCTTCTCTCCATCAAAAAAATGAAATTCTTCACCAAAGGATAGGTTATCACCATTATTGGGGACGACAACAATTAAGACAGCGCCAGAACTAGCAACCCAGTATTGGAAATTTAGCATGAGACTAATGACATGTTCCTCTCTGATTTCAAAATCGATCTATTTCCTATCCCAATAGGAGAAAATTTCAAAGAACAAGTATGTCAAGGGCACGACCCTCATGGAAACGTATACGTAATTCAGATGTTTAAGAACATGCACTTCATGCCTGGAATGGGGCTAGGATGATGCCAGCAAGGGATCCTTAAGCCAATAGTCCTAAAAGAACACTTTCCCCCATACGTCCTGGGATACCAACCCTCATTAGCCGAACTTAAAACACTACGACAACCGCACCCAAAAAAGACTTGAACATATGAAGACTATCTCAGGAGATTCCTTGAATGTAAGATTTATCAAAGAGGGTGAGGACATCCCCTTATGAGGATTCTGATAATTGGGTTTTTGTGTATGGTCATTGTCTTCAAAAGTCTAGTCTCAAAATACCTTAAATACCTACAAAACTTGTTAAATAACTCATATTCCAATAAGTACAGGTATCAATCCAACATTTCATGGTGAAATAATTAACGCGAACACTTACAATTTTCAATTTTTTATTAATTTTTTTTAAAATATTTTTTTCAAAACAATTTCATGGGAGAATTAACTAATTAATACTAAAAATATGAAATGGCTAAATAACTAAAAATAATATGCAACCAAGTGTGATCAATGTGAGAATATTCAAGAGATGGGATTACACCGCATGTTTCGTTATTTGTAATTTCTTTATTTATTAAATTGAAAAATTTTGAGATAATATTAAATTTATAATCTAACTCTCGTTACAATTATAAATTCGATAATTTATTTTTCATAATACTCATTTTAAAATGCCACACTATTAAACTCTAAGATTTATACTCTTTTTAAAGAAATTACCCGCTAGGATCAATTTAATCAAAATTGCAGGAATCATCAACTTTCAACACCGAATGAGTATTGAAATTTTAGGAAAAACCTATCACTAGTTCAATTCGAAAAATCAAATATCAAAACAAAATTAATTCACTATCTCTTGATACGTAAATTAATGTGTGACAATTAAAAATAAATTTTCCTAGAAATAAAATAATCAATTAAATTAATTAATTAATTAATTTAACATCCAACACAGTTTCATCCCACCCCTTGAATGGGGTGACTAGACAAGCATAATTAAATAATCGATCACAGTTACAAACATGGAACAAAAATTTAAAGAGAAGAGCAAAAAATAAAATGCACAAAATTCTCCTTTTGAATTGATTCCTTGAATCGCGTTCATGAAAGTATGTCCCAATGTCTTCACAAATCAAGCACTTGATAAACAAATAAAAATAAAAACTAAACCCCAAAAATCTATTCTAAAGCTAAACAATTTTTTTTTTGTATTTTTCTAATTTTTTTATTCCTAAACTGTACAAAAATGGAACTGCAAAGAAGTCTCCTTTTCTCCCTGTATTCTTCCTAAGTGAGAGTCCTCTTTTGAATGTGAGTAACCTTCTCTTTTATAACACACGAAGTATGTTGTTAGAGGAGATTTGGTGGGATTTGATTTTGGCCAAGTCAACATTTTTTTTGGCTTGATATTCATGTTGATTCTCTTTTATTAGGCAGGTGGCAATGTAGTTCCTTAAATCATGGCTTAGCAGGTGGTCTTCATGGGTACGGAAGGTAAGGGTAAATCGGGTTTAGCAGGTTCGAACCGGGGAAGCTGATCCGGGTATGGATTCGTGGAGTATAGGGTCGAAATTTGGGTTGGTACCGGGTTGATAATTGGTTTAAGGAAGATAGGAAGGTTCGAGTATGGGGTGACCGACTTATGGGTTGAACTGGATGGCGTTTGGAAGCTCCGAGTAGGATGGGTCTTTTAGGAATGGGCGCGGATTCGTGGGTCTCATCGAATTTGGATGGGTTTCGGGTAAGGTCTTTGCCGGAGAGGTGGGTCACTTAGAAGGTAGTGGAGTTTTAGGTATTAGCTGGTATGGAGGTAAAGGGTTAAAGGGATGTGAGTTGGGGTTTGTAAGGTTTATTTGTCTATGGAGGTTTTGGAGAAAGGAGAGTGGAGATGGATTGGTGGGGAAGATGATGAGGGGGGTTTGAGTGTGTGAAGGTGTATGGGATAATGGTGAGGGTGAGGGTGAGTAGTGTGGTAAGGTGTAAGGGGTGTGTGTGTGTGTGATTAGTTTGTACCTTAAACAAAACTTGAGACTCAAAATAAAATCTATTAAAATTAAAATCCTATAAGAAAAATAAATATTTACACAATTATAAAATAAAACGAAACAATATAAGTTTTAAAAAAGTTAAAAATAAATAAACTTCTAATCCTAAAAATAAAAGACTTATAATAAAATAATATTAATAAACCTAATAAAATATTAATAAAACGAAACTAAAAATACACACTAAAAATCAAATAAAACATAAAACTCACACCTAATTAAAAAATATAAAAATAGTCGACACACAACTAAACCCTAAAATATATACAAAATTCTAAAAAAATTCTAAAATAAATCCTAAAAGTTAAAAACGACTCAAATAAAAATAAAATAATTTCTAAAACTATACGAGACACAAATAAAAATAAAAAAAGTACAAACTAAACACGCACAGGGATCGAGTGAAGGCTAGGACTCGGCTTAGGCTCTGGTTTGGTACGGGACTAGGCTCGGGGCATCGGAACTGATATGGGAAATCTTAACGGGACTCTGTCTTCATGATCACTTTGATTTTCTTCAATGAACGCTTTTAACCGACACTTTGTTGCAACTAACTTGATTTAGCACTATTTGATGCCGAGACTGCATATTGATCCGAGAGATAAAATAATATGAACATAAGGTAATTTTTATTAAAAACAAGCAACTAAAATGGTTCTATTTGAGACATAAATTAAACACTTTTAAGTTCTTATCACACAACCCCCAAACAGAACATTGCTAGTCATCGAGCAAAAATAGAGAGAAAACAAGGATAACCAAAAGTGTTCCCCTTTCGCAAGCACTTGCGATTGCACTTAGCATGTGCAACAACTCGTTAAACCTATAGGTTGCCCTATAGGACGAGTGGTGTCTCATGAGGGTTTGTAGTGAATGTACCCAGAAAATTCAAAATGTATTTAAATACAGTCTCTTATTTTGACAATGAAACGCATATAGCCCAACTCAGAAGGCATCAAGGAATATAATGTTCAACTATCAAAGTATAAAATTATTTAATACCAAAAGCGTAATAGTTCCTAAAACTCAACATGTTTTAGTGTGATACAATCTTAAGTATCATTTGGGTAATTCTCAGATCGCCTTTATAGAATCAATGTGTTGACATCAATTCTCACTCGATATATCTCTCTGAATCGAACTCTTTGAGAATTGGATATTTGTATCTGTCCAGTGTGTGAGAAGGTGAGTAAATGTAAATAAGTTCAAACGTCTTACACACTTTATAAAAAAATGACGGATACATGAAAGAAATTTGATCTCATGAAGGAATTTTAATCACTATGCTAAGAAGGTGGAGTTATTAACCATATAGACTTCTCGTTTGCCCGAACACATTACCGAGGGTGAAATGGGGTTTATGTAAGGTACAATGGGGAAATAAAATGAAAAAGATATGCTGGTAAGGTTTTTTCATAAGAGTGTGACAAACTTTGACTGACTAATGTCTTCATTTTTTTTAAATTCGTGATTGCAAGCTTTCTTTTTCTTCTTTTCTAATTTTTTCCTTTTTCTCTTCTCATTTTTCTATTTTTCTATTTTTTTGTTTATTTTTTCTCTTTTTTTATTTCGATGCATTTTTTCTTTTCATAACACAAATGAAGACAATTTACATTAAAAATTATAAACACTCTTTTTCTCAAAAATTATGGTAATGATGGGAAATGACATATGGATGGTATCTGGGACATACATGGATAAGGGAAATATGGAAAATGGGTGAATGATAATGTGATAAGGAAAAATATAAGTGTATGGTAAAAATGTTCTGGTACTCGAGACAAACTACAAGACACATGTTTCTTACAACTCAAAAGTTATGTCCTTTTCACTAATTACGCCAAAATTGAAAAAAATAATGAGATCATGCAATGACTAAATGTAGTACCCAAAGAAAATTGAGTCAACTTGTGACTCGGATATTATGTAAAAGCCCTCAAAAAGATGAAAAGCTCAAATCTCATGGGTTTTAAGTCTCCACTAGTGATCTTTTAAGGCTTCCTTGAGAATGTTGTTACTCTTCAACTTTTGATCGTAAAATGTGATTGTGCAAATTTTTTCGAGTTTAAAAATTCATAGTGCAAGTACACTTTAAGAGGTATTATTTAATTTTATGGTAAAATATTAATTTTAGATTCGAACAGAGATATTCCAAGATTCCTAAAAGATGGATGATAGATAATTCAGACCATACAAATTTTGTTAAACTAAATAAAAAGAATTTAAAATGATTTGTTTTTGAATTTTTTTCAAAAGAGGTACAATTTTTATAAATATCCCACCCACAAATAAAAGAGAAGAGCATCCTCGATGTTTAAAAATATATATAAAAATGGAAAGCACAAGGTAGGAAAGACAATACAATAATGAACCGCTAATGCAAATGTATCCCATGATGGAGGAGAGGTGGAACCTAAAGTAGAAATGCGACCCAAAAATATGTACATGTCTAAAAAGCATGTGAAAATCATAGGGTGATGTAAAACACCACCCCCAAACATGATAAGACTCGTACTCAGAAACAAGATGCAACGGGCTGCTTCACGGTAGCACTAAGTTTAACGTCTTCAGCCAGACTGATCATAACTCACCCTAAGGATAAGAACATGGAAAGCGTAGGGTGGAAAAAAATAGGGTGATTATAATCACCCCCTAACAAGACTGAAGCGTAAGTCTTGTTAAACTGGGTTAACAAGATCAATGCACTTATATGGCAAATCGCTTTACGCTATGTAAAGCATCGGTGGACCAAGAGTGGGTAGTTAGAAAGGTATATGGAGGAAAGGAAAGGGTGAGGGTGAACAGGCACCGATCAACGGCCTTATTGAGCGTAAAGGTGAGGGCAACAAGGGCCCTATAAGAATGGTGCTCCAATTGGATATGGAGGAAAAATGGTTTAGCAATAGTTATGTAGTGGGCCTCAGAGAAAGCAAACGACCGTTCTATAAATGGACGATGTTAATTGTCTCTCTGTGACACGTCAATGAGTAGGTGGAAATAAAAAGTACCACAATAGACAAGTGGGCATAGAGAAATAATCTGTATGTCACATAAGGTAAGAGTAGCAAAAATACTCTCATGGATGGATTGATGGATGAAAAATTTACAAATGGGATCGTGGAGCACTAGGGTGGAGGGAGGGAGTAGGTGAGGACCTAAATGCTTAGATGTGAATAGGGAAGTTATAATAACAAGGTCCAAATCAAGTGGTGGGGTGGTAGGTATGACAATTGTTTGGTCAGGTGGGATAAATGGTGGAGGAAGATGGTCCAAGTATAGGGGACACACACTCATCGAGAGGAGGAAAGGAATACTCATAAGGGAGTATGGTATCTAAAGATGGAGTGGTCAACTTCTCTACCAACGTGTCGCCATCCGTGGTGGTGGGAAAATCAAACGAGGTATCCAAAGTCGAGATAAGAGAATCAACATGAATATATGACTCAAAGGGTCCAAATATGGTGGGACAGGATCCATATTCGAAGAGGTAGGAAGTAGCTCAAATGCAATATCAGGTAAATGGTAACCACTCGCATCCGGAGATAACCTATAATGAATTTGTGCCTCAGGAACACATAGGGTTGGCTCGATAGGTGTAAGCTCGAGAATAATGAAGGGTTCGGTGGAAGGGGAAATGTGAACCTCAATGGTGGGTTCGAGAGGATAGGGCGGTGTGGGATTAGTCTCACAGTCAGCGGGGAAGTCGATATAATTGTCAAATTGAGGCCCGGACCACGGGGTGGTCTCAATTTTAAGATTCTTGGGATGATAGGGTTGGTCACACTGAAAATCAGTGGCACAAGATGATGAATCATCGCTCCATATAGGGGAAACAATGGGTTAACGTGGGATGAAATTGGAGTCGTTCGCACACTTAAACTCATTGAACCTTTGTTCAATCCATTGAAGGGTTTCATTTTGAGATTTTAATGTGTTCTCATGTTCGAGGAAGAACTTGTGCAAGAAGCTCTCGAGAGCGGATGTGCAAGGTGATGGTGAAATGTTGGTAAGCGGCGGTGGTGGTTGAGTGGACACAACTGACTATAGACAATAGGATGAGGAGAATGCTCATATGAAGTGTGGGTAATGGCGTTAAGTTCATCATACACGAGAGGAGTGTCTTCATAAGAGATAAAATGTTGATCATCATGAGGAGCATATCAAGAGGATTGATAGGGATAAGGTGCACGAGGTTGCGATGTTGACTGTTGGAAATCGTAAGGATCCACAATATGGCATTGGGATTCATATTGCATGGAACGGTGATCCGACCTCCATGAATAACTTGGGTTCTCATACTCCTCGACATTAGATATGTCATGACAGTACGCCGGGGGTGGGTTCAAAATAGGGTCGTATGGAAACACTTGGGCCGTAGTGGGTTTAGAAGGAGCAAAAATAAATGGACACTTATGGGACAAGTGATCAACCAGAAAGCAGTGTGTGCATGAAAAAGCATGGAATTGGGTTGATAATCATCACTAAAGGCAATGGAAGATGAGATGTGTTCATGGACGACACATGAGTATCAACGGTATATATTTGAGAGTCAAAGACACAAAGTAATTTATGGAGGTTCGATTCGGGCTCAACGTCAAACAAGCTTCGAGAGAATGGGAAATGGCCAAAGTATTCCCGTAAAGTATGTTGTTTCGCCATGATGAGAGGAATATTTTTGGATTTTTAAATATTTTTCAAAAGAAAAGAAAATCTTTTTGTGATTTTTTGGAAAAGAGGAGAAAATCGACTCTTTTGGAAACTCAAAAGAATGGACACATACGAGAAAAGGAAAAATTATAACGAGCACGTAGCCAATTATTATCTTTAATTAAGTGATAGGGTAGTCAAAATTTAAATTAATCCGCGGGCGAGAAAAATACGGAGCCGTACGTCGCCTTTGAAAAAAATTATGCTCCTACTTTCTTCCCAAGAGAATAAGAGGCTTACTAGTTAAGGCTCACCACACTAGCTACTACAACGATTGACCATTTGGTACCACGTTGGGGAAAGCACAAGCCCATTTTACTGGGCGACCTCACTTAAAACCTATTTTTCCTAGACAAAAGTCTTAAAAAAGTCGATTGAAGGTTTGCAAGGGTGGAAAGGACGCATTAGAGTATCCTTCAAGTGTCTCGGTCTAAAAGGGTCATAATGAACAACGATCCTAATAGGCTTGCTAGTTGATTGATTTTAATTTTAGTGATAGTATGGGCAATAAGCAAATGTATAAGTGATTGAGTGGGTGATGAAATCCCAATTCGTTGCAATGATCGGGTCTAGGTCTTAGGTAGATTAATTCATCAAACCATTCAATTTAAGTGAGATGCAAAAATTAAAAGCACACAGGAGCAATTAATCACACAAAAAATGAACTCGCTGGAAGGAGATTCGTGATGGATAAAGAAAATTACCTCCAACGGTTTTGACACATGTGGGGTGAAGACCGAGTTGAGTCGACCAGGGGGAAGCTCGACTAACTTCAGTCATCCCTGTGAGTCCTACCGACCCAAAGTAGAGAGGCTTCTAAATCCTCTCTTTTAGACGCCCTCTCTCTACCTTGTCCGGTTTTCCTTTTCCCTTTTTGATTTTTATAAATAGTTATTACAATTAAATCGGTGTCAAAATGCACCCAAATAAATACAAAGGTTAAAAAATCCCATATAAACAGTCTAAGGAGGAGGGATAAGGAATAAATACAACTAAAAAAAATAAAAATAGAAATTACAAATCTTCACTTGCTTAAATCTTCAAAAAAGTGGCAATGGCGCCATTTGATAACTAGCTTTTTGCATGTAGTCGTTGTCTTTAAAAGCCTAGTCTCAAAATCCCTTGAATACCTACAAAACTTGTTAGATTACTCATATTGCGGTAAGTATGGGTATCAATCCAACTTTCAAGGTGAAATAATTAACATGAACATTTGCAATTTTCAATTTTTTTATTAAAATCTTTTTTATTTTATTTTTATTTTTATATATTTTTTTAAAACAATTTCAAGGGAGAATTGACAAATTAATGCTAAAAATATGAAATAACTAAATAACTAAAAATAATATGCAACGAAGTGTGATCAATGTGAGAATATTCAAGAGATGGGATTACATCGCGTGTTCTATTATTTTTAATTTTTTAATTTATTAAATTGAAATATTTCGAGATAATATTAAATTTATAATCTAACTCTTGTTACAATTATAAATTCTGTAATTTCTTTTTCAGAAAATTCATTTAAAAATACCACACTATGAAACTATAAGATTTATACTCTTTTTAAAGAAATTTCCCGCTAGGATCAATTTAATCAAAATTGCATGAATCATCGAATTTCAACACCGACTGAGTATTCATATTTTAGGAAAAACCTATCTCTATTTCGATTCTCAAAATCAAATATCATAACAAAATTAATTCACTATCTCTCGATACGAAAATTAATGTGTGACAACAAAAAATAATTTTTCCTAGAAATAAAACAATCAGTTAAATTAATTAATTAATTTAACATCTAACACAGTTTCACCCCACCACTTGAACGGGGTGACTAACCAAGCATAATTATATAATCAATCATAGCCACAAATATGGAACATAAATTTGAAGTGAAGAGCAAAAAATACAATAAGCAAAAGTCTCCTCTTGAATTCATTCCTTGAATCGCATTCACGAAAGTGTGTCCCAATTTTTTCACAAATCCAGCACTTGATACACAAATAAAATAAAAACTAAACCTAAAAATCTATTCTAAAGATAAACTTTTTTTTTGTATTTTTCTGAATATTTTTTATTCTTAGATTGTAAAAAAAGGGGACTGCAAATTAGCCTTTCTCTCCGTATTCTTCCTACGTGAGAGTCCTCTTTTGAATGTGAGTTACCTTCTTTTTAATAACCCAGGAAGTATGTTGTTAGAGGAGATTTGATGGGATTTGATTTTGGCCAAGTCAACATTTTTTTGATTGATATGAACGTGGATTCTCTTTTATTATGCAGGTGGCATTGTAGTTCCTTAAATCATGGCTTGGCAGGGGGTTTTCATGCGTATGGAAGGTAAGGCTAAATCGGCTTTAGCAGGTTCGAACTAGGGCAGCTGATCTGGGTATGGATTCGTTGACTATAGGGTCGGAGTTTGGGTTGGTACCGGGTTGATAAATGGTTTAAGGAAGATTAATGGGTTCGGGTATGGGGGGATCGACTTATGGGTTGAACTGGACGAAGTTTGGATTCTCCGGGTAGGATGGGTCAGCCCAGAATGGGCGCGAGTTCGTGGGTCCCACAAAATTGGGATGGGTTTCAAGTAAGGGCTTTGCTGTAAAGGTGGGTCGCTTGGAAGGCCGTGGACTTTCTGGTATTAGCTGGTATATAGGTAAAAGGTTGAATGGATGTGAGTTGGAGGTTTGTATGGTTTATTTGACTATGGAGGTTTTGGTTAAAGGAGAGAGAATATGCATTCGTGGGGAAGATGATGAGGGGAGTTTGAGTGTGTGAAGGTGAATGGGATAAGGGTGAGGGTGAGTGAGGTGTTATGGTGTGGTAAGGTGTAAGGTGTGTGTGTGATTAGTTTGTACCCTAAAAAAATAAATTAGACGCAAAATAAAATCTATAAAAATTAAAATCCTATAAGAAAATAAATATTTACAAAACTATAATATAAAATTAAACAATATAAATTCAAAAAAGTTAAAAATAAATAAACTTCTAATCCTAAAAATAAAAGACTTAAAATAAAATGATACTAATAAACCTAATAAAATATTAATAAAAAAAAACTAAAACTAAAAACTAAAAATAAAATAAAAAATAAAAAATAAAACTCACACCTAATTAAAAAATATAAAAACAGTCGACACACAAATAAATCCTAAAACTTATTCAAAATTCTAAACAAATTAAAACATAAATCCTAAAAATTAAAAACAACACAAATAAAAATAAAATAAAATCTAAAATAAGACATGTCAAAAGACACGATAATCCGTTAAAACGACACGACCCGACACGAAATTATAAGTTAATGGGTTTACCTTTATTGGTTTTAGGTTATTAACGGGTTAACACGGTAGACCCGTTAACACTAACTGTTTGGGTTTAGAAATTTACTTGTACCCTTTTTAACCCGTTAACACTAAGGGGTACTATAGGGTCACCCAATCCGTACCCGATAAGAATAACCAATTAAACCCATTATTTCTAAATCCTTTAAGACTAACAGGTACTATAGGGTCACCCAACCTATACCTAATAAGAATTACAATTAAAACCCATTATTTTAAAACTATTAAAGACTAACTGGTTCTATAGAGTCACCGAACCCGTTACCCGTTTAGACCCAAACTAATTATTTAATATTAACGATGGTATCAGTTCGGGTCTTGTACCCATTAATATTAACGGTTCGTGTTTGGGTATTCTCATTAGATCCATTAGCCTTAACAGGTCGAATATGGGTTAGGGGTGTTTTGTACCGTAACCCGTGACCCGTACACGACCCAAACCGACCCATTGACAGGTCTACTAAAAACTATATGCGACAAAAATAAAAGTCTAAAAAGTACAAACTAAAAACACGAGGCTCGGGTGAAATCTAGGACACGACTTAGGCTCAGGTTTAGTACGGGACTAGGGTCGGGGCATCGAAACTGATATAGGCAAGCTCAACGGGACTCTATCTTCAGAGTCGCTTTGATTGTCTTCAATGAACGCTTTTAATCACTACTTTGTCGTATTTAACTTGATTTAGCACTATTTGATGCCACGACTGCATATTGATTTGAGAAATAAACAAATATGAACATAAGGCCATTTTTATTAAAAATGAGCAACTAAAATGCTTCTATTTGGGGCATAAATTAAACACTTTTGGGTGCTTATCACACCACCCCCAAATAGAACAATGCTAGTCCTCGAGCAAAAATAGAGAGAAAATAGGGATAAGTGACCAAAAGTGTACCCCTTTCGCAGGCACTTGCAATTTCACTTAGCATGTGAAACAAGTCGTTAAACTTATAGCCTTCCCTATAGGACGAGTGGTGTCTCATGAGGGTTTGCAGTGAATGTACCAATACAATTCAAAATTTATTTAAATACATTTTATTATTTTGACAATAAAAAGCTTAAAAACCCAACTCAAAAGGCATCAAGGAATATAATGTTCAACTATCAAAGTATAAAATTACTTAATACCAAAAGCACAATCCTTCCTAAAATTAAGCATGTGCTAGTGTGAAATAATCTTAAGTATCATTTGGGTAATTCTCAGATCGCCTTTATAGAATCGACGTGTTGACATCAATTCTCACTGGATATATCTCTCTGAATAGAACTTTATGAGAATTGGGTAAGTGTATCTCTCTAGTGTGTGAGGAGGTGAGTAAATGTAAGCAAGCTCAAAGGTCTCACACACTTTAAAAAATGAATACATGAAAGAAATTTGATCTCATGAAGGAATTATAACCACTATGATGAGAATCTTGAGTTATTCACCATATAGACTTCTCATTCTCCCCAACACATTACCAAGGGTGAAAATGGGGTTTTTATAAGGGAGAACGGGGAAATGAAATGAAAAAGATATACTCGTAAGGTTTTTTGAGAAGAGTATGAGACACTTTGACTGAATACTGTCTTCATCAAAAACTAAAATTCTTTGCCAAAGGCTAGGTTATCACCATCATTGGGAATGACGACAATTCAGATGGTGCCAGCACTAGCAACCCTGTATCAAAAATTTTGCATGGAACTAATGACACGTTCCTCTCATTTTTAAAAGGTCTCCCCTTCTTATCCCAATGGGAGACAATTTCAAAGAACAAGTTTGTCCAGAGCACAAGCCTCATGGAAATGTCAATGTAATTCAGATGTTTAAGAACATGCACTTCATGCCTGGAATGGGTCTAAGACAATGACACCAAGGGATCCTTGAGCCAATAGTCCTAAAACAAGACTTTCTCCCATACGTCTTGGGATAACATCACTCACCATATAAACTTAAAACACTATGACAACTATACCAAAAAAAGCCTTAAAGATAGGAAGATCGTCTCAGGAGATTCCTTGAATATAAGGTTTATCATAAAGGGTGAAGACATACCCTTATGAGGATTCTATGAACCTTGGTATGACGCCATTGAAAAAAAGATAAATCTAGGGATGAAGGTCTTCTTGCAAGATAAAAACACCTGGGACGAGAAATGGAAGCATGAGGTGGAACCTCTAACTGATAAGACTATGTAAAACACTAAAAACTCTTAGGACAGCGACGCCAAGGATTCATTCAACCTGAAAATGCTAGGGCTGAGTCTCTGCATAATTCACCAAGTGGCTTTACTATCATACATGTCCACAATGATTGCAACTGCTGAAGCACCTCTATTTAATTGGCATGTTGTTCCAATCTAACCTAAAGAAGCCAATTTAGACCCTGTTAGACACCCTCTCCGAGAAATCCCCAAACTTGCAACTTCTTCTCTTATTTCTGATATCATTGTACATGAGGCCTCTTTGGATGAAGTTTTCAATGCCGTATTTCCTGAAAATGAAATAGACGAGGATTTCGAGTATCTTACTGTGCCTTACATTAATTGCAATGATTTTTTCAAACTCATGACGATGATAATTTAGTAAATGAATAATTCTTAACTGATGTCAATCGGGAAAATAATAAAAAATATAAATGTGTTCAAACTAATGATGATGAGACTATTGTTATTAATCTCGATTCTAGTAGCCAACTATTCGAGATTAGGATAATGTCCTCCTTGAATGACCATGAGCGGTCACAATTTGAAGATCTTCTGAAAGAGTTGGTGGACGTCTTCACATGGGCCTATAACAATATGATCGACATTGAACTAGAGATAGCTCAGCGTGAGATCCCCACAATCTCAAAGAGCAAGCTCGTCAAGTAGAAACTGCGGAAGCTCCAAACAGAATGGTCCTTTAAAGTTAAATAAGAAGTAATGAAATAGTTGAATGTAGGATTTTTTCACGTAGTCGAATACACTACATGGCTCATAAACATCACCCCTGTGCCAAAATTGGGAGGAAAAGTCTGCATGTGCATTGACTATCAGAACCTGAATCAGGTATCCTTGAAGAATGATTACCCTCTGCCCAATATCGATATGATCATAGACAACACGAATAGGCGTGCTCTAAAGTCATTTATCGATAGTTTCGTTGGTTATAACCAATTAAAATGCACCCAGACCTCAAGGAAAATACCACATTCATCCCGCCATGGGGAACCTTTGGCTACACAGTCATGGTATTTAGGCTCAAGAATGAAGGGGCTACCTACTAAAGGACCACCACAACCATCTTGCATGGCATTATCCACAAAGAAGTCAAGGTATATGTCAATGAAATAATCATCGAGTTTAAGACCCGCGAAGGTCATATTCTCTCCCTAAGATAATTCTTCGAGTGACTATGATAGTACCAGTTGATACTTAACCCACATAAATGTATCTTTGATGTCACTAATGGAAAATTGTTAAATTCATGGTCAGTGATAGAGGGATCGAAGTAGACCCCACTAAACTAAAAGCCATACTCGATATGCCACCCCCAAATGGAGAAAGAAGTCCGACAATTCCCGATTAAGATACAATACGTCAGTCGATTCATCAACTAATAGACCTCTACCTAGAGCCTATTTTAATACTTCTTCGACATGACTTGACCAAGGTTTGGGATGAGGCATGCCAAGAAGCCTTTGATCGGATTAAGCAATACCTCACTCAACCTTTGATGTTAATGCTTCCACAGATAGGTCTCCCCCTCCTCTTATACTTAACAGTCATCGATACTGCTGCAGGGGATTTATTATCATGATACATTGAGGAATCTCATAAGTAGAGTCGAAAGCTAGTTGGGTATGAAGTCAACTACACTGCCTTGGAGCAGGCATGTGTCACCATGGTCTGGGTCACGCAGAAACTATGAAATTACATCTTTCATTCCTCATCAGACTAGTATCCCAAATGAATCCCATAAAAAACTTCTAGAGAAACCCGATCGATCAAGCCGAATGGACCCTTGGATAATGTTACTAGCCATGTTTGACATTGTGTACATCACACAAAAATCCATGAAGGGGAGGGCCATCTTCTCTTATATTGCCAACCATTAAGACATCATATGCACCGTTCAGGAGGACCTCAGGTAGCATATGTTCTTTAACGAAGCTACCAACAAGAACGAGTATGGTATTGGGATACTCCTAATTACCCCCGATGACTCTCACAACCTCATTTCCATCAAGTTGGACTTCCCTTGGACCAAAAAAATGATGGAATACGAGGCATGCACCATAGGAGTCAAGATAGCCCTCGATAAAGGAATCAAGAACATAGACGTTTATAGGGATCCTCCCCTTATTATCGAATAAATTCTCAAGAAATAAAAAGTCAAAGACGAGAAGTTCCTTCCATTCCATAACCATTTAGAAGAGTTTTCCTTCCTGTTCAAAGATGTTATCTCCCATTACCTCACTCACTCGAAGAATATCCTAGTTTGATAACCTTCAACACTTACCTCCTTGAGAATTATACAACATGACATCTCCCTGACCCTTCTCTACCTGGGGCATAAACGGCATCGAGAAGGTCATTCCCAAAGCTTTAAACATGCACGAATTCATCCTAGTTGCCATTGAATACTTCACGAAATGGGTGAAATCCTAGTCATACACAGTACTAAATGAAAAGAAAGTGGTCAAGTATATCAGTAAGAATATCATTTGTCGCTACAAAATTCCCCGTCAGTTATATCATACAATGGATTCCACTTCGAGGCTGAGGTCACATTATTAGTCGACGAGTATGGAATTTATAGACATAAATATTCTCCCTATCGACCCCGAACCAACGGAGTTGTTAAAGCTTCTAATAAGAGCCTTAAGAACATCATAAATAAGATGACTGAAAGCTGCAGAGACTGGGACAATCAAATTCCACACTCCCTTTGGGGCTATTGCACCTCTATTAAAACACCTAGTAGGGCTACCCCTATTCTCTATTATATGACATAGATGCACTTCTCCCTATCAAACTTTAAGTGCCTTATCTGCGTGTCATGATATAAAATAAGATTAGTTAGGAAGGCTGACATCAGAGCTATTATGATAACCTCTCACTCCTAGATGAAAAAAGAATAAAAGCTTTATACCATATATAAGAATACTATCACCAGAGCGCACAACCATTAAACAAGAAAGTTAAGGGCCATAGTGTCCAAGAAGGGGATCTTGCCCTCAAATAAATCATAAAAATTGTTTGACATCGGAGAGGAAATCTCAAACCTAATTAGAGTGACCCATACATTTTTAAGAAAATCCTTTCAGGTGGCGCCGCTATGCTCACAGATCTCGATGGAGTAGAAATGGAGTGTCTAATTAACCTAGACCGTCTAAAAAAGTTCTACCCTTAATCCGATCCCTCCTCACACTAAGACTCTTTAATCCCCTTCTATTCTAAAGAAAAATATCTCTCCATTTCCCTTACTCAAAACTACATGGGACTTGATCCTCTCAAAACAACCCTTTTAAATGAAGCTCATAAATTTTCAAAACCCACAGAGGTATATTGGTAGCCCATATAACACACATGGCCACAGTCCTTTCTTTATAAAAAAAGCTATTATTTTCTTTCTCCGATAATGGAAATACTTCTCATCTTTTAAACGAACAAAAGGATTATGAAGTCTTAATGACTAGTATAGATAGTTCAAATACGAAATTCATCAAAAAACTCAACAAAATATGTCAACATTACTTGTCTTTTATTTAACCAGGAATATGGTTATTATATGAAGTATCAGCAGCGGGAGTCAAATAAACCACTCCCTTCCTAACCCTCATACATCCTACCATTCCCTACTGTTAAAATAACTTCACAAAAAATTTAAAAAAAATACCAAACACATACATAAAACAAAAACACCTACCCAAATACAAATTCATAACAAATAAAAAACCAATTTCATAGAACTTTGCCCTCAACTATCAGATGGTCTTGCCTCATCATCATTACCTAGCCCTAGGGGCCCTAGGTGTCCCATTCCTGATTACTTCTCCGAATGTTCTCCATGAAATTATATTCCTTAATGACATTTGATGCAACCATAACACCTTCTTCTATGGTATCAGACACGACAAGCTATATTTTCCCAGTCTCCTCCACCAAAATCTTTCAACCACCATTTTCCATAACCACTTCAAATAATCTTCTAATAAAAACCCAACCTCTCGAACGGATAATGATAGAGGAGTAGATAGTCGATAATGCTTCTTTAAACTCCCCAATATTATCCTCTAGGACCCGATAAAGTCTTCCATCGAAAAGAAGTCAGTTATGCGGGGAGACACAATATGCTCCCATCCTACTTGGCACAGAAGCCGTCGGGGAATGTAGAATGAAGTGTGATGATGAGAAACCCTCACTAAGTTTTTAACTTTTATTAAAACAATCAAATGAGTTTCGAACTTCTTTTTGAAGAGACTTTGTAAAAATCTTGATTAGTACACAAGGTGTGTTAAAAAGATTTTGTAAGAACACATTATTAAAGATTTTTGGAAATAGGTTTTTAGTTTAAAGCCTAAGTCTATGCAACAGATTGTAGCTATGGAAAATAAAGAAGCACACAGACGAGACATATATTTTTTACATGGTAAACCCCCACCCAAATTGGGGAAACATCCACGGAGGCCTCTACACCTCAAAACAAAAATCCACTAAATTTTTTTTAATGTTATAGACATTCAACAAGATACACAAAAAAACCCTATTATAAGTCCAGAAATATACCTACACACCTCGATTATTTTCTATCTTATTTAAGGCACTGATGTTGTCCTCTCTATTCTTTAGCTTGGATCTTTTTCTCTTTTATCTTTATGTCGACTCAAATGGTCTCAACCGACAACACTAATAGTGATGGTGAGTGGTTGTGTTATGAGTGTTGTGCCTAAATCACATGAATACACTCATACACGCTTAATTACAAATAATTCCTACGAATTAAAAAAACTCTAAGTATGAAATCTATTTTTCACACGACTGAAATTAGACTTATTCTTTTTCTCATAATATTTTTAGATCTATTATTCTTTACAATCGTTAAACAGAGATCCTTTAGAAATTATTTATATACAAAATTTTCGAATAGAAAAATCTTAACAGATCCGAAATATGCAAGTCTTTATTTTAGGTTTGTAAAAAAAAAAGAAATGTTGGATAGATAAGATTACAAACTTTACAAAATAAAATCCAACACAAGAGAATGATATCTTAGTAATGATATAAAATAACCTATGGATCTAAGCGAATGTGTATCACTGATTTAGATCAATGACTTTCTAAACAGAAGCAGAATCTAATTTTGTGAGGCTATTGAGTGAGAGATTTAGACCTAAGAGGATGAAAATAAAAACCAAAAACACCTAAATCTTAAACTATTTTCTGAAGATAATTTGGTAGGGTTTTGTTCACGAATTCTACTTTTTCTCTCTTTTCTCTCTTTTATTTCTTTTCTTCTCTCCTCTCTCTCTACTCTTTTTTTTTTTATTTCAAACCCTTAGACCTCTCAAATATTAGAATTGCGAAGACGAAGGTCTCTATTTATACAAGTGTTGAAAGGATATTAAAGGTCAAGGAAAATCAGTGGATGAGATTAACTGGACTATTAGAAATCTTGATCTAATGGTTCTTAATTGACCGCACAAACAAATGCTCTGATTGAATCTTATTATTGTTCCTAGGATTGACCAAGATAACATGCAAACCTTAGATAAAAATGATTGAACGATTAAGATGGCAAGCTGATGATGTGAGTGTGAGAAAACACAACTTGAACTAGTAATATGCAACCACGTGTCAGCCATATAATCAATCTCAAATGTGTGTTTTTATACTTTATAAAATCTCAGTTTTAACCACAAATTTATCCAGAGCTTTTGGATTCTAACCAAGGCATTCCTTAGAAATTTTCAATATATGAAAATTAATACCCTAAATGTATCTCATGGTAGTAGTGGTGGTGAAACCTAAAAAAATAAAATATCATATGGCAAAGATCAAGAATTTTAGTTGAATTTATACAATAGAATGTCCATATGGACTCAAATATCTTTCCCCCATTTTGTCTCTAATGGACATGGGGTGAAACAATCAAAACTAGCATATATTAAGTATGAAAATATAAATTTATCAACCTAAATTATATAATGGGTCACCTCAAGGTTACATAAAACAGCGATAGGAGGCGTCTTTTATTATTTTTGAAATGAACGTGCCCTATATCCTCTAAGACCAATTATAAGCAAAAAAATAATGCCAATGGATTTTCTTAAAGATTCAAATCATATATTATCTAATGGTTATGTGAACAAATCATCTAGTTAATATTCAATGGGTGAATTTTTTATCTTTATTTCTTTAGATTGAACTAATTCCCATATAAAATGATGTCTTATCTTAATATGTTTAGTATGGGAATGTTGAACAAGATTTTCTAGAGATGTTTATCGCACTTTGATTATCGCAGTATTGATTTTGCTTTTCTTCTTTAGTTCCATAATCACTATATGCTTTGTCCACATTAATTGAGCACAACAGTTCCCTACTACTATATATTCTGATTCTGATGTGGAAAGTGAAGTGCAGTTTTTCTTTTTTACTTCTCTATACTACTAAGTTATTACTTATATAATAACAAGCACCTGATGTGCTTTTAATGTGGTCAGAACACCTAGCCTAATCAGCGTCGGTGTATCCTATAATTGTGCTAGATGTATCTTTTGTTTACCATATACCTAGGTTTATTGTCCTTCTAACATATTTAATTATACGTTTAACACATAGAAGGTAACTTTATATATGCACACTTTGGTAATGGGCACAGATGCACACATCATACATGATATCAGGTCGAGAGGCTGTTAAGTATAACAAGCATCCAATCATGGTTCTATATAGGGTAGGATCTATAGGTTTCCCATGTTCATCTTGAGATAGCTTTGCAGAAGTACTCATGGGAGTCCTAGAAATTTCGGCATTATCTAAACCGAATTTTTTCATGAACTCTATTGCATACTCAGATTGCCATATGAATAATCCATTATCTTTTTTCTTAACTTGAAGTCATAAGAAATATTGAAGCTCCCCCATAAGTGACATTTGGGATTCCCCGTGCATAATTTTGAAAACTTTTTAACCTCATTAGGGGAAGTAGAACCAAATATTATGTTGTCAACATAAAACTGAGATATCAAGATCTTTTTTTTAAAGTGTTTAACAAATAATGTCGGGTCATTACCACCTCATCAAAAACTTTTATTAATAAGAAAGGTCGACATGCATTTGTACCAAGCCGGGCTTGTTTTAAATCGTATAATTCTTGTTTCAATCTATACACATGGTTTGGGTAATGAGGGTCAATAAAGCTTTTTGATTATTCAACATAAATATCCTCTCTCAAAATACCATTTAAAAAGGAGAATTTTATTTCCATTTGATAATGTGTGAATTGTAAGTGACAAGCTATGGCCAAGAGTAAGGGAACAGACTCAAGGCATGTGACCGAAGCAAAGGTCTCCTCGAAATCTATTTCTTCAACTTGAGAGTAACCCTGGGCAACTAATCTGGCTTTATTTCTAACAATCATCCCAGATTCATCTATTTTGTTTTTTAAAATCCAACGAGTGCCCCTTTTATTTTCTGGTCTAGGCATAAGATACCACACATCATGACTTTTAAATTGGATGAGCTCTTCTTACATAGCACCTATCCAAAATGAGTCATTGAGTGCTTCATTTATATTATTTGGTTCTATTAAAGGAACAAAACATGCAAAATGAGCGACATTACGTAATTGGGATCTTGTACGCACTGCATCTTTAGGGTTACCAAGAATATTATCTATGGGATGAGCTTTAGAGACCTAGTTCGGTACTTTAGGGGTCTCAGTTAGTAAAGGATAAACTATCTCTGGAGAGTCATAGGTAAAATAGTTTTCAGACTCGTCCACTATAGCTGGCCCTTGTTCTTTACTCTCAATATTAGTGTCACTCACTATCACATTTATCGACTCCATTATGACTTTGGTACGCAAATTATAAATGCAATAAGCCCGATTATTAGGGGAGTAACCCAAAAAATGGATTTTTCACCATGGGTTTCAAACTTAGACATGTGTTCTCTTTCTTTGCAAACGAAATAAGTACTCCCAAAAGTTTAAAAATATTTTAAGTTCAGATTTTTGCCTTACCAAAGTTCATACGACGTTTGTTTGGTATTTTTTGAAGGTGTACTCTGTTGATAATATGACATGATGTTTGAATTGCCTCAACCCAAAAGTATTTTGACAAGTTCTTAGCATATATCATTACCCTGACCATTTCTTGGATTGTGCGATTTTTACGCCCGGCAATACCATTATGCTGAGGTGGTTTAGGTGCACTGAACTTGTGTTGGTATACATTACAGTTACAATATTTTTTCCGCCTAAGTCTTTAAATTCGCCTCCTCCATCGATACGGATTCAATTGACATGGGTATCTTTTTCATTCTCGATTCTTAAAAGAATTTTTAAAAATTCCAGGAATGTATCAGATTTTGTTTTAAAAATCTACCCAAGAGAATCGAGTAAAATCATCCACCATAAACAAAATATAAATGTTACCACAAAGGCTTACGGTTCGGGACGGACCCATGAGATCCATGTGGATTAACGCTATAGGATTTGTTGTTAAAGTATATTTAACTTTCTTATGAGTAGATTTAACTATTTTTCCTTCTTGACACAGCCCACAAACAACATTTGAAATAGATTTTATTTTTGGCAAACCTCTAACTATATCCCGTGAGATTAATTTGCTAAGATTTTCATAATTTATGTGACCTAAACGATCGTGAAAATTTTAATTGTCATCAAATCTGGCAAACCTATAAGTCTCATCACCCGAATTTACTGTTTAACAGTTATCTGGGGTCCTGTGACTAGTAAGGATGCAATCACCATTCTCATTTTAAATTTTACAATTTGTTTTTGAGTATGTGACTGAGTGATTGGAGTCGCAAAATTGTGATATACTTAACAGATTAACTTTAAGAACTTTCACTGATAAGACATCTTTGAGAATTAGGAGTCCTTTTCCCTAGAGTGTTCCTTTACCTATGATTTGAACTGATACTCCGTTCACAAATAAAACATTTCGTCTAAAGAAGTCAGTCCTGTCGAATAATTTATTATCCTCTCCACTCATATGTTAGGAACATCTAGAGTCTAAGTACCAACGAGAAGCAGTATGTTCAACTTTTAAAGCGCTTATAACTATTTTACACTTCAATTGGGGTATTAGATCGTCGTTTCTAACCCATATAGATATATTTTTAAAAGGTTTATGAGATTTTTGTTTAGTAATATATCTATAACTCTTTCTCTTATATTTCTTCTAAGCTTGAGATCATTTCTTCCTTTTCCTCTAGTTAGAGTTTTTATTGGGCTCTTTAGGAAGTACGTAATTATTTATGTTATGCCTAGAATAGTTAAGGTTTTTCTAAATAGGTGATTTATAGGCAGGATTAAATAGTCATTTTTAAAAACATTCACCAAGATAGTGTCCATAAACATCACAGTATGAACAGTATTGGTGGCTAGACGGTTGTCTCTAATTTTAAAATATTTGAAAAAATGTTTATCTATTTGCTGGACATTGACCTTAGGTCTAACTGTAGCAGTTTTCCATTCAGGTTCAAATCTCCTAACAAGGGTGCAAATATATTTAGACTTAGGTTCAGTGGTAGGCTTTGGACAATTTTTCATTAAGATGTCTGGCCCTTTTTGCTTATTCTCGAGATCAAGTTTTAAGGATTAAAAATCAGGACATAGATCAATAGGTCTTTTTCTATAAGGCACAAATTTTATGTTTTGCAAAGGTAAGGTTTGGTTTGTGCCTTAGTTTTTGATAAAAACCTATGCCTGTTTTGTTTTCAGAATTGGTTTTACTAGAGGTAACACAATCTTTAAAAAAATTGGAATTATTTCCAAACTTAGAAATTTTTTTGAAGACACTTGAAACGTTTTCTTTAGATTGTTCCAATTCTATCAAAGTTACCTTATATTTCTTTTCCAAATTTCATTTAACTCAGAAAGTTCTTTATTTTTTTCAACAAAACTTTGGTTTTTGATTCATAGGCCAAACACTAATTTGTGTAGTCGTTAGTGTTCTTCTTTACCATTAGGCTTAAAGCTTCAATTTTTCAGTTAGATCCTTAACTGTCTTTTCTAGTTTGGTGCTCTTCTTAAGAGTCTTAGTGTATAGTGTGTGAATGTCAGGGAGGTCATCATTATCGTACTCATTAAGTGCAGTGTGTGAATTGTCTCCTAACGTTTCATCTGTTGTACTCTCACACACATTTAATTCGTCATTGTTGCGTTCACTTTGACTCCACGCATTGTTGTAGAGTTACTACTAGTAGTACAATGACGTTAATATTATTTAAGCAGAGTGTAGATAAACTAGAAGCATGCAAGACATCATAGGACATAACCTTACTAGGCATGATAGAATCAAGTTCATTATTACTAGTAGACATATCATCAGAATAAAAAAATTTAGCAAAAAAGGACATGAAAGGGTAACATATATTGGAGGATTCAGGATCATCTTCTCCAGAATCATTCTAATCATCCCAAGTCTTACTGATATGTGGTCTAGTAGTGTTATTCAGTTTGACCCTACAATTAGTATCTAAGTGACCCATTTTACCACATCTAAAACATTGAGTGTTTTTAAGGTCTCTTTGAGGTCTATGGTTAGTCTCAGTATTGTGTTTGTAAGGATTCCTCTCATGAGGATTGTTATTAGAATGGTTAGGATAAACTGGTTTCCCTTGTTTAGAAACAACATTGTTTCTAAACTTTAATTTTTTCTTAATTGGTTTGACATTAGGGCTATCTAGTTATCCAAGGTTTCCAAATAACATTCCTCATCAGAGTCAAGGTCAATATTAGGCATAACTAATTGAAGTGAAGTCACTTTGGACTGCATTATAACATTTGAACTAGATTTCCTTTTCTGATTAATCGTGAGATACTTTTTAAATTCAATTTCCATTTTTATAGTTCTATGTTTGCTATTGAGGAGTTCAGGTTTCAAGTATGGATCGTCTATCTCCTTAATTGCATTCCTTTTATTATCAAACTTAAGGGGAAAGGATCTTAGCATTTTAGATAAAATTTCTTTCCTATCGTACATTATACCATCAGCATGCATTTTTGTTATAATATCATTCAATCTAATGTAGAATTAATAAAAATTCTCAATCTCATGAATAGGCAAAGTGTTATACTATTGTATCAACATCTATTCTTTGGCAGCCTTAACACGTTCATCCCCTTCATGGGTTGTGATTAACATGTCTCAGGCTTCCTTAGATGTTAAGCAAATGGAGATAAGTTTAAATTCGTGTTCATTGCAAAACATAAAAATTGCATTCTTCCTTTTATTATTACTTAAAGCGGCATGTTTTTATTATTCAGTGAACTCAGTAAGGAACTTCTTAATCCTCTCAGTGCTATCTCTTACTATAGGCTTAGTTGGATGAGAATAGCCATTTTCAATTTCTTCCCAAACATCATCTCCCAATGTCTCTTGGATGAAAGTAATCATTCTTACTTTCCAGTAAGGGAAATTGGTTCGATCAAAGAGGGGAGGTCTGGACCGATTTCCAAGACGCTCAAATTTTTCGTCCATAGAAAGATTTTGCAAACAGTCTCAAAGTAGATGATCAAATGTTTTTGAAAAAACAAAATACTTAGATCTTATACCAATTGAAAACCCCTCACCGAGTCATTTTAAATTTTGTTAAAAAGGTCAAATGAGTTCCGAACTACTTTTTGAAGAGACTCTTGTAAAACTCTTGATTAGTACACAAGGTGTTTATAAAACAGTTTGTAAGAAGAAAATATTCAAAATTATGGGAAATAGTTTTTTAGTTTAAAATCTAAGTCTATGCACTAGATTATAGCTATGGAAAATAAAGAAGCATACATAATAGACATATATTTTTTTTATGGTAAAACCCTACCCAAATTGGGGAAACGTCCATAGAGGTCTCTACACATCAAAATAAAAATCCACTAAAATAGTTTTAAGGTTACAAGTATTCAATGAGATATAAAAAAAACAGACCTATTCTATGTCTAAAAATATACCTACACTCCTCGATTATTTTATGAATTCTTTAAGGCTCTAATGTTGTCCTCTCTGTTCTTTAGCTTGGATCCTTTTCTCTTTTATCTTTACATCGACTTAAATGGTTAAAATCTCTCAACCAACAACACTCTTAGTGATGATGAGTGATCATGTTGTGAGTGTTGTGCCTAAATAAAATGTATGCACTCTCGCATGCTTAATTACAAACAATTCCTATGAATTACAAAAACTCTAAGTATGAAATATCTTTTTCACACTACTGAAATTAGACTCTCTTTTTCTCAGAATATTTTCAAATCTATGATTCTTTAAAATCTTTAAAACAAAGATCCTTTAGAAATTATTTATATACAAAATTTTCAAACTAAAAAATCTTAACAGATCTGAAATATACAAGTCTTTATTTCAGGTTTGTAAAACACAGAGAAATGTTCGATAGATAAGATCACAAACTTTACAGAATAACATCCAACATAAGAGAATGATTCTCAATAAAGAAATCAAAACAATGTATGGATCTAAGTGAAAATGTATCACTAATTTAAATCTATGAGTTTCTAAATAGAAACGGGATCTAATTCTGTGAGGCTGTTGAGGGAGAGATTTAAACCTAAGAGGAGAGAAATGAAAATAAAAAACACCTAACTCTTAAACTATTTTCTCAAGAAAATTTGGTAGAGTTTTGTTTAGGATTTCTATTTTTTCTCTCTTTTATTTCTTTTATTCTCTCTTCTCTCTCTACCTTTTTTTCTCTCTTAGACCCTTACACCTCTCAAAGTTTGGAATCGTGAAAATAAAGGTCTTTATTTATACAAGTGTTGGAAGGATCTGGAAGATCAAGAAAAATCCATGGATGAGATTAACTTGACTGTTTGAATTCTTGATCTAACGGTGATTAATGGACTACACAAACAAATGCTCTAATTGGCTCTTATTGTAGTCACAAGGGTTGACCAAGATAACATCCAGACCTTAGATAAAAATGATCGAACGATTAAAATGGCAAGCTGATGATGGGAGTGTGAGAAAACATAACTTGAACCAGTAATATGCAACCACATGCCAGCCATATAATCAATCTCAAATGCGTGTTTTTATACTTTATAAAATCTCATATTTAACCACAAATTTATCTAGCGCTTTTGGATTCTACCCAAGGCAGTTTCTAGAAATTTTTTATATATGAAAATTAAACCCCAAACATTTTAGAACCCTAAATTTAATTCTTTAAAAATAGATTTTAAATGTTTAAAAATTCCTAATTAGTGTAGAAAATTCATTTTAATCCAAATTAACACACACTACTCATATATGAAATGAAGTATGCAAATGTGTAGTCCTAGAGTGTTTTATGTGTTGGTTTTCAACCTGAAGACCATTGATCTTTGCTAATGAAGATAGACTTGAAGTTCTTGAAGATGCAATGAAGTAAGAGGAGTAACTCAATTTTATCTTCTTTTCCAAACTAGTTGAGCTCCTATATAGTATAGACTCAAGTGATTCAACTATATAGTGTGCTTCAATCCCCCCCTTTGAAAATGCGAGATAAAATATCCTTTGAGTCATCTAGGACTCGTAGGGATAAAAAATAAGAAAACCATATTCGTACAGAAAAGGTTTATGTACCCCGTTTCCTAGAAAATAAAAAGTACATAACTCAACTATAAACGTAGCAATACCCCAAATGTATCTAATGGTAGTAGTGGTACTGAATCCTGAAAAATAAAATAGATCATTGTAAAGATCAAGAATTTTAGTTGAATTTATATAATAGAATGTTGAAATGGACTCAAATATCTCTCCCCCGTTTTGTTTCAAATGGACTAGGGGTGAAACAATCAAAACAAGCATATCTTAAGTATGAAAATATAAGTTTATCAACCTAAATTATTCAATGGGTTGCCTCAAGGGTCTCCTACATAAAACAGAGATAGGTGGCGTGTTTGTTCATTTTTGAAATGATCGGGCCCTATATCCTCAAAGACCAATTATAAGTGAAATAGTAACCAGAATATATAATAATAGGTGATAGAGATTTATTCATGAATTATCATGCCAATGGATCTTCTTAAAATTAAAATCCTATATTATCCAAAGGATTAGTTAACAAATCACCTAGTTGATAGTCAATGGGTAAATACTTTATCTTTATTTCTTTAGATTCAACTAATTCTCATATAAACTGTTTAGTACGTGAATGTTGAACATGATTTTTAGAGATATTTATCGTACTTTGATTATCGCAGTCTAAATTTCACTTATCCTCCTTAAGCATTTTTTTTAACCAGATTAATTGAACGCAACCACTCCCTGCTGCTATATATTCTAATTCTGTTGTTGAAAGTGAAGTGAAGTTTTTCTTTTTACTACTCCATACTACTAAGTTATTACTTATATAATAACAAGCATCTGATTTGCTGTTGATGTCGTCAAAACATCCATCCCAATCAGCGTCAGTGTATCCTACAATTGTGTGAGATGTATTTTTTGTAGGTTAATTGTCCCTCTAACATATTTAATTATATGTTTAACACATAGAAGGTTATTTTCTTTAGGTTCACTTTGGTAATGGGCACAAATATGCATAACATACATGATATTAGGTGGAGAGGCTATTAAGTATAACAAGCTATCTATCTTGCTTCGATATAAGGTAGGATCTATAGGTTTCCCATGTTTATCTTTGGATAGCTTCGTAGAAATACTTATGGGAGTCCTAGAAATTTTGGCATTATCTAAACCGAATTTTTTCACTAACTCTATTGTGTACTTAGATTGAGATACGAATAATCCATTATCTTTTTTCTTGATTTGAAGTTTAAGAAATATTGAATCTCTTCCATAAGTGACATTTGGAATTCCCGTGCATAATTTTGTAAAACTTTTTAACGTCAGAATGGGAAGTAGAACCAAATATTATGTGGTCAATATAAACCTAAGCTATCAAGACCTGTTTGTTAAAGTTTTTAACAAATAATGTGTGGTCATTACCACCTTGTCGAAAACCTTTAATGATAATAAAGGTCGATAGACATTCGTACTAGTTCTAAGGGCCTTGCTTTAAATTGTATAATGCCTTTTTCATTATATACACATGGTTTGGGTAATGAGGGACAATAAAGAATTTCGGTTGTACAACATAAGTCTCCTCTATCAAAATACCATTAAAAATGGAGGATTTCACATACATTTTATAAATTGTGAATTGTAAGTGACAAGCTATGGCCAAGAGTAAGTGAACATAGTCAAGGCATGTGACTAGGGCAAAAATCTCCTGCAAATCTATTCCTTCAACTTGAGAGTAACCCTGGACAACTAATCTAGCTTTATTTCAAAATGTCATCCGAGATTTATCTGTTTTGTTTTTGAAAATCCAACGAGAGTCAATAACCTTTTTTTTTGCCTCGGCACAAGATACCAATTGAAAAACCCTCACCGAGTCATTTTAACTTTTGTTAAAAAGGTCGAATGAGTTCCGAACTACTTTTTGAAGAGACTCTTGTAAAAATCTTGATTAGTACACAAGGTGTGTTAAAAACAGTTTGTAAGAACAAAATATTCAAGATTCTTGAAAATAGATTTTTAGTTTAAAACCTAGGTCTATGAAGCAGATTGTAGTTATGGAAAATAAAGAATCACACACAAGAGACATATATTTTTTACGTGGTGAAAACCCACCCAAATAAACATCCACGGAGGTTTGTACACCTCAAAACAAAAATCCACTAAAACAGTTTAAGGTTACAAGCATTAAATGAGATATATATAAAAAAATAAACCTATTCTAAGTCCAGAAATATACCTACACTCCTCGGTTATTTTCTGACTTCCTTAAGGCTCTAATGTTGTCCACTCCGTTCTTTAGCTTGGCTCATTTTATCTTTTAGCTTTACGTCGACTCAAATGGTCAAAATCTATCAATCAATAACACTATTAGTGATGGTGCGTGATTGTGTTGTAAGTGTTGTGCCTAAATCACATGCATGCACTCATGGATGCTTAATTACAAACAATTACTATGAATTGTAAAAACTCTAAGTATTAAATCTCTTTTTCACACTACTGAAATTAGACTTAGTCTTTTTCTTAGAATATATTCAGATTTGCGATTCTTTAGAATCCTTAAAATAGAGATCCTATAGAAATTATTTATATACAAAGTTTTCGAACTAAAAAATCTTAACAGATCTGAAAAATGAAAGTCTTTATTTTAGGTTTCTAAAAAACAAAGAAATGCTGGATAGACAAAACTACAAAGTTTGTAAAATAAAATCCGACATAAGAAAACGACTTCTTAATAATGAAATCAAAACAACCTATGGACCTAAGTGAATATTTATTACCGATTTAGATCAACGAGTTTCTAAATAGAAATAAGATCTAATTATGTGAGGCCATTGGGAGAGAGATTTATACCTAAGAGGATAAAAATAAAAACCAGAAACCCCTAACTCTCAAATTATTTTATGAATAAAATTTTGTAGAGTTTTGTTTACGATTTATTGTTTTTCTCTCTTTTATTTCTTTTCTTCTCTCTTCTCTCTCTACTCTCTTTTTTCTCTCTCATATCCTTAGACCTCTGAAAGATTGGAATTGTGTAGACGAACGTCTCTATTTATTCAAGTGTTAAAAGTATATGAAAGATCAAGGCAAATTAATGGATGAGATTAACTTGACCATTCAAAGTCTTGATTTAATGGTTATTAATGGACCACTCAAACAAATGCTCTAATTGGTTCTTATTGTAGTCACAAGGTTTGACCAAGATAACATGGAGACCTTAGATAAAAATCATGGAAAGGTTAGGATGGAAAGCTAATGATGTGAGTGTCCAAAAACACAACTTGAACCAGTAATATGCAACCACGTGCCAACCATTTAATCAATATCAAAGGCGTGTTTGTATACTTTATAAAATCTCAGTTTTAACCACAAATTTATCTAGAGCTTTTCGATTCTACCCAAGGCAGTCTTTAGAAATTTTCAATATATGAAAATTAAAACCCAAACATTTTAAAACCCTAAATTTAATTCTTTAAAAATAGATTTTAAATCTTTAAACATTCCTAAAACTTTATAATTAGTGTAGAAAATTCATTTTAATCCAAATTATCACACACCCTTCATATAGGAAATCAAATATGCAAATGTGTAGTCCTATAGTGTTTTGAGTGTTTTTTTCTACCTAAAGACAATTGATCTTTGGTGATGAAGATAGACTTGAAGTTCTTGAAGATGAAATTAAGTAAGATGAGTAGCTTAATTTTTTCTTCTTTTCCAAACTAGTTGAGCTCCTATATAGTATAGACTTAAGTGAGTTAACTATATAATGTGCTTCAATCTCCCCCATGGAAAGGAGAGACAAAATTTCCTTCGAGTCATCTAGGACTCGTAGGGATAAAACATAAGAAAACCCTATTCCTATACAAAAGGTATATTTACCCCATTTCCTAGAAATTAAAAGTACATAACTCCACCTTTCCCTCTATAATATATTTCACCACCCTCTCCCTTAGGTGCCCATTGTACCCCAACTCATGTGCAAACTGCCTCATCTGTACGTGCATACCCATAGCCCTTGCGACCCTCAAAGGTAGAATCCAGGGGTAGAAGGTCACCTGCTTACACAATAAAGAGTCAATAATCTACACATAAGCAATCTGCCTCATCTCATGGATTAAAATTCTACCCCGGTTGCTCATCTGGGCATTCAGCACCTCCCACACATCATTCAAAGAGAGGGATTAGTTTGAACGCCTATTCGAATTCCTCAACCTATACGTCCTACAGAATCTCCAATTTTGCTCGCCTTTGAGGACACTAAACCCATGTTATGACCTATCACCTCATATAACCATATCTATAAAATTCAACACCAAGAATTAAAGAAAGAAAGTAAAGGACAACAAGAAAATAAAAAGGAAATCGAACTTAGAGATTACCTCCAAGAGATATATGGAACCTATAAATGTCTGTTGGCAACACCAGTGAAAGCATCGAAAGAAGAATAAATGTATGCCATGGTAAATATCCTCTAGTCGTACCGATGGGTGTCCGAGATGATCCTCAAAGATGGAAAGAACCAAATATGAATGACATCGCCAATCGTCACCACTACAAATCCTCCTTGAAAAAGTAGAATAAATAAATGGGCTACCTATCTCACTTGCTGCCCATCGATATCATCAATCTGCCTTGATAATGAAGTCTCCTTCAGTACATATCTACTGATGGAATCCCCTTACATGATTCATTCGGCATCCCCAATGGAAACCCGCATTGCTACCTCCTTGATACGTAAAGTCCGGTCCACCACGTTTTGCTGCCCGACACAGTCTATCCCTATCAATAATGGACATCCAAAGGAGTAAATGTCATCTCCCCAATATCCAAGTAAAATGTGTGGGATGATTCCAACCACCTCTCTCTTAGTGAGCGTAACATTGTCGTAGAGCGTAACGTCTCATCTAATGCACCTGCCAACGTACCGAACCCGATAGACTTCACCATCCACTATATTATCGCATAAAGATGGTTCCAAATATCCTTAATCCCAATCATCCTTAAGATTGGATGCTCGAAGAGGATATGTCAACCTACGAGAAACTAAGAAAAAAACCTTTATTATCCTAAAAACAAGAAGAAAAAGAAAAAGGTGGAAAACTAAAAGTCAAATACACACAAAGCCATTAGGTTTCTTCACCGTCGTCAAATGATGATATGCAGGACGCATAGAAAAATTCTCTCATCTTCCACTGACTCAAAAGAGTCATATGCATTCTCATTATCCATAGCCAACGACACCACAACTCACCATTCCACACACGTCCAATTATTAAAGGACGCCCATTTATTATTATTGTTGCCAGAAGTACTCGCCATTTGATATGTTGTGAAGAAAATGGACTTAAAAAAATGGTTTTTAGAGAGATAAATCAAGAGAATTAATCATTTAAAGGTATGGAAAAATGAAGAAGGCCTCCCCCTTTTTATATGAGGCTAAATGGTATGATGATCGATAGTCCCCTGGTCCTCCTTATCGGTAGTGACATTTCCTCTCCCCCAAGAAGTTTAGGAGACCATGCCCTATGATGATAGGCATCTAACCAGACCTACTTGTCGGCAATCCTTTTAAAATTTGATCATAAAAATGCTATAAAAATCCAAAACTTACACGTAACATTCATAAAAATCTACGAAAAATCCCCGCAAAGATAAAAATGTCTTTTCTTCGAGAAAAACTCATGGTGAAGTACCAAACCAATTACAAACTCTCCTAAATACCCAGCAAGATCATCGACACGCACCCTTTTCGTTAACATACTACTCAAGAGAACCAAGAATATAGCGTAAGACTATACCGAAATACTCTACACTTTCCCCAATGGAGTCGTAATTTGAAAAATCCTCGTAAACTACATCTTTAGGTTCGCAGAATTGACCTTGACCCACTGAATTAGTTATTTCACTCCTTTGGTTCTCTGAATCGACCTTGACCTGTAAAATTTGTCAGTTCAATATTTAGGTCCTCATAATCGACCTTGACCCCATGAATTTATCACTTCAACCTTTAGGTTCGCATAATTGACCTTAACCCACATAACTGGTCAATTCAATCTTTAGGTCCACCCAGTGAATTGGTCATCTCACTCTTTAGGTTTGTAGAATCGACCTCAATCCTCTAAATCGATTACTTCAATCTTTAGGTCCGCAGAATCAATCTTGACCCGCATAATTGGTCATCTCAATCTTTAGGTTCTTATAATCGACTTTGACCCAATGAATTGTTCAACTCAATCTTTAGGTCCAAAGAATCGACCTCGACCCGCTGAATTGGTCATCACAATATTTAGGTTCACAGAATTGACCTCGACCCACAAAATTAGTCATCCCAATCGATCGGTCTGGAGAATCGACCTCGACCCGTTGAATTGGTCATCTGAATCTTTAGGTCCACAGAATCATCATTGTCCCTCTATATTGGTCTTCTCACTCCTTAGGTCCATAAAATGGACCTCAGTCTCTGAATTAGTCACTTCCATCCCCTAGGTCCGTAAAATTGACCTCAATCCTCTTATCAAACATTGATGAGGTGTCTATCTTTCAACAACTGTCGCTTTTTCTAAGCCCACTCATTAGGGGACTATGTTAACACCCTATCCTAATACCCCCAAGCACCTCCTTAGGACCCTAACACTCCTCATATCTCTATAAACTATGGGTCATATTTTGAATACTAATCTGGAGGCCACTGAGTGCTCTCAGTCCCCGTTTGACTTTAATAAGCTCTTTACCTAAAGCGAAGCTCAATGAAATCTCTAAGGGCTCTGGATATCCTTTCTGACTGTCCATTCCTTGCGGAAATTGGCCTCACGGTTCGTGTTAACAATCCTTTTTACTCTGAGTACTGATCTCGAGGAAACTGGTCACTCTTGAGCCCCATAACCCCGATAAACTTTTTAACCTGAGAAAATATGAATGAAACCTCAAAGGGCGCTGAAACCCTTTTCCAATGGTCTGTTCGTTGCGCAAATCGGTCACACGGTTCGCAAAAATGAGCCATTTTAATTTAAAAGTCCACCAGGTGCTTCTGGTCCCCATTTGACCTTGGTCAACTCTTTAAACCAAGTGAATCTTATTGAAACCTAAAAGGCTCTGAATCCCATTTCCAACGATCTGTGTCGTGCACAAATCGGCCTCATGGTTCGCACGAACGACCCATTTTTTTTATCAATTTCGGCTTAGCGCAATGGATTTTTTTTTTACAAATTGAGACGTCAAACAAATATTTAGCGAAATTTTTAAAGATTTAAATTCCAAAATTTCTTTATTTGGAGAAAAAATATTTTTGACTTTTTTTTAAAATTATTCAATTTGTTTTGGAGTTTTTGATATTTTTTATTTTTTTGGCATTTTAAAGTTAGTGAAGTTTAAAAGACTAAGTGCAAAATATAAAATAGATAGAATTTAAAATGCAATGATACACAATATATAACTCAAACAAAAATTGCATTATACAAGAGATATAATTTTATATAGCGTTTTTTTAGAAGATGAACAATGAAATACAACGAAACTATATAATGAAAAGCACACATCCACAAGAGCATAGTGACAAGGGCTAGTGGCGTTAGGGTCATGAGTATAAGGGTCCTAAAATTAGTGGGGAAATTAGGATCTTAGACCCATGCTTAGGCGATAAAGATCGGCTTGGAGACTCATCATCATTTGCGTGTGCTGATGGTAGTCAGTTCGATCATCTCGGTACTCAGAGATGAACCCGTCGAGAGGGACCTCAATTTGATCCATTCGATTATTAATCACCACCGTGTCATAGGTTTAGTCTTGAAAGTCTCCTTCAAAGTTTGGGTCCACCGAGTTATCGTCCTCTTGCACACCCTCGTTAAAACTCCGCTCTTCCTCTTCACTTTATTCGACCTCGACCTTTACTGCGTCTTCACTGCCCCCCCCCCCCCCAATTTTAACATCTTCTAGAATGGGGTGTGGGGGAGTTGGGTCATTGTGGTCTTCTTTGTTTCTACAATCGATGGATGTGGCATTGATAGGATTTGGCACGTGGTTTTGGTTACCCCAGGGAATGACCTTCGCTTCGAGGCATAAGGTTATGACGAAGCGGGCATATAAGAGAGAAATCATCCTAGTGAGACAATATGCCATGATGGTGATCTCATCAAAGTAATTATGGACAAGGCTTATTTTAGCCTCCAAGTCGAATAAAAAATATAAGAGAGTCCCTTGCCTCAAAATGATATCCAAGTCATTTTGGTAGGGAGGAAGGTGCCACAAGTGATTAAATTGGTGAAGAGGGAGCAGGTGAAAGTTTTTGAGAGGGGAAGGTCCTGCGAGTCCATAGGGTATCCGAGACCCATCGGCTTGAAATTTAGATACGAAATATTCCCTTGTACTGATATGGGTAGGTGTAGGAATCGAAATATTTGACACCCACCGCTCTCTTCTTGCGCTTGATTATTTTGAGGTTGAGTTTGATTGTGACTCCATCAATATAAGTCTCATATTGGCTCTGGGAAGTGTGGACAAGTGACTCGTAGAATTATTTAATGGCGGCTCATATATGGGGTTCGAGTCCTTGGAAAACCACTATTTCCACCCAAATCGAGAGAAAAGAGAATTAACATCGACGGGTATTTCATGCCATTCAATTGTCCTCTCGATTAACATAGTACGTCAGGTGCCGAAATATTCATGGCATTAATTGCGTTCGTGGGTGGAACGAAATGTGAGTCGGTCATCACCCTCCTCAACCCCAGTTGTGTTATATTTGTTGATATATGTCTTGGGGGTGGGGTAATTTGGTGAAGATGGGAATTTGAGTAAGAACATTGAAAGAACTATAATAGAAGAGAGATGGTTGAAAGTGTGAGGAGGAATAGTGGAGGGGTTGGAGTAGTTATTGGATGGATGGTTATGAAATGGTGGGAAAGGAAAAGTTGTTTAGGTGGGAAATAAAGTGATTTAGAAAAATGAAAGGTTATGGAGGTGTGGGGAATAATTTTGGGTGTATTTTCATGGTTGGAGGGAAGGGGGTAAATTTGGGTGGAGGGAAGGTGAAAGGGTTAGAGAGAAGGGAGAAAAATGGGGAAATTGCGTTTCGGCAGCACATAAAAGCAAACCAGTCCACCATGGGGACCTAACCGATTCGATTTGAAACTCTGCCAACACTAAACTCTCAACTCTGAGGGTTCGATTTTTGGACTAAACCCATTCGGTGATGGTTCAATTTTCTAAACACCATTTTTTTATGTTTCAATTTTTCTCTTGTAATTCTTCCCCTTCCTCGGGAACAGGGGTTTAGTTTCCTAAAAGTCTCGCTAAGTTCAATCGAAATTCATCATTTTTTTATCGAAAATCTTCAATATCGTCATGCGCTCATTTTTCACACTCGGAAAGGATCTCAAAAAACCAAAATAGTTCCTCTCTTGACAAAACACACCTGACTCACTTTTAAATACTCTACGCACTCACTTGACTCTATTATAAATCAAAAACTCACCCCATACGTGTCGGGGATGTGAAGACAAATCTTAATAAACTGATTCATCCCCGTATACGGGGTCTGATAATAAAATTGTCTCCACTTCCACAATACACGCATCTAGCTTCGGCTTTAGGTGTTGTCCATTAACATCAAATATGGTCCCACCCTTAGGATCCTACATTTCTATATCACCGTGTGTGAACACTTCCTTCACAACGAACGGCCAAGACCATCTTGATCGTAACCTTTCGGGAAACAAATGTATACCAGTGTTATAATGGAGCACTTTTTGGCCCGAATGAAACTCTTTTTTATTTATATTTTGATAATGGGAAATTTTTGGGAGTAGAGATCACGCAGTTTTGACCTTGGGTAGGTTGTTGCCTTTGGGCGAGAAACTTCCCCTTCTCATGGACACATGAGGAGGATTGCAACTCAGATAACGATGCCTTAAAGTCGACAACTTTGAGCATTAATTACTGATTGAGATTGCGTAAATTGGGACAGAGTGTCCTCGAGACTCTTCTATTGTGGGATCACATAAGGTGCGAGAGGAGGCTCTTGCATTGGTGGCACTTATTGGTAAGGTGGGAATGGTGGCAATTGTTGGGAAACATATTGATTGGGATTCAACAACACATTCAATTTACCATAATTAAAATTGGGATGGTTCCCCCACGAGGGATTATAAAAGTTCCCACGAGGGACGTTAAAGTTCCCTTTATACGCTCCCACATATTCAACTTGCTCTTGAAGCATAATTTTATAGGCTGGTGTAGTTGGACATTCCTTCGTTAAAAGTCACTATCATAAATCGTACAAATACCCTCTTTTAAAGCTTAAGATAGGCTTGATGTATATCTCCCCTAGCTTCTACCACGTCTTCTAGAGGTTTGTGTAATTGATTAATTTAGATCTTTAGCTCAGTTTCTTTGTCCAATTAGTAGATTACGAATGCATAAGGAGATGGTAACGTGATTCTAGACTTAGGTTGGTTGTTTGGATTCGATGTGTCCTACGATTGAGTAGTCTCGGCGACATACTTAAAGTGGGCCTCCGCATCGTATGGATCTAATCCGAGGAACTCTCACGGACACTTTATTTCTACGAGTTACTTTTAGCTTAATTTAAGGCCATGATGGAAGCAGAAGACGAGTCTCCACTTCTCGAAACCGTGATGTCAGTACATGTTAACCAACTCGTTGAACCTCTCCCAATAATTATCAAAGGCCTTATTATTATTTTTCTTAAATTTTTGAATTTGAGACCGAATAAAGTTGGTCCTGTGAGTGGGAAAGAAATTTTGGATAACTTTAACTTCTATACCTCTCCACGTAGTGATAGAGTTCAGTGCCAAAGTCCAAATCCAAGTCTTGGATTTGTCCTTAAGTGAGAATGAGAAAATCTTGAGATGTACGACATCTTGGGTGCAAGCTTAATCGTTAAAAGTTTTGCACGCTTTATCGAACTCCTGAATGTGAAGATAAGGCTTCTTCAACACCATACCATGAAAAGTAGGAAGAATTTTAATCATCTTGTTCCAAAGTGAAATTTCCCCGCATTAAATGGTAATATAATGCGCCCCAGAGATCCGGCTCGCTTCGAATATAATTGTTCTCTTATAGGTGTTACGACATCACACCCTCTCATGTTTAGAAACTAGGGTTGTGTGACATTGCAATCCTCACCGAACTTCCTAGATGTTCTACTGGTGGTGTGACTACTCGGTGTAGGAGGTGTTGCCCAAAAGTTTGGAGTGTTCTTTTTGGTGTTATTGCTAGAAGAAGGAAGTTCTACTATTGGCTCGAGATTTTAACTGGGTTGAGTATTTTTCATTTGAGGACTTGAGAGAAATATTTTATTTTTCTTTTGATTTTTTTTTTGTTTTTTTGTTTTTTTGTTTTTTTTGTTTTTTTGTTTTTTTTGTTTTTTTGTTTTTTTGTTTTTTTGTTTTTTTGTTTTTTTGTTTTTTTGTTTTTTTGTTTTTTTTGTTTTTTTGTTTTTTTGTTTTTTTGTTTTTTTGTTTTTTTGTTTTTTTGTTTTTTTGTTTTTTTGTTTTTTTGTTTTTTTGTTTTTTTGTTTTTTTGTTTTTTTGTTTTTTTGTTTTTTTGTTTTTTTGTTTTTTTGTTTTTTTGTTTTTTTGTTTTTTTGTTTTTTTGTTTTTTTGTTTTTTTGTTTTTTTGTTTTTTTTACTTTTTTTTTTGTGTGTTTTAGGGATTAATGATTTTTTTAGGACAAAATTAACCACATTTTTGAGCCCTTCTGGAAGCAAGAGTGGAGATCAAAGAAATTCTTGCCAAGACAAAAGTTGAGCCAAAGAAAGTATCTGAACAGTTCACCCCAATAAAATATGAGAAGCCTGCTACAGTTTTGACCATCAATAACATCTCTCAACCTGCCACTTCATGGTCACCAGAAAACAATCCTAACCCGATAAAAAAATAATACACTGAGATTCATGATCCCCTATTTAAAGTCTAGCAAGCCCTATTGATTCAAAATCTCATTAAGCCACTGGACCCTCGTCCATTACCAAACCCACTTCCCAAAAATTTCTAACCCGACGCCCATTGTGATTTTCATCAAAATGTCGATCATACCACTGATCATTACTTTCATCTCTAGAATGTAATCCAAGGTGTGATTGACCGAGGTGCTATCGCCCTACTAGCCAATCGTAAAACCAACACTTCCCACAATCCACTTCCAAATCGTATAAATGCTATCTTCATAGAAAATGATAAAGAATTCAACCTGTTGCCATTTTTACCCATTATGGAGGGAAATATACGGAAATTCCAGTAGTACTGAACTAGCTCCTAGAGTTTGGGCTGAAATTGCCCTTAGAAATGACCGTTGACTTCCAAACATCCAGTGCACTATTCTTGGAATCCCGAAAGTGGGCAAGAGAGTCAGATAATTGGGTAGTACCCACCGATGAAGTAAGTTTAGATGATGTCGTATAGATTATGGTAGACTTATTCCGATAGACCGATGTGATTTGCAGCATGTACGAGTTACTCGATGGCTTAAAACTTCATAAGTGATTAGTCCATTCGCTTCTACATCTCCCCATTGAGTGGTAGGATCTATATAAAGAGGTCGTTGAGGTTGTAGAATGCATTGACTTCTCCTGGAAGGATGACATAATTTCCACTGGATAGGGTAACGAATTTAATAGTTCAGATGAATATCCAAGATAAAAAAAGACTAGACCGGTGATCAGTGTATGTGGAATGATATTGTTTATAGATCCTCTAGGGGAGATCAACAAAGTGACTAAACAACCCGAGATAGATGAAGAAATAGGGTTTTTATTTTCCCCCTCTTTTGTGAATCATATGATAAGATCCGGGAGGCATCATCAAAGTTTGAACCCTCAATGAACAATAACAGATAAAGGAAAAAGTATTGTAGAGAAACTCCCCATGCTGAAAATGACCATTGAAGAGAGCAAGATCCTCGACCACTTAAAGAAAACTCAGGCTAACATCACTTTGTGGGGAGTCTTCATGTTTTCCCAACTGGACTAAAGTTCCTTAATAAAATTACTTACTGAGCCCACTATCCCTCCTTCCACCACTCCAGAAGAGGCTGTGAACTTGGTGAATTACTTAACCTCTACTAGAATGCTCTCCTTCTCCGAGGAAGAAATCCCTAAGCTTTGTCTAAATCTCAACTATGCTCTCAGTATCTCTTTGAAGGTAATGGGCAAGACAATCTCTCTTTCGATCGTCGACAGTGGATCAAAACTTAATGTTTTCCCATTAAGGATCCATAATTTTTTAGGTTTTTAAGTAAGCGACATTGTTCCAACTTCCATTGTGGTGCATGCGTATGAAAACACTCATCGAGAGGTGATATGATCCATAAAGCTTACAATAGGGGCTGGCCATATAAATACCATTATCGAGTTCCAAACCATCGACATACTAGCTTATTTCAATCTACTGCTCAATCGTCTATGTCTTCCTCTCTCCACTAGAAATTAAAATTCTTCGCCAATGGACTAGTCATCACCATCTTGGACGACGATGATAATACCAATAATGCGAGCGCCAGTAACCTAGTACTAAAGATAAAACATGGGGTGAATTATATTCTTTTGTATGGTTTTCGACTCGAACCACTTTCATTCCTAGCAGAGGATGATTTTAAAAATAGAATCTGTCAAAAGCACAGCCCTCATGATAATGTCAACGTGATAGATATGTTTAAAAAAATTCACTTCATGCCCAGACTGGGATTGGGACAAACAGAACATGGAATACCGAAACCCATAGTGTTGAAGAAGGCCTTTCCTCCATATGGCCTGGGTTATTAACCATTACCAGAGGAACTCAGAATACTCCACCAACCTCGGTTGCAAAAAACGATAAAAAGTACCATGACTATTTTGGGGGATTCCTTAAATGAGAGATTCATTAAGGAGGGTGAATATTTTCCTTTTTGTGTATTTCTCAAACCATGGTATGATCATGTGGACAAGAAGATAAAGTCAGGGATGGAGATCTTTTTATAAGATAGTTATTCATGGGCCAAAAATTTCTAGCATCATGTGCAATCTCTCATTGAGAAGACTATAGCTGTTATCGAGGCTTCGAGAAAAGTGATTCTGAGGACTCATTCAATTTTCAAACACTAGGGATGTCACTCATCATGATCCATCCATCCTGTTCAAGACTACTAATGCAGCTCGCCTCAACTGGAATGCTGTACCAATTCCACCCGCTGAGATGCAACCCAACCCATATATTTATCCTATTTCTTCTTCTTTTGTTATTCATCCTTGTTTTGATCACAATGTAATCGAGATATACATTAATGAGATTTTTAACGTTGTTTTACCCAAGAATGAAATAAACGAAGATTTTGAGTATCTTTTTGTTCCTTATATTAATTGTCCATATTCTAATCAAACTCTTTATGATAATAATCTTGCAAATGAACAATTCTTAACTAATCTTAGTAAGGTTAATAACAAACAACATAACCGCGTTCAGATGAATGAAAATGAAATTGTTTTTATCAATCTATATTCTAGTAGACAACTATGCAAAATTAGGATAGGGTCCACCCTTTACGAGCATGAGCGCGCACAACTTGAAGAAACAATAAAGGAATTTGTGGACCTCTTCATATGGTCTTATAGAGACATGCCCGACATTGATCCTGAGAAAGCTCATCACGAGATTCCAACTCTCCCAGAATGTAAACTGGTCAAATAGAAACTGCAAAAGCTCCGCACCAAATGGTTGCTCAAGGTTAAAGAGGAGGCGATCAAACAGTTGAACATAGGCTTTATCTGGGTGATCGAATATCCCACATGGTTATCCAACATTGTACTCATGCCGAAATCAGGAGGAAGGTTAACATATGCATTGATTATCGAGATTTGCATAAGGCCTCTCTGAAGGATAATTAAGTGCTACCCAATATCGACATGATTTTGGAAAACACGTCCAGTCACGCTCTCAAGTCATTCATTGATGGATTTTTCGAATACAATCAGATCAAGATGCACCCTTATCTTCTAGAAAAACCTGCATTCATCACCCCTTGAGGAACTTTATGTTACATAGTTATGCCATTTGATCTAAAATATGCAAGGGCTACCTACGAAAGGGATGCCACAATCATGTTGTATGATCTGATACACAAAGAGGTCGAGTTTACGTGGTTGATATGATCATCAAGTCTAAGACATAGGAAGGTTATCTTCCCGCACTTTAAAATTTAGTCTAACAACTGCGATAATATCAAATGCGACTTAACCCGCATAAATGTGTTTTTGGCATTACCGAAGGAAATTTTTCGGGATTAATGATTAATGAGAATGGCATTTAAGCATATCCTTCCAAACTGAAAGCCTTACTTAAAATGCCACCACCCCGAATGGAGAAGGAAGTCCATGGATTCTTCAAAAAATTACAGTATATTTACTGATTCATCAGCTAGTTAACTTATATTTGTGAACCAATCTTTAATTTCCTTCAGAAGGATTTAACCAAAGTATGAAATGAAGCGTGTCAGGAAATCTTCGACCGAATTAAGGACTATCTAACTCGAGCTCCGGTACTCATGCCGCCATAGCCTGGTCTCCCTATACTCCTATACTTGATAGACATCGCAACTAGGGCTTTGCTAGCCCAATACATTGAAGAATCTTACAAAGATAGGTCCATCTAATATGCTAGTCTCAAATTTTCTGAGTATAAAGTCAACTACACTACCTTGGAGAAACCATGTGTTGACCTTATCTGGGTCACCCAATAATTACGTCACTACATGCTCGCTTTTCCCATGAGACTTGTGTCCCAATTGGATCCTATAAAATACCTTCTTGAGAAAACCTTACTTGTCTAGCCAAATGGCCCGATGGTTAATGCTTCTAGCTGAGTTCGATATTGTGTATGTCATAAAGAAATCAATGAAAGGGAGAACCATCTATGACTACCTTACTGATTACCCCATGGAAAAAGTCAATATTTAGATCTTCTAATTCTTGGATGAAGATATCTGTTGCACTTCTTAGGAAGATCTATTGTGATAAATGTTCTTTGACAGTGTCGCCAACAAGAAAGGATACGATATTAGGATAATCCTTATCGCCCTTGATGAATCTCACACTCCCATTGCCATCAAGCTATATTTTCCCTGCACTAGTAATATAACCAAATACGAGATGTGAACCGTAGGCCTCAAAGTAGTTCTCAAGAAAGGAACCCAATGCTTAGATGCCTATGGGTATTCTGCCCTTATCTTCGGTCAGGTCCTTAAAATATCAAAAGTCAAAGATAAATCAACCCACAGCTATCACATCAAGCTCATAATATAAGAGTATTCCAATATAGTCAAGTTCTGGTATTAAGATATTTGGCCCCTCCTCAAGAATAATAGGTGCCCCCAAGATTCCAATAAGAAATATTGAGCAACCCTCCATAAATTAGTTGCCCAATACATTGCCTGCGATAAATTACTATTCAAGAGAAACTTTAATGGAACCCACTTACACTGCATCGCTGGGGTTGACATTGAAGAGATGAAGTAGAAAATCCATAGAGGTGATTGCGAACCCCACATGAATGACCATATGCTCGCCAAGAATATTATCCGATAGGGTTACTATTGGACTACCATGGTTCAAGATTGGACCGCCTATGTCTAGATATGCCTTAAATGCCAATAATTTCCAATCTTTAGTATTTACCTCCACGAGAATTATACAACATGACCTCTCCCTATCCGTTCTCCACATGGGGCATAGATATCATAGGGAAAATTACACCCAAAGCCTCCAATGGGAACTTGTTACTTCCTGGTTGCCATTGATTAATTCACCAAATACGTTAAAGCTGAGTCATACACATTTCTGAATGCCAAAAAGGTAGCCAAGTTCATTCAAAAAAACATCATCTACTAATACAGGATCCCGCACGAGCTAGTGTCAAACAAATTGGTCGATGAGTATGGTATTCAAAGACACAAATATTCTCCCTATCGACCACAAACCAACGGTGCAGTTGAATCTGCTAATAAGAACCTCAAAGCAATCATCAAAAAGATGATTGAGAGTTATCGAGATTGGGATGATCGAATCCCTTACGCCATCTAGGGCTACCACCCTTTAATTCGAGCGTCTACCGAGGATACCCTTTACTCTTTAGCATATGACATGGAAGCAGTCCTACACGTTAAAGTAAAAGTACCTTCACTATGTGTATGCTTGAAATAAAAGTCGACAAAGAAGACTAGCATCAGAGTCGTCTTAATGAGTTATCCTTCTTAGATGAAAGGAGGCTAACGTCTCTATATCATATACAAGGGTACCATCGCTGGATAGCACAATATTTCAACAAGAGAGTTAAGGACCGCAGTTTTTGAGAAGGGGATTTATCCTTTAAAGAAACCATATTACCCGTATGCGACCCTAGAGGGAAATTCAAGCCAAACTAGAGTGGCCCCTACATCGTAAAGAAGATTATTTATGGTGGCACCGCTATGCACATTGACCTTGACGGAGAAGAGATGGCCCAACCAGTCAACCTGGACCGTCTCAAGAAATTCTACCCCTAGTTCAAAATCTCGACGCACCATGAATCCTCTCATCTCCCTTCTATTATAAAAAAAAAATCTTCATTTCCCTCTGCTCAGAATTACGTGGGGCCTGATCCTCTAAAAAAACCTTTTTTCTTTCAAAAAAGAAACTTAAAAAATTTTCAAACACCCAAAAGTACGTAGGAAACTCATAGGCATGGTCCCCTTCTTTTTCATAAAATGCTATTCTTTTCTTACCTCCGAGAACGATAATTCATTTTATTATTTACATGAACAAAAGGATTATATATGCCTTAGCGATTAGTATAGATAGTTCAAATGTAAAACTCATCAAAAGGAACAATAATATAACTAAATTCCTCTTTATTTCCATTTTGTGAAACTCCAACATGAATACAAGAAATATCAGCATAGGGAGTAAAAAAACTATCCCCTCCAAGCCAACTATCCTAAAAACAAAACGAAACCAAATTACTTCTAAATTAAGATAACAAAAAACTTCCCAAATTTATTCCCAACAGACCCAAATACATATCCAAATAAACAAAAGCTTCTTAAATATCACCAGCTTCACAAAAGACCCTACCCGTAGCTACCAAAAGATCCATCCCCATCATCATCTTGAGGAACACAAACTTCTCCTACCTAGAAAGTATACTGAAGGCGCTCTATGGAATGCTAAGCCCGGATCATCCTAAAAACACCACTACACCCCCTCCATAGTGTCAAACATTGAAAACCATATCTGCCCAGTCTACTCGGCTAATATCTTAACCACTACCCTCTTCCACAACCATTTCACGTAGTCCTAGGAAATGTGCCAAACTCTGACAACAGATTGGGAAGGACATGTTAACGATCGATAATTCTCCTAGAAAGAGCCCAACCGCATGCGCATGACTTCCGTTAAATCCTCTACAGTAAAGAAGTCCAAGGTATAGGAAGGCACACTTTACTCCCATCCGACTGGACATCGGAGCTTCCAGGGAAAATAGAAAGAGGTCTGTTGGAGGCCAACTAATCGAACATACTGGTATTCCCCCAATTCTAGAATAGTTTGAAACTCGCCCACCAAGGGATCTACCAGCATAGACAACGATCTTCGTGCTCCAAAAACCAGTTTACCCAGTTCTCGATGTTCGGGCTAAAGATGATGAAATAGTGATAGAAAAAATCCAACCCTGCCAAGTTCAAGCCACCAGTGGTTAATACAAAGTATGATGGGAGTACTAACACTACGCACTATATGGAGATGTACCAGTCGGCTGTAGACATCTACTTCGTATCAAATTAGATGAAATGTCATGCATTCTCAAGCACTTTGACCAGGGCTGCCTATATATGGTTCACTTCGTTCCCAAAGAACTCCATTGAAAATTTCAAGCAACTCGCTGAACATTTCATCCATAACTTCTGCTTTGGGGTAAGACCCCAGAAAAGAATACTCAACTGTTGTATGTTAAGCAGGGGAAGAATGAGAGTCTTAGGGAGTACATTACGAGGTTTAATAAGGAGAAGTTGGAAGGGGGGATTATGAGGAAAGTATTGCGATGTCAATGTTAATAGGAGGCCTGTAGAAAGGGAAATTGCTTTAAAATCTTTCTGAAGATCCACCAAAGTCTATGGAGAGCTATTGGCGACGGTCAATAAGGTCATAAACACTGATGAAGCTATGGCAACTAAGTATGAGGATGAGAAGGGGATTAGTAGTGGGAGCAAGTTTCAGAAGAAGAATAGAGATGGAAATAAGATATCAACTGATGAAAATTTTGTCGGGTACACTCCTCTCACGGTCAGTTATGAGCACATTTTGAATGAGATCAAGAATGATCAGTCCCTAAGATGACGCAAAAAGATGAAAGCTCCCCCTCAGAAAAGGAATAAAAGCTTGTGGTGTGAATTTCACCAAGATTATGGGCAGTTAACAGAAAAATGTTTCGCTCTCAAAAATGAGATTGAGAAGATGCTTAAGTCTGGGAAGCTGAGAAAGTATGTGAGCAGCAATAGCCCCAAAAAAGGACCAGATGACCCTAGAAAAAGAAGGGCTAATAGGTGTTAAGAGGAGGCTCATGGGAAAAAGATGACGCCTCAGACGAAGATGATGAGGATGAACTAAATATACCACCGAAGGACGACGATACTAAAGGTCTCCTTCACATGATTTAATTTGATGTGAAGATGATTTGTGGGGGCCTAGTAGGAGGAGGCTCAGAGGTGTCTGACAGAAAGGCACACGTTACAGAAGTCAAATCTATTCCTAAGGTTGAGATGGTTAACTCGACTAAAATAGGCGTTAAGTCAGAGAAAAGGAAGAAGGCGGATATAGACACTTTGATTGTGGGTTTTTTAAGACTCGACTTCAAAGGTATCCTAGTACCCCAACACGACCCCCTGGTGATTACAACCAGGGTCCATGGGTATGACGTGTTGAGAATATTGGTTGATGATAGAAGTTAGGTCGATGTTATGTTCTGGCCTTGCTTCAAAGGCTTAGGACTCGGTAAGAAGAGGCTCGTGCCTTATCATCATCCTCTGATAGGGTTTAGTGGCGAAAAGGTGCATCCATTGGGAATGTATAAAATGGACATCATAATGTGAGATGTTTGTCCTAAGAGGCTGACAAAGAAGGTCAATTTCTTTATAATGGATGAAAATGTGTACTCGGCTTATAGTACATCATGGGAAGAGTGGACCTCAAACAGTTTAAGGTCGTACCCTCCATTGTAAACCAACTGGTTAAATTTTTGGCTCCTTATGGGGTACGGTAAGTTCAAGGTGATCAATTCTTGGCACGGTAATGCTACTTCAACTCAGTCGAGGAGAGGGAAGCTAAAAAAATCAACTATGACCTAAAATATCGATAACTTAGACCCAAGAGATGAGAAGAAACTCAAGAAGGGATAAGCCACTGAGGAGGTAGAATCAATTGTCCACAATAAGGACGAGATAAAAAAACATCCAAATTGGAAAAACCCTAAAAAGGAGGTTAATGAAGAGCTGGTGAAGCTGTTAAAGAATAATAGGAAAAACATCTTCACATGGAGCCATAAAGACATGTCAGGTATTGACCCAGAAGTTATGTGCCATAAGCTCAATGTAACCTATGATGTTAAGATGATACGACAGAAAATACGAGTATACTCAAGAGAGAAGTATGACGTTATCAGAGAGGACGTCAAGAAGTTGGAAAAGGCTGACTTCATCCTGGAAGTCATTTATCCCGACTAGTTGGCAAACGCTATCATCATCCCCAAGGCCAATGGAAAGTGGAGGATGTGTGTCGACTTCACGAATATGAACAAAGCATGCCCAAAAGATAGATTCCATTTGGCTAGGTTTGATCAAATGGTAGATGCAATAGTTGGCCATGAATTGATGAGCTTCGTGGATGCTTACTCAGGCTACGACCAAATATTCATGGACCCGTACGACCAAGAAAGGATTGCCTTTATCACTGATAAGGGGACTTATTATTATGAGGTCATACCCTTTGGGGTTAAAAATGTCGCGGAAATATATCAGAGGTTGGTCAATAAATTTTTTTAAGACCAGATTGGAAAGACAATGGAAGTATACATTGATGATATGCTGACTAAAAGACTCAAGACCTATATGCATGTGGCCGACCTTGAGTGCACCTTTGACACGATTGACAAGTACCGGATGAAGCTCAACCCCACTAAGTGTGTCTTTGGTGGAGGAACAGGAAAGGTTTTAGGATTTATAATTAATCAAAGAAGGATCGAATCCAACACCCTAATTTTTTTATAATGGAACACAATTTAAAAACGTCTCCCTAGAAAAATACTGCAAAATTGTCGGCATCAAGCAATTTTTTTCCTTTCCTGTCCGACCCCAAGCTAATGGGAAAACAAAAATAACAAACAGAACAATTCTTAATGGAATCAGGAAGAAGATAGTAAATGAAAAAAGGAGATGGATCGAAGAAGTGTATGATGTTCTATGGGCATACAAGACAAAGGAGAGTACTCCTACTGAGGAGACCCCATTTATGCTCGCTTATGACTCAAAGGCAGTTGTGATGATGGATCTAGGTATGCCTACTCACAGGGTTCAGACCTATGACCCTGAAAAGAACAATGGGGAGTAAAGGATTGATTTAGATCTTATGGAAGAAAGAACAGAAGATGCCAAGGTTAGGCAAGCTGTCTACAAACAAATAATAACGAGGTTCTACAACAAGAGAGTTAAGACTCGACCACTGAAAGTAGGAGACCTAGTTTTGAAAAAGACGCGGCAGAAGCCTAATAAGCTTTATCTATATTGGCATGGCCTGTACAGAGTGGTTGAAGAGGTTTTACCAGGGACATACCGATTGGAGAATCTAGAGAAAGAACCCTTCTCCAACCCATGGAACGCCGATCAACACAAAAAATATTATCAGTAATATTTCAATCATATTAATTTTCTTTCAATCTCATTGTACTACATATGTATGAGACTCAGATGAATGAAATTCAATGAAAATATTAATGAGTTCTCTCATATGTTGTCTATTTATTTGAATGATTGTTGTTTGAAGGCGTCAACCTACCTTAAGCTACAGAACATCATTCGTGGTGAAGTCGTCTTAAGTAGATTTCGATGATATGACAACCTAGACAGGGTGAACCTTATCCATGGGTTGTCATTAACATCAAAAGACATTCAGTATTAAACATCATTATTTTGGTGGATTAAATCTCTCAACTTAAGACGATAGTGCATGGACGAGACGACACTCATCCATACACTCTAAAAAATAATGAGAGATGATTTATGCAATAACACCATGATTTGGTGAATGCAAATTAAAAATCACTTAATTTTGGTTCATTATTAAACATCATTAGTTTGGTGGATTAACTCTCTCGGCTGTTGATGATAGTGTATGGATGAGACGACACTCATCCATACATTCTAAAAAATGATAAAAAAGGACTTATGATATAACACCATGATTTGGTGAATGCAAATTAAATATCATTCAATTGTGGTTCATTATTAAATGCCATTAGTTTGGTGGATTAACTCTCTCAGCTGTAGACGACAGTGTATGGACTAGACGACACTCATCCATACACTCTTAAAAATGACGATATAGGACTTACGCTATAACACCATGATTTGGTGAATGCAAATTAAAAATCACTTAATTGTGGTTCATAACACCATGATTTGGTGAATGCAAATTAAAAATCACTTAATTATGGTTCATTGTTAAACATTGTTAGTTTGGTGGATTAAATCTCTCGGCCTAAGACAATAGTGTATGGATGAGACTACACTCATCCATACACTCTAAAAAATGACGAGAGAGGACTTATGCTATAACACCATGATTTGGTGAATGCAAATTAAAAATCACTTAATTGTGGTTCATTATTAAACATAATTAGTTTGGTGGATTAAATCTCTCAGACTAAGACGATAGTGCATGGATGAGATGACACTCATCCATACACTCTCAAAAATAATGAAAGAGGACTTATGCTATAAAACCATTATTTGGTGAGTGCAAATTAAAAATCAATTAATTGTGGTTCATTATTAAACATCATTAGTTTATAAAAGCAAGAATGAAAAAGGTTGATAAAAGCAGAGATAAGGCTTGAAAATTCAAACTCCATTAACTATTAACTAGTAGCAAGATTACAACAAAAGTTGAAGGCCGTGAAAGGCCGATAGACATATTACATAAAAAATATACATTAAAAAAGAAGATGAAAAGATCTACACAGAATCTGCACAAAATCAGAGCTAAAGAATTCGGTCACCTCTGGCTGGGGCATATCCATCACTAGCTACTTGAGTCTCACACTGAGTCCTAATGTTTGTTATCTCGGCACCATCATCACCAAGACCAAGGTCGGTCGTGTTCTCATTCTCTGTAACCTCAGGGAGATTACTCTCTGGGACAGCAGTGGGATCCTCAACCTCGATCAAGGTCATCTACAGACACATATATCTAAAGTTGAGATCTGAAAAGTCATCATGGGAAATATCCCCGGTCTGGGTATGCTTAAGGACAGCCCAACAGCCGACAGTTTTGATGCCCCTCTTAAGATACTCAAATCCAAGCTCGACAAACTTTTCAGAGTCTTTGAATTCAGCTATAGCTTGTGCCCTAGCAGCCTTAATAGCCGCATTAATTTTTGATTGCCTTTTTTCAGCCAGGGTCTTCAGAGTATTGGCATGACTCATCATTAGATTATTAATTTTATTATTTGCCTCTTCCAAGCTCGAATTGGTAGCCTGCAGCTCAGTTCGGAGGTTACTATCTGTTGTGATAATATCTTTTCCCTTTTGAATCAGGGTCATCCTCTTGCTGATCTAGTCTCCCATCCCGTGCAAGGAGACTATACTCTATAAAATATGAGAAGAAAATTCAGTAAGAGGTTTCATCAAAGATGAGATATCACTTTAAAAATTCCTGAAAAGGTACTTGGATAGCTCTATGGATGGAAAACTCAGTCCGCAATGCAATATCCATCGATTGAATGACGTGCTTATCGACCTCAGACATAATGAAGTCAATGGCATCAATGTACTATCTTCCATGACCGATGATGCTATCATCGGTAATCTTAAGCTGCGACAGCCTAGCAAAAAGGATGTCTTCAGATGAGGTGGGAATGGATTTATCTTGACGACCATGCTTCAAAGGATTAGTTGTAGTAGTGTCATTAACTTAGGTACTTTTCTTCTTCCCAACTTCATCAGCTCGGCTAGGGCCACCTACAGATGATTTTTTAGTTGCTGGAGGGGCAGGGGGTTCATTTCTCTTCCCACGCTTGCCCGTAAACTTGCTTAAGTTTAGATCCACCATTTCCCAAAGAGTATCGAAGATGCCTTATAGATGACCTACAAATGATAGACTTGGGAAGTTATTCATAAATACTTGAGAAATAGGGCCACTTACGCAACTCCTCCAAGGGGCTAATATCTATACTTGTCTGAGATAGGTAATATGTAGTCATCAGATGATAAAACTTAGTTAGACGAACTTTCTCTCCCTATCCTGGGATCTTATTGACCTTCTCATAAGCCTCAAGGTTCAAACCTGGGTCTAATTTGTCCGACACTGAGACATTGCCCCACTTTAGAGGGGTCTTAGGCTCAAAGGTACCACAAGCTTGGGTAGGGGCAAAATCCCAAGCCCCAAAAACAAAAAAGTAGCAAAGCTTACATTTTTGGTTGGAATTTTGGGTAACTAATAGAAGTTTCTTCTCATATTTCCTGGCTATGGGGTGGTAGTATCCAGGTTGGGTCTTTGGGCATGATGGTGTATAACAGTCAAGGAAAATGTTTAGTGGAATGTCAGTTTGGTGAACTTTCCTCCAAAGTATGATAGAACCAAGGATGACCCTCCAGGAATTTGGAGAAAGTTGAGAGGGTGCAAGCCTGAGATTGGCTAAAATGGACCGAATTATAGGATGGATGGGAAGCCGAAAGCCGAGATTAAATATTTTCTCATAAACACAAATTTTGCCTTCTCGGTAGTGAAATAATTTCTCATCCTTATCAGTTTTTCTCATGGAAATAGAGGAATCTATCACATATAAGTGCCTCCATACCAAGAGATCGACCTCAGACACTGTGCTCTCATACTCCTCAGTCACTGACATATCAACCTCACTCTCCTCACCACTACTTTCTTGAGCCTCAACTTGAGGATCATTTTGAGTCCGTGGATTACCTAGTTAACCACTTGGGAACCTTTCTACAAACTTGGCCCTAGTTGCAGGTGATAGAGTAATTGCATCCATAGGGTATGGAATTGCCACACTAGGCTTAAGAATCTCAACAGAGTAAGATTGATTTGAAGCTTCAACTCTCTGAGACGAAGAGACACAGGAAGTGGCCTTGTCTACATCATACCCCTCTGTATGGGATGCAGAATATACCATGGCCTCCTTAAATAAATCCACATTCTCGTCCACCTCAGATATTGACATAGGGTCATTCGGAGATGAGAATGACATAGACATGGGATCACTTGGTTTGATGATCGGGGTATCGCAGGACTCAGAGGCTTGAGGAGAGACGACAACCAAGGGGTGAGGATAAAGAGGACGAATGGGAAACTCTTCGACCTTACGCCTCTTGGCCTCTTCGGACTCTATCCTCCTAATATGTTCAAAGCACTTATCTCTGACACTGGGAAATTCCACGACTAACTTACAAAGATGTCTTAACATAAAAGGACGAGGTTTGACTTGAGTAAAAAACTTGGAAAAAGGGACAAACAGTTTACAAAAATGATCAAGGTTGATTAAAGATTAAACAAGAAGTTAAAAGGCTTTGTCTGTGAAGAACTTCAAAAACAGTTTGAAGCTCACTGAAGAAGATGATCGGAGTTTGCCTAAAAGTGTTTGGAAAAAACTTGAAAAACCCTAAAAATCTATGAAGCCACTATTTACCACCTAGGACGTCCCAGAAAGGGGGTGAGCTTACCCCAGAAACACCCTAAACTTTGTCAAAAAGATAAAACCTCACCAGATAATGGGAAATTTCAGCAGAAAAGTAAAGTGTAGTAAATCTAAAAAACTGTAATGAAAAGAAGGATTGAGATAAAAAGACAAATAGGATATCTGAAAGGGTTGAATTCTTGGAAGAAAGGAACACAAAAGCAAGTTGTAGAGAGAACATAATGTTAAAGAGAGAGTAAACAGGTGGGAGCTCTTTGAGAAGATAAAGAGGAAAGATAAATTTTTGAGGGGTTTAAATACCAGGGCAATAATGAGATGCAATTCCTAAAATAAGTCATCATTTGAAGGAACAAAAACCAATATGTTTAGTCATCAAGTCAGAATTGGGCAAAATGCTACCCAACCAAAACTGTGACATGTATCACCCTCTTACATATGAAGATGTATCCAGCCAATAAATTGGAGACATCTCATCAAGGGATAATGCCGAATCATATCCCATAGCCACATTTTCACTTAGGTAACTTAGGGAAACGAGGTTATTGATATGACGAGATATGACCTCATCCTAGGATGGGACCTCTCAATTCCAAACAACCGAAGTTCAAGAAGGGACTCATCATTTCCAAGACTCAGACAAAACCAAGGTCGGCCTTCTACGTATAACCTCAGACATACATTAGGCCTAGACTTCAAGAAAGAATCACACCAATAAAGACATATCTCGTCTTATCATCCAGCCGACACCAGGATTTGGCCAGCTTAGATAACCACCGCCTGAGCTCCTCAGGCCGATACCACACTTTCTAGTTTCACATGTAAGGTCAACCGCTCCATGAACAACCTTGTACTCGGTAGGTGTCGAGACATCTACAGACGATACCATGCGTGGATGATCAATAGAATGTACCAAGGTGACGTGTTCAATGTGAGCAATTCAGTTATAACCAAGGTTATTCTCCTCACATGATGGGAGATTTCATCATCATTACATACATATGCATGGATAACTGTCATTACCTGAGTGGATGACCTCATATGTGCACACCTTCAACATGCTTGGGGGGTGTATTACACCCCGTAGGCACTATATAAACCCTATATCTTCTTCATTGTAAAGGGTTGATTAAATGAAACCCTAACTAAAACTCTGCTCATTTGTATACAAAAGAGAGAGAGAGAGAGAGAGTTTTAGTTGTAACTAGGCCATTAGGGACCTACTTACTAGTGTATTTCACTCACACACACACGGTGGAGATAGGCTCTGACTAAACCACTTAAATCTAGGTATTCATTATTTCCACCTCATCTCCTTCTTTTTTGGTTTGAGGTGTGATTATTGCCATTATTGTATACCTGTTTTGTCTTTATACATCTATGACCTGGTGATACCATTTCTGGTATCATCAACAAGCATGGATTACAATGGTGACAATATCGAGATAGGCTGGGATATATGATGTAACGACTTCTCCTCGAATCTTTATTTAAGTGAATAATATATCTTAAGTTTTGAGGGTTTATATAATCATTAGTATAAAATATGACGAGTTTTCATATATAGAAAAAAATAAGAAATTTTTAACATCTTTCCTACCTTAAATTTTGGTAAAATATTAGGTTGTTGTTAAAGGCACCCCAAATTTATCTCCCAAACACCACAATTAGAAAACACCACAAGATAATTGAAATCCTATTCCATAAATAAATTAAAAGGCGATTTAGTATTCAACGAGTTTTTTAATCCCATTTTTTATATCTTAGCATATGAGAACTACGACCCAAGTAGGCATGCCTCTCCTCCTAGTACTTCTGTTGGCATATGGTGATATGGGTAAGCCTATATAGAGACATAATGATGGCAAATAGTCTATATGTTTAACCAAAGAGTCAAAGGTTCGGAGACCGGGTTATGGATTGGGAAGGTGTTAGGCACCCGCTCCACTCTTTCGGAATGGTAGCATGTTATGATGTGAAAATAAATAATATAATTAAAATAGTTAGTATATAAATAGATTATGTAGTCTAGTGTGGGATATATATATAATGTAAAAAAATGATAAGTATATACAAAATTAGACTTATTCACTTGAACGATAATCCAAGTGAGTTTATTGTCACATACTACGCATTACGTACTTGCACAAAACGATTTAAAGTCCACATAGCTTGTATAAATACAAGAGGGATTCTAACTTCTATAGAGAAGAAATGTAAGTTATCTAAACTTTCTTTGATCTTTCAAGGTGTTTTGGAGTGAAAGAAGACTAGATATGAAGAAGTAAATTATTTTTGTGTATGAACAGACTTGGATGAGATTGGTTCACTCATAAAAACACTTTGATAAAGAAAGAATGTAGAGACTTCTAGAATTAAGAATAAAATAATAGGTAAGATCCTCAGATCTAGTGATCCTCTAGTCTATATGAGAGCATTTCATGGTTTTGAAGCTTTTTTGCTCTTGTTTTTTGGGTTTTTACATAAATAAAGAGTAAAAGTATGTAAATATATACAAGACCTGACTTGAGTTATAGAAATCGGGACTCTCTAACATGCCTATGTTGGGCGTAATCAAAGTCAACTTAGTTCAAACATGACCTTTAAAGAACGGTGATGCCTAAAGGAGAAGTCGATGAAGAAAACAATAATTTTTGGTGGTGTTGCATCACAACAACATTATTCTTTAAGTCTAGGCTTCAAAATAAAGGAGTGAGAATAAATGCATCTGCAGTGTTACATGTGCACCTTTCCATTTCGACAATGTTCTGGTTTAAAATCAAGTTTTTAGAGTTTAGATCGAAGGTTTCTGTAAAGGAAACTAACCTTTTCAAAGAAAAGAAAGGGAAAAAAAAGAGTTTTTTTGGTCTTTTTAGGTTTATATGAGAAAGAAAAGGTTAGAACCTTAGGTTAAAGATTTAGATATTATCTTAAGGGGGAAATAAGGAAAAGGAATAGAGTTTTTAGGATTGTCTAGAGAGAATAAGATTCAAAACAGAAAGACATCATTTAAGAGGCGAAGTTATAGTGTGCATAACTGGTTGGTGAGGTATCCTTTTATACACATTTTGTATGGGCTCATGAGCGATAGGTCATTTGGTAGGACCGATCATTCTTAGTCCAGTACACCCCATGATCAATAGGTTATGGGAACATATTTTTACTTTAAGGCTATCTTGGGGCTGATTTGGAGTTTTTTCGATCATCCTTTTTGGGCTTTCTGAGGCTTTGGGTCCATTATTTTGGTGATCTTTGGTACACCCTTAGTGTGACTAAGATTATTGGCTTTATTTTCATTTTGGAGGTTGACAAATTGTGTCATACTCCTTTGAGATTATTATGGAGTGGAATGGGATGTCTATAGAGACCCCCAACAATGGAGTTCACTTTTGAGCGAATGCTAATGTAAAGAGAGATGCGTGTTCTGCAATTTTGGGTGACTTGGTGATTTTTGGTTATTTTCTATAGGATTTTTGGGGAGTACATTCCCGTGAGAGGTTCATTTTGATGAATAGTTTTTTTGGATTTATCATGTTAGAGTGTGACATTCATTCATCTATCTGATTATGCGAGAGCACGATAAGTAATTAAGGTAGCATAGGGGACCAAACTATTTATCATAACATCTGGACATACGAAGCTATCTAAGGTCACAGATGGGACTGAACTTCATTCGTCTCGAATATTTTATTTATTTGCACTTTATACTTATGCATTCTCTTCCCCTTGGGTATCATAATTTCTATATTTATGATTGTTAACAATACAACCTCTTTTATGTATGTTTATACGTTTTGAAAGGTATAATTGATATTTTGTAGGTATTAAGGTGCTAAGCAAGAAATTTGCTCACATTTTGAGAACGTTTCGTCATTTATTGCACCATTGTGAGAATTTTAATCATTTCATCATTTGAGTTTCTATCCCAAACACCTTACAAAATAGTAAACCTCTGAGCTATCTTTGCGTAGCCTCTGACTACGCATCATTTGGACTAACAACGAAGAAGTTACAACCTTTTACATATATTGATACAAGTGAAGAAAGGAAACAGTACAAATAATTCAGATATGTAGGTTCCGAATCGACATGGCCCTTGACCAAATTGATTCGCACCCTGAAAATGCCTAAATTCCCCTACTCCCGAACCTATTCGAATTTGGCCCGAATCGATTCAAACCCTATATAACCAACTTCTTTGTTTACAAGTTTTCCATTCTTGATTTTGAATACAGAGTTTTCCCCCTCATTTATTTGAGCTATTTTGATTTTTTTACAGTTTTAAGTAAGATTAGTTTTGGGTTTGGGAGCTCATCTATTTCTCTTCCTAGGATTCCATCCCATTTTTTTTGTAAGTATACTATTTATTGTCTTCCTCCATTAATTTAAGCTTCCATCGTCATTTTTTTCTTTGTTAAGTTAGTTGTCTTGAATATTTACTTTCTTTTATTACTTGATTTCCTTTAATACATTTCATTTACAATGCTTTATAACTAATTTAATATAGTTTTAGATGATTGAACTCACCTTGTATTAGTTGGTTTCTTTGCTTTGGTGATGGATTGGGCATATTTTAGTGGGTTAGGTTTTCCATGAATTTACGTCTACGAGATTTAACGGTGTATATCATGTATGCGCCGTATTTACAACTTTGTTTGTGTAATCTCCAGAATATTTGCTGACACCAAAATCGTAGTAGGAATTTATGATAATATAGGGGGTGACAACTCTAGGTTTGATTAATTAATGAAATGAGATTTAATCTTACAAAAGGTTTTCTTCCCATGTAACCATTTATTCTAATTAACTCGATATGATATATATTATTCTTAATCTATAATCTTTATTATTATTTTTAACATAGTTTAAATAGATGTCGTTTTTATTATTTTATTATAAGTATTATCTTTTACATTTTTATTCCGAAGCAATAAATCAATTAACGTCTAACACTCATTCCTTGTAGATTCGATACATTGACTCTCCACTATACTCCCATAAGAGTGTAGTTCAAATATAGGCTTATCATTACGGTGGGAGCCGATAACAACGACAGTGTACTGACACAGATGCTCAGTTTCTCACTATTTTAAATGATGCCATTTTCGGGAAATTGAGTAAAAAAGAACATACCCGTTCCCCATCTCAATCAAAAGGCGTCATTATAGGGAAACTTTTTGTTATAAATTGTTATTGATTTAGTATTTCGTAACATTTTTCTTTCGTTGTATTCTTTGTTTTAGATTATTTTATATATTTGGACGTTTGAGCTCCAAGAACATTTGAATTTGAGGTTGCACACCACTATTGGAATTTACCATCTCTAGCTAGCTGGGGTGAACATTTGTTACTATAATGTTTTCGGTAATTGCAATGGTTCTCATTTATATCGCAATGATATTTCTCAAAATCCCCCCAAAACGATGACTTTTGGTGAGTACTTACAAAAAGAGTAAATTAAAAACCCTCTGACTTTGGAAGAATATTATAAAAGCCAAGAAAGGATTTAGGGAATGGTGAGAATGATTTTTAAGATATGGGGCCACCAAATTCTTAAAATATCAATTTTGAAAAAAATTGCGATAATAGTTCTCCAAACTATTATGTCAATAACCTTCAAAATTATTATACTAATAATTTTGAAATTTGTTTCGACAATAGTTATCTAACTTTTCATTTTGAAGAATCCACGCCTCCACCTATGACATTGTGTGAGAGCATGGACATCCTTGAGAATTAAAAGCTTGAAAACCATTATCGAGAAGAAAATCATTGTTGGGAATAAGTGTTGGATGAATTACTCGAATCCAATAATGATTTTTCTTTCGAGACTTTGAAGTTAAGGAATGATTTGAACCAATTGAGGAGTATGAGGTTTTTAAGACCAGGATGACTACTTTGGAACAAACCATTCTTCTTTTCGCCCAATATATAAAGGAGAATGAAAATGCTGAGGATATGAAAATTGAATCACTTTGCGATGTGATGGTTTCTTCTTTGAAAAAAAAAGAGGAGGTTGAGACTTATTCTTCAACTCAAATATTTTTAAAAGATGATTTCATTAAAGGTGAATCTTCCTCCTTTGAAAGTCAATCTTCGAGCAACGAAGAGTCGTCTCTTCGAATTGAATCTATGTCCTCCCAATTTCCTTTCAGCGCTATCCAACCATTACAACTACCCACCTCATCAGTTGAAAATTTTAAAATTTTCAATCCCTTCATCGATGATATTTTTTTGCTCGAGTTGCTTTTCATGAAGTCGATTGTACCTTCATGTGCGACACCTCCTATACCATTTGAAACATATTTGGGAGGAAATTCAGATATCCTTGATCCTAGTTGTACTTGTCTCTCGTGCAATCCACACCCATCATCCTCCAGGTTCTTTTTTAATTGGTGATGGTTTATTTTCTCCGCCCATACCATGCCTTTCGTTCTTCAAATGAAATTCTTATTTTTCAAAAGAAGTGAACTCAAACGAGGATACATTAATTATCCCTTAAAGTCAAATCGTATTTGGGGGGACCCTAAAAAATTTGAACTTCTAGTGGATAGCTAGAGATAATTTAAAATTATAGGTTGTACATATTAGGATGATTTTTTATTTTTACATATTATCTCTAATAATTAGTTAAAGTTTTATTCATATTTTTTGTTATGTTTAGTTCTAACATGTTTTGTAATATCTCTGGACTTTTACTTTTCGGAGATCGCTTAATTTTGGGTAATATCTCTTTTTTCCTCTCTTTAACTTATTTCTTGATTCATATTGAGGACAATGCAATGTTTTTGTTAGGGGTGTGGGATATTCTTGACATTCTTTGGTATTTTTTTTACCATATTTTCTTCCCAAGCAAGCTTTTGTTGTAAACAATTGAAATTTAAAAAATATTTTATTTCTTTTTTCTGTTTATTGGGCTTTTTTCCCTTGTTTTCGATGATAAATTCGAATAAATGCGCGAATCAATGATAATTCAATGATATTTGTTCTCTATTTTAGAAGTTATTAGCCTTTAGTCCTTGAATCATTGATATTATGAAAAACTTTATGGGTTAAAGTTTAAACCCATGAGAACATGCACGTTTCTTATTTACATGATTTGGTTTACGACTTTTATAACTCGATAATATTTTATTGTATTGTATATACTTACACCAAGTGAGATTTGTGATTTTTCTTCATTTGTGAGTGTTTATAAATTACTCTTTCCTCCTTCAAAAAAGTCACTAGTAATCTCACTTTTCTTTCTTTGATTGTTCATCAATTGATTTCAAATTAAAATGTGTTACTTGAGCATGATTTTCAAAGTTGTTTTAAGTCAAGAATTTCATAAGTCTCAGGAAAGGATCATAGGGCATGTTTGTTATTACACAGATATTGTCCTTGATCTCACCCTAAATATTTCCCTTAGTCAACCCCTTTGAGCCTAAATATAGACTTTCTTTTTAAAAACCAAAAATCCCACATCCAACTCCAAATTTGAGTTTTAAAACCAAATATACACCACCCATACCTTTGTTTGGAATGATACATGGGATTTTGTTATGTTCTTGTTATGTGGTTGCTGAAAATGCCCGTACGGTGTACTCTTAGGCAAGAATGATTCAAATAAACACAAGTCCAGTATTTTTAATACGCAGATGTACGAGGTAAACCACAAAGGGAAAAAACCTCAAACGGTCCACGCAAAAAGTTCACAATGATGCAGAATTATAAAAGATGTTAGTAGACTTACACAACGATTCGATCCCCCATGGGACTTGACGCTATTGTATCTGAAACCTCTCCTCCACATTGTAATGTAAGAATCCATCCATGTAATATGTCGTATCACACGAGTCCATGTGCACCTTGGTATCCACCAATGTGGCTCATCAACCGTATGTGGGAACCCAATTTCTTTAAGTCGATGAGAGTAGCCGACCAAGTCCTGATTAATTAAACAACCGTCCCAACCCAAATCATGAATTAATTTCCACATAACACTTATGGAAATGGTCAAAACAGGTACCAAAAATTTCGGATGAGATATCCAAGTACCTCATGGAAAATTCGCACGCTACTTTAAGTTCCTTAAAGAAGTCAAAATCTGTAACAACATATCTATATATTGTACACCTTGACCCGGGGCAAAGGGATTGAAAAATGGATATCTTGAGAGACACTTAAAAATAACAAGTAACCTCTCCATGGACATAGGCAAGTTGTCAAACCACTTACATCATTATTGTGTGTGTGATTCCATTTACTTTCTACTATTTGGCATTGTTTTCGTAAAATCTTTTATTCTAACATTTTTTGCACTCACAATTGGCTCTGTATATGGGAATGATGGTATTCCTATGTAAGCGTTCATTACTAGAAATACCATATTGTCTCACCACAACAACAACATTCCAATGCCAGTGACTTTTAAGAAGACCCAGTCCCTCCTAGGGTTAGGCCTGAAATTCGCTAACACACAAACCCTAGGTTTCTCCAGGATAGGCACCCCTCTGAAGAAATCCATGGTCCACCTAGGTTTACTTAGATATATAGGTTGGTATATGATAATGAAGTTGGACTTCATGAACAAGAGGAGGTTGCACGCCTCCAAGTGGAAGAAAATGCTCTCCTATACAGGTGACTCAAAAGAATGGAGAGAGACCTCCAAAGGGCCACTAGGAAACATCGTGTGACGACTCCTAGACCTTAGGTGAGAAACACTCACAGACAAGGAAGGATCTCTAGGCATGACCAGGAAAGGACTAAATGTGACAGGTCAGAGAGAGTGCGATCAGAGCGTGGCCGACAAAAGAGGCTCCATAGAAGTAATGATTGACATAACGAAAATTTGAGGACAATGGTACATATGGGAGAGGGATCAAAACCTAGCCCATCAAGGAGTAAGATCTACCAGATTGAGGATTTTTCGAAGCAAGTTATCATAACGTCCTTTAAAATCGGCTTGTCGACCACCTATCCACTGCACCAATCCTTTACCAAGAAGGAATCCATCACCATCGATGATCTTATGGCTCGTATCGAGAAGTACACTAAGGTGGATGACATGGTTCATCGTAGTTGGGGAGACAACGGTCGAGATAACCCAGAAGAAGGGAAGTAAAAATGGGGTCAAGAATGTCTCCAAGAGTGGAAATAAGGTTGAGCCCTCTAAAGCATTCCAGGTTGTTAACAAAGTATTGAAGGAACCTATTTACAAAATTCTCATAAAGGTCAAGCAGAAGCGTTTTATCAAATGGACAAAGAAGATGGGCGATGACCAAACCAAAAGGAATAAAGCATTGAGGTGTGCATTCCACAAGGAGGGCGGTCACTGAACCGATAATTGCAAATCTCTGAAGTCACATTTGGAAGAGCTAGTTCAAGCAGAGAACCTCAATGAGTATGTCGAGAAGAAAGGGCATAAGTTCGCAGCCAATGGCGACCAGAATCCATATAACATCATTCATAATGATACATAACATGAGTTCACAGTAATCTATAAGGCATCAGACCTTAAGAAAATCCAGGGAAACCTCTTTTGAATGGAACTCAAGAAAGTGACTGCCTTAATGGAAGATTTTCAAATTGAACCTACCAAATCTCAGGCAGGAAAGTAGTGGTGATCGGAAGACGCTGATTACACCAAGAACATCATGTTCATTGAAGAAGACTTGGCTGGGGTAAGAACCCCACATCATGATGCGTTGGTGATCACACTCAGAATTGCTAACTGGGATGTTGAAAAGCTACTTGTGGACTAGGGAAGTTCATCCGAGTGATGTATTTACAATCATTACATAAACTGAAGATGAATGTCGTCGACCTTAAAGAAGCCATTGTTCCACTGGTCAGCTTTGTAGGACGGATCACGATTCCCTTCGAGAAGATAATCTTGATGGTCAAGGTAGGAAATCAAAACTAATTGAGTTTTTAGTGGTGGATATCGAGTCACCATACCATGCTATTTTGGACAGAGGATAGCTCCATGCCATGAAGGTCGTGCCATCCACCTATCATTAAAAGCTAAAGTGCATTACAGATTGAGGAGTGGTAGAAATTCGTGGAGACCAGGCTATGGCCAGAAAGTGCTTTATTATAGCTATCTACCCAAAGAAAAGAAGAAGAAGGAATCAGAGAATGCACAGGAGAAATACAAGGAGGGGGTTGTTCTCTCCAAACAACAACTACGGTATGGTCGACTAGGGGTGGAAGAGACCAGGGTCCACCCCATCGATAGGGTCTAAGAAACCCTGGAAGAAGTTCTAGCAGATGAAAACTTGATAGAGATGAAATTATTGATTGAAGTTGTTCTCACTGATCAATAGAAAAGGGAGTTAATTGCACTTCTCAAAAGCAACATGGATGTTTTTACTTGGGAGCCTTACGAGTTACCAGGGGTTGACCCAAATGTGGCCCATCACCGCCTGCACATTGATCCCACCTTCAAGACTATCACTCAAAAGTCTCACCGAACATCCACTAAGAAGCCTAAGGCAGTGGAGAAGGATGTAAGGAAGCTACTCCATGCAGGATCAATTAGAGAAGTTCAGTTCCCGTCTTAGTTATCCAACCTAGTGGTGGTACCCAAAAGCAACGACAGCCGGAGCATTTGCATTAATTTCACTCAACTCAACCAGGTGTTCCCAAGAATAGTTTCCCTCTCCCAAAGATAGATTAGTTGGTTGATGCTAAAACAACACATGAAAGGATGAGCTTTCTAGACGCCTAATCTGGCTATCACTAAATCCCCCTATACGGACATGACTAGGATAATACCTCCTTTATAACCTCAATTGGGTTGTAATGCCATAAGGCCATTCCGTTTGGCCTTAAGAATGCAAGGGAAACTTACCAAAGATTGGTAACCAAAATGTTGAGCAAGCATATGGGAGGAACGGTGGAAGTATACATCAACGATGTGCTTATTAAAATGAAGGACAAGGTAGATCACCTCTCACATTTAGCAATAACCTTTGAGATCCTCATGAAGTATAGGATGAAGCTTAATGCAAGTAAGTGTTCATTCAACGTCCAGTTAGGAAAATTATTAAGTTATCTAGTAAGTAAGAGGGGAATCGAGGCCAACCCATACCTAATCGATGCTATCACTAAAGTCCAGCATCCTCAGACATTGAGAGATGTTTAAAATCTTAATGGGATGCTCACATCGCTCAATCGCTTCATCTCCAAGTCTTCGAAATGTTGTCAATCATTCTTTTAGCTCTTAAAAAATGGAAAGGCCTCATATGGGATGATGGAAGTTCATGAGCTTTGGAAGAAATCAAGTCCCACCTTAGCAATCTTCGATTACTGGTAATTCTAAATGATGGATACCAACTGTATCTTTACAGGGAAATATCATACCATGTTGTGAACGTTGCCTTAGTATGTGAAAAGGAAGGGGGACAACACCCAATTTACTGTGCTAGTAAAACACTCTTGGACGCTGAAAAATGGTACGTGCCTCTATAAAAGCTCGCTTATGCACTAGTTGTTTCTTTAAGGAAGTTGAAGCATTACTTCGAAGCCCACTCAAATCCGTTCTATGAAAGTCCAACCTCTCTAGAAGAATTTCAAATTGGCCAGTCAAACTCGAGAGATTTGATCTCCACTTCCAGCCTAGAATGACGATTAAGGGACAAATCCTAGTAGATTTCATTACTGAGTTCATAGGAGATCAACCAGTAGAGAAATTAAACAGTGATCAATCGATGGCATAAGAAGCATAGTCCAAAGGTTGGACCTTGTATATTGACGGAGCCTCAAATTATAAGGGGGCAGGAGTAGGGATTATTCTCATCACCCCCTAAGATACTGTAATTGAGTAAGGAATTAGATTGGTATTTGAGGCCTCCAACAATGAAGCTAAGTATAAAGCACTGGTCGCCAGTTTGTGAAAATCCAAATTACTGGGGGGGGGGGGGGGGAGGAAATGCCTCCACGTATTCGGTGATTCCAAACTGGTCTCTGAGTAGGTAAATAGGGAGTTCAATACCAAATATTATCGAATGAAATCATACCTCAACGTAGTAAGAGGACTCATGACAGACTTTAAAGAGGTGGAATGTCAACAATTCCTTGAAGGGCAGAATAGTCAAGCTGACACTCTAACATCACTGAGCTTGGCTATTGACTTTAACCTATGGAGAATAATTTAGATAGAGTTTTTCATGCAGCCCAGCATCGATCAGGCAATCATAGATGAGAAAATATGCCTCACGGATAAGGCCCCAAGTTGAATGGATCCTATATCAATTATCTATGGAGTGACATACTGCCAGACAATAGGAGGTTGACCCATTAAATGAGGGTCAAGGTTACTCAGTTCTACCTCAACCCTGAAGGGAAACTTTATAAGAAATCATTACAGGCCCTTACTTCGAGTGTGTTCACCCAAAAGATGATGAACAAGTACTTAGTGAACTCCATGAGGGAATCTATAGGAGTTACGTAGGTGGAAGATCATTAGACTTTTTCATGATCAAAGAAGGATATTGGTGGCCTCGCATGGAAAAAGATGTCGGTGCCTACGTTCATAAATTCAAAAAGTACCAAAATCACTCACATATGGTTCACTAGCCTGTTAGCGACCTAAAATCACTCCTCAGCCCATGGCCTTTCGCTCAATGGGGACTAGACATCGTGGGACCACTACCAACTACACCTAGAAATTGTAAGTACCTGTTGGTTACCTTAGACTACTTCACCAAATGGGTAGAAGTAGAACCATTGGAAAATATTCGAGATTCTGACATGACAAGGTTTATATAGAGGAACATCATAACTCACTTTGGGATACCAAGAGCTATCATCATCGACAACAGTACATAATTTGACTGTGTGTTTTTTCATATTTTTTATGATGAGCATGGCATCAAGCACCACTTCACCTATGTGGCATATCCCCAAAGCAATGGGAAAGCAGAGGCTTCCAATAAAACCAAGATCGATGGACTAAAAAAGAGGTTGGAAAGAGCTAAGGGTGCTTGGTTGGATGAACTCCCACATATTTTATAGGCTTATTGCACAACACCCAGGAGACTAACTGGGTAAACACCCTTTGCGCTCGCTTATTTAATATAGGTTGTCATCCCTTTAGAAGTAGGTCTCCATACTATGAGAACCACTCTAGTCGACCATGGCCTCAACGATGGATCACTACGCACTGAGATTGACCTAGTAGATGAGCGATAAGAGTTAGCCCAATAAAGTTGGCTTCCTACCAATAGCAACTAGACAAGACTAAAACAAGGGAGTCAATTCGAGGAAGTTTTTAATACGAGACTATGTCCTGCAAAAAGTCTTCCTTAGTGCTGTAAAACTGTCAGGCGAAAAACTGGGACCAAACTGGGAAGAACCCTTCAGATTAATCAGGGACGATCTTTAAGGACCATATCACTTGGAAACGCTGGAGTGAAAGAGATACCAAAAGCATGGAACGCAACCAAATTCAAGAAGTTATACTTTTGGATCTTCTCCTTTATCTTTCAGTTAGTTTATGCAAAATTTTATTTTTCAAACATTATGCTACTCAGATAGTATTCAATAAAGGCTGGATTTGACCCTTTCCTTTTATATCTTTACATTGGTTGCTTAAATCTTGTCGGTAGCATCTCATTAATATGCACCGTTTCCAAGCGATGTCTCCATCATGCACGACCAAGCTCCTAAGATTACTGAAAATAATCCAACTTGTTTCTAAAATGAATAAAATTAAGAGGATGATTAGGGTTCACAATAATTATGGTGAATCAGTAGATTCGCCTCAATTACTGCGTCCCTCCGGTTCTTATTATGAACGCAAGGAACCTCATGGGTTGCCTCAATAATCACAAAAAGCCCTACAGGGGATCCTTAGGAAACAAAGCCAACTTATGTTGGTCACCAATATTTTTGGCCACAAAAACCTTCTCGGGTGGATGGCTCATTAACCAGGTGCATTCTTGCCATCATCTTACTTAGGCCTAAGGGAGTGTAACGACATGACCTAAAATGTAAAGTATATGGAGAGACATAGCTAAGGCTTGTTGGACAGGGGTAATGGATAAACAAAAACAACCTGTAACCATTAGTATCTCTCAATATCATTTAGTTAGTGTAAAATCTCAAAAGATAAACTCAGAGGTAAAGAGATGCTTAGTTGGGTAATTATATAGAAAACCAAATGTTTAGTCAGCATGAGGTAAAAATATAAACGTCGAAAGACATTAAGCAACTATTTTTCATTAGAAAATAAAGTTACATTTATAATTAAAACTTGAATATGCAAGGAATTTCTAATGACCCGGAATGGTGAGCAAGGTAATCTACCACACGTGCTCTTCGACCGTCATTTGGGTGAGGCACAAGCCCTTCTCCTACATCTTCTAAGTTATGTTCCAGAATTTGAGCAGGGATATCATTAATTAAGATCCACCAATCATCCATAGAAAATGGATTATGGAGATAGGTCAGGCAATAAATCTGATATGTGTACCACAAGGGAGAATCCTTCGGCATATTTAGCTTTCTGAAGGAACTGAGCCACCCCCGGGTAAAGGCAAAGTCTTTTTCCTCCTTCAGCTTAGTTGGGGAATTAATCCATCCATGGTCATAACCATCTACCAAGACTTGTCTAGGACCCCTTTTGAATAAATGCTGCAACCTCGTCACATCCCTTTGAAGCCCATCAACGATTACGTACGCCCGTCGAATATCCCCTTTCATCTCATCAACCTCCCTTTGCAGAGTTTGGACCTTAGCTCGAGAAACCCATTTGGACGATGATGAAGATCCTCGCGGCACCAATACAGACCCTGATGGGGGTGTTCTCCTTTAGACAAGTAATCTCCCTCTTCAAATCCTCCTCCTCCTTCCATATCAGCTCTCTCACTTAGTTTACTTCACTTGCATACAAGAGTTTGGCCTTCAGGTCATTTACCTCCTCTTCGATTGAAGCCCTAACTTCTTCCATCTCTTAGAGACTATCTTTCAGCTTCACGACCAACTCGAATTGGTCCTTATACTACTAGTTTCTTGCTATTAAATATTTGCAAATCTTTCCGAAGGCCTTGCGAACCTTCCGATTAACATTCAGCCTAAGAGTTTATCCCAATGGAGAGTTCACAAGAATATATTCGTCTATATCAATGGGATATAAATAATAAAATAAGCAATAGATTCAATAAACTTTAGCATCGACACAAGATCAACAATGAGAAGTTTTTTACATTCAAATATTAGTGAGGGCAAATACCAAGTGCAGGTTCAAAAACTAAAAAATACAAAGGATACAAAACAAGGAAGAAGAAGCCCTAGACCAGTGAAAAAATCCTCCACTTGCTCAAAAGATACTGACCCCTTTCCTTTATCAGTAGCTGAGGCAGCCTGATCGCTAGCAAGTAAGATCGCACCGGGACCTTCTGTAACTTGGCCAGAAGGGAGGTCTTCAATAGTATGACCAACTGGTTTTATCCTTTTCTTGAACCAAAGGCTAGTCGGTCAAAGGATACCCAATCTCCATTGGGTTTGGACATGGCTCATGCTGGGAAAATAGAGGGGAGTTAGTCACAACTTCATATGTGACCAAAGCTTGGTCCCATCCCTTCTTGAATCCCAAGTGCTGAACATAGGCTCTGACACTCAGCATTATCATACATCGACTCCCAGCCTTCGTTATATGCGTCATCTCAAGAAGTAGTAGACTTTCTTTCTAGCTTATCCACCTTAGCAGATAGATCCTCATTGGCCTTTGCTACCTTTAACTTGTCAGCAACCACTTAGGTGTAAGACTTTCGAAGCTCGAAAAGCTCTTTTTCAAACTGCCTCTTAAGAGCGTCCAAGGCCTTCTATTTTTCTTGATCAAAGCTTCTCTTGGTATTGGTCAGGGCCTCTTTAGAGCTCTTCAAGGACTCTTCGAGTTCAATATATTTCCTCGACTAGTTAACCCTACCACGTAATAGCGTGGTAAAATCAGATATGAACTAAAAAAAGGAAGGAAACACTACGTAATTTATTGAGGATTGAGAAGAAATATTAAGGCATTACAAAGGAAGGTGACGTACCAATGTAAGCCCTTAATCTAATTTTAGGGCCAACTAGTCGGCACCCATTTTCAGCGATCGCTCATGATCGGTAACCAGCACAAACCCCTCTAGAAGTACAGGGACAAGATGGGGAGATTCAACCACACTCCTCCTCTTGGCACTAACAAAAAAGGCATAACAAGAGCCCTCAAGTCCTACTCCCTCTTCTCCTATTCCATTTTCCTCTATTCCACTTTCTTCCTCTCTATCTCTTTTTTCTTCTCCTCTTCTTCTCTCTTCTTCTTCTATACTTCACTCCCCCTATCTCCTGATTTGGATCCACATGAATTAGGGGATTCTCCATCCTTCCTCTTCAAATACTTCATGCAATCAGACAATAGATCATTATCATCGTCATAATCGATTAAACACCCCCTTCTTAGTGGTGCTATTCTTTTTTTTTTATTATTCACTAGTTTTCTCTTCACTGTCTTCTTCTTCCTCCCCTTCTTCCCCCTCTACAATCTCCTATCCTCCTTCTTCTTCTATCATAATGGGTTTAGAAGGTACACCAACCTCCTACTCTAGAACCTCCAAAACAGAGTCTACTGGCCTAGTAGTGAAACTAGAGGTAGTATTCTTATACTCAAGAAGATAAGTCTCTGACCGGGGATGCTCGTGGTCAGCAAGATTATCCTTAATTCGCCAAGCTTTTAGAAGTTCAATTGCACTAAACTCTAAAGAACCCTATATCTTTGACTCACTTGAGTCTATACTATATAGGCGCTTGTTTAGTTTGGAAATAGTGACAAAATTTGAGTCATACCCTAGTTTACTAAAAACCTCATACTCTACATGATATTTTCTCTATTAGTCTCAAAGGCATAACACCAATATTGCACCTAGGATTGCATTTCTATGTTGCATTCATATTTATTTAGGTGTGTGAGTATTAATTCCCTTTGAAATAATTTTTTAATAATTTTTTAGATTTCTTAAATAATTTTTAGGAATTTATAAACATTTCTAAAATATTAAAAATTGGTTTTAAAATGTTTTGGGCCTATTTGTAAGTTCTTTTATCTCTTGTGCATTTCTATGTTGCATTCATATTTATTTAGGTGTCTGAGTATTAATTCCCTTTAAAATAATTTTTAATAATTTTTGGGATTTCTTAAATAATTTTTAGGAATTTGTAAACATTTCTAAAATATTAAAATTTGATTTTAAAATGTTTTGGGCCTATTTGTAAGTTCTTTTATCTCTCAAAAACTTTGGTTAGGTAGAATACGAAAGCAACAGAGAAATGTGTGGTACAAAAAGGAATTGTTTAAACTTTAAAAACACTCATTTTATTATTAATCTTGGCCTCACGTGTTATTGTTATACCGATTAGATTTGTGTTTGTTTACACTCAAAGTCCTAAGAATCAATCATGTTCATTCAATCATTTTTAATCTACGTCCTGCATGTATTTGTATCAATCCTTGTGACGCCTTAGTGGACCAATCAAAACACATTTAAATGTGGTGTGTTCTCAACCTTAAGATTTACATCGTTTAAGCCAGAATCAATCTCATCCATTATTTTTCTTCGATCTTCCAAACCCTTCCATCTAGCAGTATAAATAGATTCCATAGGGTTAGCCTTTACAATATTTTGATCACCTTAGAGTTGAGAGAAAAAAAAGACAAGAGAGAGAGAGAGAGAAATTAGAAATTATACCCAAACCCTAGAAAATTTTCTTTAGAAAGTTTACCCTGTGAGTTTAAGAGTTGTTCCAGTCTAAGAATCATTCCTCTTTGGTCTTTAATCTCTTGTCCAACTTGTCATGAGTTTGGATCTCATTTTCTCTTCATAGAAAGTGTAGATCATATTTATTTGTGATATAAATCATGTAGAATTGCTTAAGGCTGATTTTTATTTACAAGAAATACTTATTTATTGGTTATTTTGATCTCAAAAGTTTTTCTAAACTTCTTACCAACAAATCTTTTTTTTTGAAGTTTAGAGAAAAAATGACTTCAATCTAGTTTAAAATCTTGAGACATTTGTGCTTCCAAAGTTCATATTTCACGTTTTGTGAAATATAAGTGTATATAAATAAAAAGAAAGCATATAGGACCTTGGCTATTTTGAAAAGCAAGGTTGTCAATCAATATTTGGTGAAAAATAAAGATCATAAGTCTAATGTTTTTAAAAAATTGAGATTCAGAAATCCAAGCTCATATTAGACAATATTTGTAATTTGTAGAAAAAATTGTCTGTATAAGTGTGTGTGTGTGTGTTGCATGCATGCGTTAGGCACTTCACCACTTACACTTTTCACACTACAACACTAAAGAATTGTTAGTAGAGAGATTCTTGACTTTTAGAGTCGACGTAAAGGTAAAGGAGGAGGAGTTACAAATATGGGAGAAAAACTACAACATCAGAGCCTTCAAAGACACCCCAGTTACCTACTCGAGTTGGTAAAAATTCTTGACTTAGATTAACTTTGATTGTGTGTTTAAGTTGTTATATATCTTGTAATCTGTTTACTCTATTTTAGTGGATTTTTCTTTTGAGCTGTAGAGACTTCCATGGATGTTTCCCCAATGGGGTGAGGTTTTACCACGTTAAAATCTCGTGTTCTTGCACGTTTAATCTTCCTTTCATCCCCTTCTGATTGTGTGCTAATTTAGAATTTATTTAGTTTTGTTATTCAAAACTTGGTCACCTAACTCAAATATCTCGTTCTTAACTTCTTATACACATCTTGCATTAGTATTTGTTTTGAAAAAAAAGGAGTTTCTCAAACAAACTGTTCAGATCCATTTAAACCGTCTTAAATCTTCTAAACAACTTAAGTGGAATTATTTTTCACTTGGTATCAGAGCTTTGGTTTTATAAAATCTTTTTGATCCTGAGTTTTTGTAATTATTTTTTTTTTCAAAACAAAATAATGGACGAGAAATTTGAGAGATTAGGTAACCTATCCATACCCACACTCTTTGATGGAACCAACTTCACTTACTGAAAAGTGTGGATGGTTGGTTTCATCCAAGGTACTTTGGGAGACGATGTCTGGAATGCTATTGAAAATTAATACACTTTTTCTACTAAACCATCCGTAGAAGGAAATACTGTGAGAATTAGGAAACTGCTAAATGAATTCACCAAAGAAGAGAAACATACCTCCCTTAATAGTAATAAAGGCAAAAATGCCATATTCAGGTCTATCAATGAACACGAATTCATGAGGATATCTTTCTTACTACCTCTAAGGAAGCATGGGACACTCTAGTGACTTCACATGATGGAGACACACATGTTAAAGCTGTTAAAACCCGAATGTTAATCTAGTAGTACAACACTTTAGTCATGACTGAGACTGATTCATTTGATGACTTCTATATTAGATTAACAGACATAGTGACTAGCTACATGTTAATGGAATTATCTATGATATGAAGGAAATTGTTTCTAAAATTTTAAGGTATTTCCACAAAAATTTGATAATAAGCTCTATGCCATTGAGGATATGGACAATCCAAACTTAACACCTGAACTCCCCAACAGCAAGCTAAGGACAGTGGAAATGGAATTAGAGTTTCATAAGAAATTAACTCAAACTCAAAATAAATAATCCATTTCTAATCTTATCTTCTCCTCTAAGTTAACCAAACCTGAGTTCAATTTGACTGATATTGACTTAGACTCTGATGATGACTATAATTTAGACAATTTGGATAATCACTTTGGCTTAATATCTAAATAGTTTAAGAAAATTTTGAAATAAAGTTGCAAACAGACAAGGCAAACTTTCTTATTAAAATCTCTCTAATAATAGGCCTCATGAGAAAAGTCAGGACAAACACCAGACTGATAACCAAAACAAACCTAGAAAATACCTAAAAAATGTTGAGTGTTTTATATATGGGAAATTAAGACATATGGAAAATGATTGTAGAGTCCACTTGAATAAGAATGAAAAAACAATAGGGCTAATTTATGCAGGACCTGGGATAACTCAAGTGAATCAGAAACTGATGAGCCTGAGTAATCTAATTCTTTTGATCCTTGTATGTCATTCTTTGCCAAAATCATTTATACTGATAAGCCTATGACTAGTACTGAATCTGATAGTAGTATCTCTAACCATGCTATGTTGAATGATATTATTCCTAATGGTTTATCTTCTTTGTTACTGGATAATGCAATTAATAGTTCTAATGTCGTGTATGTGAGTCAAAGGGAACATTCTATTGATGATGAAAATGTGTGTGTGACGCCTGAAAATGAATCGCTAGGGGACACTGCACATTGTACACCTAGTGACACTAACAATGAGGACCTTCCAAATATTCACAGAATATACAAGAAAACCCTTAAAAAGAGTACTAAACTTGAAAAAGTAGTCAAGGACCATAACTAAAAAATAGAAGCTCTAAGCCAAATGATCAACCAGAATTCTAAAGAGTAAACCTCTCAATGTCTAGATCATGAGAACGAGACTAAGATTTTTGATCAAAAAATCAAGGAGCTATCTAAATCAAATGAAATTCTAGAAATGAAATATAGAGGGACACTGTTAGAATTGGAACAAACTAAAGAAAATATATCAATAGTCTTCAAAAAATTTGTAACTTTTGAAAATAACTCAAACAATTTGAAGACTTTGTTGCTGAAAGTAAAATCAATTTTGATGACAGAACTAGAATAGGATTTTTCCCTAGTACTAACAAACAAATGAAAAATCTTGAAACTATTTAGTTTGTATCTGGTGGCAAACGACCTATTAAAACCTGTCCAGATTTTCAAGGATTGAAAAATGACTTTGATTTGAAATAACAAAAGATAGACATTGGTGAGTCCAGTACCTCTAAGCTTAATGTTAAACATAAGGCTAAATACATTTGTCCTCCCATAAGGAAATTTGAATCATCTTTCAACCTGTGCCCCCTAGAAATAAATCTAGAGTCCAACCTTTAGGCAAACTCATGTTTAACATCTTTCTTAAGGATATGACTCCTACGAGCCATCTTTATTGTTCATATTGCGATGTATATGGACATTCGGTTGATGGATGTTTTTCTAAATGTCTTTATAAACCGCTCTTTAGTTCACCTCTCTATCATAATTTCAACTACTCTAGGAAAGGCAGAAATAACTATATTCTTCCTAGGTAACCAGATAAGAACTCTAACTGTCATAATAGGAAGAAAACATCTAGTACTGAAAGATCATCAACAAGGGGAAATTCTAGATTCATGCCTAAACCAAAGGCTAAAAAATTTGAGAAAAATCAATTTACGCAAAAATCTTTTAAAGAAAAGGATAATTCTCATAAATTTTACCTTATTCGAGCTAATTAGCTCAAACATTTAAAAATTAGAGCAATTTGGGTTCGGAAGGATGAATTAAGACCCCAAATGAAATGTAATATCATGATAAGTGTTTTAAAAGCTGGGCACACAGCATATGGGTGGTATTTAGATTCGGTATGTTCTAAACACATGACTAGGGATGATACCAAACTTTCAAATAAAACAAGCTTCTTTGGAGGTATATTTTTGTTTGGAGATGGGGTATCAACCTATGTCATTTGTAAAGGAACACTTCATGAAAAGGGTTACCTACTTTAGAAGATGTACTTCTAGTAAAAGGTCTAAAAGAAAACTTACTTAGTATATTACAATTTTGTGACTTCAACCATACTTTCACATTTTCAAAGAATAATTTCAAAATTTTAAATGAAAATGGTGACTGCATTATTACAGGCCTTTGTATTCCGAATAACTGTTACACTGTTAATCCAAGTAACGAGGTTTGTAACATTGCCAGAATGGATGACAATAAGATTTGGCATAATAGGTTGGGTCACATAAATTTTGATAGCCTTGGTAAATTGTGTTCTCAAGAATTAGTTAGAGGTCTTCCTAAGATAAAGACTATATCAAACATTGTTTATGGGCCTTGCCAAGAAGGAAAAATGGTTAAGTCGGCACATAGGAAAGTCAACGATGTATTGATTTCTAAACCTATAGAACTCATCCATATGGACCTAATGGGTCCTGCTATAATGATTAGTCTATGTGGAAATAGATATATCTTAGTGATGGTCAATGATTTTACCTGGTTTAGTTGGATAGCTTTCCTGAAATAAAAGTTCGACACCTTTTAAGAATTTTTAAAAATTCTTCTACGTATTGAGAACGAAAAGGATATTCAAGTAAATCGTATCCATAGTGATTGAGGTGGAGAGTTGAAAGACTTAGGAGTAACTGAATATTGTACCTATACTAGATATCAACATGAATTTAGTGCTCCTAAAATCCCCTCAGCAAAATGATATAGATGAAAGAAATAATACGACTATTCAAGAAATGGCACGAGTTATGATTCATGCCAAAAGCCTTCCTAAGTATTTTTGGGTAGAAGAATTTTCTCTCACACGTACTGTCCTCATGAGGTATATAGTGAGGCAATTCATGTACACTCAGGTATATCAGATGGCTTGTCCACACGTACCGATTGCCCTCAAAAGAAAGACGTAATGTTAGAGGATGAAAACCCAAAACAACCCTAAACAGGCCCGTGAGCAGAGCCAACACCTCGCACGAGATCAATGAAACTCGTAGGAATTGACCGCATGGTCATGGGACCCTCGATTTTAGCCTTCCATATCATAAGATGTGTCTACCCTAAAAAAGATACCAAACAGACTCCTTACGAACAGTGGTATGGCAAGAAACCTAACCTAAAATATTTTAGAACCTTTGGCAGTGCTTGATATGTGTTTAAGGACAGAGAACATTTATCCAAATTCGAAACCATAGATGATAAATCCATCTTCTTAGGTTACTCTACCAATAGTAGAGCCTATCGTGTTTATAATCTTCGAACCAAAACCCTCATAAAATCCATTAATGTGATTGTTAGTGACACTAATGTTGAGGGTAAACCCACAGAGAAACTATCGTGGAAGAGTATGAAAATATTTTAAACTGTGAATCCCCAGAGATTGATATTTGTTTACCAACTGAGATGCCCTACGTACCTAATTGGGTCTCTAAAGATCATCCCTTAGATAGCGTGGTTGGTGAATCTGAAGAACCTGTACGTATAAGATCTCAGCTATGTAATATTGCTCATTATGCATCATTTATGTCTCTTGTAAAACCAAAAAATATAATTGAAGCCCTAAGTGACTCCTTATGGATAAGTGATATGAAGGAGGAAGTTCTTTAATTTGTTGCTCATGACGTATGGTATCTTGTACCCAGGCAAGAAAATAAAAAGGTTATTGGAAAACACTGAGTTTTCAAAAATAAAATAAATGAGATTGGGATGGTCATTAGAAATAAGGCTAGATTAGTTGCCCAAGGCTACTCTCAGATTGAAGGAATAGATTTCGAGGAAACATTTGCACCAGTAACTCACCTTGAATATGTTCCTCTACTCTTAGCAATAGCTTGACATTTCCAATTCACTCTCTACCAAATGGATGTGAAATATGCGTTCCTTAATGGTATTTTAACTGAGGAAGTCTATGTAGAATAGCCAAAAGGGTTTATTGACCCTCATGATTCAAATCACATTTTTCAATTGAAAAAGGCCTTATATGGTCTAAAATAATCACCCCGTATATGGTATGATCGATTGTCTATGTTTTTATCAAATAACGACTTTAGGAGATATGGTAATGATCCAACTCTATTTGTTAAACATTTTAACAATACTATATTTATAGCCCAAGTCTACGTAGATGATAACATCTTTGGATCTACATCCTTAAGATAAGTTGAAAATTTCTCCAAAGTTATGCATGGAGAATTTTAAATGTCTCTTATGGGGGAGTTGTAATTATTTTTAGGACTTCAAGTCAAACAAAATTCAGAAAGTTTATTCATTTGGCAATCCAAATATGCTTTAGAGATTGTTAAGCAATTCGTCCTAGAAAATGTAAAAGATGCTAAGAGACCCATGAGTACCTCCATAAAAATGTCTAAGGATAAATATGGGAAATCTATTGATCCCACTCTTTACCGTAGTATGATAGGAATCTTATTATACCCAGCTGCTTCATGCCCTGACATTATGTATGTTGTTTGTGTTTGTGCTAGATATCAGAATGCAACTAAAGAGAGTCATTTATCCTGCATTAAGAGAATTATTAAATATGTTAAAGGAACTCTCAATTTAGGGCTTTGGTATGCCAATAACACATCCACCACTGTATTTGGTTACACCGATGGTGATTGGACAGGGTGTTGTGATGACAATAAGAGTATGTCTGAATCCTGTTATTAGATAGGAAATAATTTAGTTGGTTGGTCTAGTGAAAAATAAAACTGTACATCGTTATCCACCGCTGAATCTGAGTACATTGCAGCTAAAAGTTGTTGTTCGCAATTACTTTAGATAAAATAGATGTTAAAAGATTATAGAATAATTGAAGATAAGTTGCACATATATTGTGATAATCAAAGTGCAATTAATATTTCTAAAAATCCTGTGCAACACACTCGCACAAAATACATTAAGATTCGATATCACTTTATTCGTAAATTAGTAGAATCTAAGGAATTGGAAATTATTTATTTGCCCACAGATCTTAAATTAGCTGATTTGTTCACAAAGCCATTAGATAATATCAGATTTTAGCATTTACGAAAATCTATTGGCATGGTATTTCTTGAATAAATGTTTATCCTCACATAAATATCATCTGATCATGTTCATGCTAATAATTGATCTTTAAGGATATAGGGCATCGATGTTTCAAAAATGGCAAAAGACACTTACTATATCTCTTTATGTAGAAGATCCTTGATGTGACTCGTTATTATTTATGAGTTGATAAATATTTATCTTTTTTCTACCTTATTTTTTCATGTACAGTAGTGCCTACCCTTTGTCCATTTGAGACAAAATGGGGAAGAAACTTTGAGTCCAATTTGACATTATTTTGATTACTTAAACTAAAATGCTTGATCATAGTTATCTTATTTTTAGGAAATCACTACCATATGGTATCAGAATATTGTTAGGGTATTGGTCTGTATTCAGTTGAGTAATGTAATTTTCTTTTCTAGGATTGGTGTAGATAGAATTTTGTATAGATATATGATTTTCTTATTTTTAGTATCCCTATGAGTCCTCGATGACTCAAAGGAGATTTTATCTCATATTTCCAAAGGGGGAGATTGAAGCACCCTATATCTTTGACTCACTTGAGTCTATATTATATATGCGCTTGTCTAGTTTGAAAATAGTGGCAAAATTTGAGTCATACCCTACTTTACCAAAAACCTTAGACTCTACAAGACATTTCCTCTATTAGTCTCAAGGGTATAATACCAACACTGCACCTAGGATTTCATTTCTATGTTGCATTTATTTTGGTGTGTGAGTATTAATTCCCTTTAAAATAATTTTCTAATAATTTTTGGGATTTTTTAAATAATTTTTAGGAATTTATAAACTTTTTTAAAACATTTAAAAATTGGTTTTAAAATGTTTTGGGCCTATTTGTAAATTCTTTTATCTCTTAAACACTTTGGTTGGGTAGAATCCGAAAGCGATAGAGAAATGCGTGGTACAAAATAGAATTGTTTAAACTTCAAAAACACGCATTTTATTATTAATCTTGGCCTTACACGTGTTGCTTTATAGCAGTTAGATTTGTCTTTGTTTACACTCACAGTCCTGAGAATCAATCGTGTTCGTTCAATTGTTGTTATTCTATGGCATTCATGTATTTGTGTCAATCCTTGTGATGCCTGCATGGACCAATGAACACACGTTTAAATGCGGTGTGTTCTCAGCCCTAAGATTTACATCATTTAAGCCAGAACAATCTCAGCCGTTGTTTTGCTTCGATCTTCTAGAAACTTCCATCCAGCAGTATAAATAGATGCCATAAGGTTAACATTTACAATCTTTTGATCACCTTAGAGTTGAGAGAAAAAAAAGAAAGAGAAGAGAGATAGATAGAGATAGAGAGAGAGAGAGAGGGAGAAAAAAAACAAAGATAGAGAAATTAGAAATCGTACCCAAACTGTAGAAAATTTTCTTCCAAAAATTTACCTTGTGAGTTTGAGAGTTGTTCCAGTCGAAGAATCATTCCTCCCTGGTCTTTAATCTCTTATCCAACTTGTCACGAGCTTGGATCTCATTTTCTCTTCATAGAAAGTGTTGATCTGATCTATTTGAAATATAAATCACGTAGATTTGCTTAAGCTGATTTATTTTTTCAAGATATCCTTATTGGTTTCTTATGTTGATCTCAAAAGATTTTCTAAACCTATTACCAATAAAAAAACATTATGTTTCAAGTTTTGAGAAAAACTGACTTTTATCTAATTGAAGATCTTGAGACGTTTGCGCTTTCAAAGTTCATATTTCACATTTTGCGAAATAGAAGTGTATAAAAAAAAAGCATATAGGACCTTGGATATTTTGAAAAGCAAGATTTTCACTCGATCTGTGGTAAAGATTAAAGATCAGAAGTATAACATTTTCAACAAACTGAGATTTAGAAATTAAAACTCACATAAGACAATTTTTGTAATTTGTAGGAAAATTTATCTGTATAAGTGTGTGTGTGTGTGTGTGTGTGTGTGTGTGTGTGTTGCATGCATGTGTTAGGCACTTCACCACTTATACTTTTCACACTACAACACTAAATAAGTGTTGGTAAAGAGATTCTTGACTTTTATTATCGACGTAAAACTAAAGGAGGAGGAGTTACAAAGCTAGGAGAACAACTACAACATCAGAGCCTCCAAAGAAGCCAGAATTACCTAATGGAGTTAGTAAAAATTCTTGAGTTAGATTAGGTCCAATTGTGGGTTTAGGTTGTAATATAGCTTGTAATTTGTTTACTGTATTTTAGTGGATTTTTCTTTTGAGGTGTACAAACCTCCGTTGATCTTTCCCTAATTGGGTGGGGTTTTACCACGTTAAAATCTTGTGTACTTGCATGTTTAATCATCCCCTTTTAATTGCGTGCCGATTTAGAATTTATTTAGTTTTGTTTTTCAAAACTTGGTCACCTAATAGAAATATCTTGTTCATAACATTTTATACACATCTTGTGTTAATATTTGTTTTGTAAAAAAAGGAGTTTCTCAAACAAACTGTTCGGAGCCATTTGAACTGTCTTGAAACTTTTAAACAACTTAAGTGGCATTATTTTTCAAACTCCCTAGGGTTTGGTTCTTGGTTCTTTGCCTTAACTATAAAAACAACCAGAGCAGAAAAATAAAACACATCAGAAAAAGCATGAAAAGGAAACAACGAGCAAGAAAAGAAGAGACAATGTTAGCAACCTATATACTCCTCCCCAAAGGTAGGGATCTCAAATACCATGTACCTTCCTCCCTCTGGTTATGGATGATATTGCCAATTCCTAGCAATAAACCTTCATTCCAATAATCTTTATGAGAATCAGGCAAGTTTACAACTAGAACTCAGTCAGCACTCCTAGCCTTCAAGTACAGGTGTCCACCTTTGGTATGAGAAAAGACATAGAAAAAACCAATTTCTGTAAGCCCTAAGTTGATCCCATACAACTCATTTATCCTATGTACTCCATTCAAAATTTTCCAAGTGTTTGGAGTATATTAAGCAGGAACAATGTCGAAATATTTGAAGAAATGTAAAAATAAGGGATTTGGGGAAAATGTCAAACCCCCTTAAGAGAACAAAAAGTATGGATCCAATGACCATCGTCTATGGCACAAACGTTCTAAGGAATCAGAACACACTCAATATCCACCCAATCAGGGATATTGTAACACTTTCTAAAGTCGAAGAGAGATTTATTATCAAGAATCGCCATTTTCAAACAAAACTATATCTACAACTACGAAAACTTTGTAGAAGAGAAGAACCAAAGAAGAGTTAGAAATAAAACTTACTAGTGTTGATGAGGACTTGAGAAAATAACGGAAGCTATGATTTTGATGTAGAAGATGAAGAGAAGAATCTTGGAGACGAAGTACAAGGGAAAAATGACTAAAAACGTTGAATTGATGGTTAAGTTACACATGAACGATTTTCAAAGTATCTCAAATCATGAGTTGCGCTTCCCTAAGAAGATCCCAAATCTTCAAATTTCTCCTCAAAGACAAGCATGCCCTCACCATCTCTCACAAGTAACAAAATTTCATTTTGCTGTTTCAGGTCTTGGGCCTATCATCTTGATTAAAAGCTATTGGTTCAAATCAGTTGGACCAAAGATTTTAGGGGTAATTATGGGAACCCATATTATTTAAGTCCATAAGAGTAGACGGCCAAGTCCTGATTAATTAAACACTTGGCCCAACCCAAATCATGACTCAATTTCCATATGAGTATTTCAGTGGGATAATAACACTTACGAATTTGGTCAAATTAGGTAACAAAAATCTTGAATGAGATATTTAAGTACCTCATTAAATGTCTTGAGAGACACTTAATAAGAACCAATAACCTCTCCATGGACATAGGCAAGTTGCCAAAAACTGGAGATCTTTAGAGACACTTAATAAGAACTAATAACCTCTCCATGGACGTAGGAAAGTTGCCTAGGCACATACATTGTTGTTGTTTTTGTGATTCCATTTACTTTCTTCCATTTGCGATTGTTTTCATAGAATATATTATTGTGATATTTTATGCACCCACACCATCAAACACTATAAATAGCATGCACGGAGTCCACCACACTAAATGAGTTCTTTCCAGATAAAAGAAACAAACTTTGGTGCCAAGTCAATATCTCAAAATACTGACTACACGATATTTGAGGCGGTGTGCCATTCGAACGAGAACTAGGGTCATTCGAATGAGAATTGCATTTCGTTTGAATGACATCCTTAGTTTGTTTAAATGAGAATGCAATCTTATTTTAACTAGCTTAAAATGAGCTTTTAATGATTTTGGTTATGCTTGGCAAAGCATCCTCGTTTGATGTTTGTTTGATCCTCGTTATAACAAGAACATCATGTTGTTTGAATGAGACATAAATTCGTTCTAATGAAATTGAGCTTAGAAAATATTTTTCTTAAGAAACGTTAAAAAGAGTTCCAAACATTTTAAAATAAAAAACTAGCACCCTTAAAATATTTTCAAGGACACATAATATATATGCATTCATACCTACAAGATCCTTGGTACACTTTAAGACAAACTTGGCACGATAAACATGACACGATGTATCTTATCCTTGAAACTTGGTCACTACATTTTCATCAAACAACATCATAGGCTTATGGGATCCACAGCACAAACTCTATCCTAAGACTCAAACGTTTTGTCCGGAATAATGCCAAATACATAAAAATTGACTCGACTGGAAATTTTTCCTTACAAATCTCCCCGTTAGGCTATTTCGCGACAAAACCAAAATAAAAACCATATGGGTTGTCAAGCTCTATACAAATCCTCATTTCCCAACCCTAAAAAAGAAAAAGAGTACGGCTGCTTGATAGGCACACAAACATATGTAGCTTTGATTTTCTTGAATTTTTTTTGCATTGATATAAGCTTGTAATACTACACACTTTCAAATGCAAAAAGAATAATATAAAAAGTATCAATCCGCAAATGATAAGTATTTAACAATGTCTAAAACAATCTTCCACTAGGTAAGATGTCTCCCCCTAAGATAAGTATTCTAAACATGCAAAGGAAAGATACAATTTCTTCCCTTTTTTTCTTCAGGAATAGAAAAAGAAAGATAACATAAAGAATTATTCCTAGAAAACCAAATCTACTCCTAAATGCGTGATCGAAAGATACCATTTTTAAAAATGATACAAATAATTTAATACATAGGAAGAAGGGAATATATCACACAATGGTGTAAAGTGTAGAAAACATACAACGTGGTAACTCAAGCACAAATAATCCAAATGATTTAAGCATATGATAAACATGGACTAAATATAAAGCACAAAGACTCAAAACATGATACCATATACAATATATGCAATATATCCCAATGAAAATATAGCACGCATATATAGGTATAAATAATTACAAAGTACAAAAGCTTTATACACTAGTATAGTATCGATGTGTCTAAACATATGGGATGGAATAAATGGGCATGAACTAGAAACAAATGAATTATGACCCAAACACTCAAATATGTTCAAGAAGTTCTAACTGATCACAAAACTTTATCAAACTAAGATTTAACCTCAAGTGACAAGATAAAGTGATCTTAATGAACAAACAAGCACAATTAACACAAGCCTAGAATAATGATGATTCTACAAATCAATAGCATTATGACAAAATAAGCATAACTAGCATTCATTGTGGAAACCCGTTGATCTTCAACTAAACACCCTCAAAAGATAAAAATATATCATAATTTATTTTCTCAATTCTTTTGAAGGTATATCTTTTAAAAGATCAAACAAATTAATCTATGTTGGCCTTATGCAATTTTTCTGTTTTTATTTCCTCGAATCTTTTCATTAGGCGCTTGCTAACGTTGACTTTCCTGAAAAAGATATTTGCTTCTTTCGTACCCATGCACCCTCATATCTTTTCAATACTAATCAAAATCGCTCACGGGTAACAGTTCTTACATGAACAAATTCTCCATAGTCAGAAAAATTTAGATGACAAAATTGATGGTAGAACATCTCACAAAGCTCAAATATATATGCAAAGTTAAAATCTAATAAGCTCGTGCATGTGTTTGCATAGGCATATACAAAGTTGAATCCATAATTAGAAATAACTCCATGATAACATGGTTAAGAACAATCTAAGTATCTATAATCAAATGTTCTTATGGTCCTACTTTTAGCAATGATTTCTTTGCATTTCATTGCTAGGTACTAGTAATATGTAAGTTAGTGTGTGATTTGTCTCAAATATTGTATTTATTTACCCTTTATACATATGCATTTGAGCTCATTTGGGTAGCTTAATTCTTATATTCAGGTTCATTAACCAAAAAACTTATTTTATGCATGTTATATACTATGTGAGGTATAATTAATCTTTTATAAGTATTAAGTTGCTAAGCATAAAGCTTAGTCGTATTTTCAGAAAGTTCTATCATTTATTGCATCCTTGGGGGAATTTTTGTCATTTCATCACTTGAGTTTCTATAATACCTTACGAAAGAGTAGACTCTGAGTTAGCTTCGCATAGTCTCTGACCGTGCATTATTCAGACTCATCACAGAGAAATTACATCCATTTGTAAGTACAAATTTCCAATCGAGACAATTTGTAGTATTGGCTTAATTCTGGAAAAAATTATTTGAGTCATAGGATAAATTGTTTTACCTCAAGACTATGATGTTTGAAGAATTTGAAGACGTAGCGGCCCAGAATTTAAAGTTTCATCCTTGTCGGTTTCGTGCCAAGTGTATACGTCATCAACATGTGGATTCTAAGGTCTCTAAAAGGTATGAATGCATTTAATATAAATAGAGACTTGGATATTTTTTACTAGGTGTTAGTATTTTTGTTAATTTTGTTTTCAATTCATACTATCTAAATATTTTATTCTCGAAAACCATTATGTAGAAAAATCATAACTAATTAAAAAAATTAGAAAAATACGAAACGGGTGGCCACGTGTTCGTAATTATCTAGATACATGGCCTAAAATGTCATTAACTAGGTCGTTCGAACAAATTTGCCATCTCCTTTGGACGATATTTTAATCTCGTTTGAATGATATTTTAATCTCATTCAAACGAGATTCAAACAAGATTTCTCTTTTTCATTCTAAATTCTCGTTAGAACTCGTTCAAATGATAGTGTCAGTTTTTCGGCATTTTCTTTAATAAACCACCCACTTTCCCACCAACTTTTATCAGAATTAATATGTAGGGGAACAATTTTTCAAAAAGAAATTTTGAGAGTTTTCTTTTATCTTTGAGCGAAAAAATTATATCTTCAAAAAGTTCCTTTTGTGTTCATCTTCTTTCATGGATTAATTAGTTAAGAACACATGTTTTATACCCAATGCTTTGTTTATGATCCAAGTCTTTACACACACACACACACACACACACACACACACATATATATATATATACATATATATATATATATATATATATATATATTGTTGACGAATCACTGTTGGCATCAGGCGTTTATTCTCTACCCCATCAAGAGATGTTTCCACGAAGGAGTCCGTTTGTTTGATGTGTTGCGGCAAGAAAAGGGTGGAAAGGCCATCATTTGTGTTCAACGACAGGAGCCCCAATGGTGGATTCCAAGACTTCGATGGACCCTGAAGTTGTTGACTAGGTAGAGGTTGAAGAACGAGGGAGCGTCAAGTCTTGAAAGGCAAGTCATTTTTGTAAGTTTTCTCTTGTCATGTCTTTTCAAAAAATACCATACCTAGTGAACTTGTAGGCTAGGTCGTCTGAGGTTTTTCCCATTTTGGGTTTCCTCGTACATTGTGCCTTGTTGTTGTGATTGTTCTCGCAAAATCACTTCGATGCATGTGTAGGTTGAAAAGATAAAATTTGGCTTAAATCGCAACTTTAGTTTAATTTGGTGCTAATTTAATATATGGATAATTTTACCCAATTTAAATTTAGTAGGAAAAATAATTTTGCAAAATACATGATTTAGGTTGTTTAGAAAAATTTTAACTTCAATTGAATTAATGTTGTTTACTTGAGATTGAAAAACAAAATCAAATATTTGTTTTGTGTTGTTTGAATTAATTTTAATTTTGAAGAATTAAAATTTGAGAACTTTAATTGCTAAATCAAAAAGAAATTTTGATTTGGAATATATTGTGAACCATCCATCTTTACTTTGTAATTTAAAATTGGGGTTTCATAGCATATAATTTAAGAAACCACTCTATCAACTTGGTATCAGAGCGAGAGCGCTAATTTATTGCCTTGAGTTCCTTAAGTGTGTTTTGGTTTAAAAATGGAAAATTCACTATTTACAAAATTCCTTATTTTTTATGGTTCAAATTACACGTATTGGAAAGCGTGAATGAAACAGGCACTTAAGTCCTTAGATGAGAGGGTTTGGCATTTCGTAGTTAAAGGGTGGTCTCTACATACGTGTGTAGTTGAAAATGAGCGTGTACCAAAACCCATAGAGATATGGAGTGAGAATGAACTTAAATTATCAAATTTTAATGCCTGTGGTTTAAATTCCCTCTTTAGTGCAGTAACTTCCGATGAGTTTTGTCGAATTATGATGTGTGAAACGTCACAAGAGGCTTGGTATATACTCCAACTCACCCATGAGGGAACAAGTGTCGTTAAGGCTTTGAAACTCCCAAGCCTCACCACTTATTTTGAAACCATTAAGATGCTTGAAAGTGAAACTTTTGATGAATTTTATGCTAGACTTTCTGATATTTTTAATTCATCTTTTAATTTGGGAGAAAAAATGCCTGACAACTGTGTAGTAAAGAAAATTTTGAGGTCCTTACCCGATAGGTTTATTCAAAAAGTGACAGCGTTAAATTCTTTACCCACTACCTCTACAAAACTTGAAGAGCTCGTAGGTGACTTACGAACCTATGAACTTGACATGTTTACCTCCAAGAACAAAAAAAAGAAAGATAAAGACGTCACTTTAAAAGCTCGAAAGGAGGAAAAATAAGTTTTGGATGATGAGAGTTGAAGCACCCTATATCTTTGACTCATTCGAGTCTATATTATATAGGAGCTTATCTAGTTTCGACATAGTGACAAAATTGTGTCTATCCCTAGATGAACTAAAAAGACTCTAAACTCTCATAGCTACATTGATATTCCTCTACAAGTTCTTGATGGTATTTCAAATACACCACACATTAGGACTGCATACATATTGTATTTTATTCTCTTTAGGACCTTGTGTGAGTTAAATCCCCTAATATGATTTTTAAATTTTTTTTAGGATTTAATTAATATTTTCGAAGAATTTTAATTAATTTTTGGAAATTAAAATTGGATCTTAATAAAGTTTGTGGGTTTATTTGCAAATATTTTTTTTCCTTAAAACTATCTTGGGTAGAATTCAAAAGCGGCAAAAACATATGTGGGTGAAAATAGTATTTTTATAAACTCAAAAACACGCGTTTGAGTCTTGATCCTGAACCTACACATGTTGCACATGCAATGGTTCGATTTGTGTTTTTATTCACTCACATACATTTACATTACTCTGGTCCCTTGGATCATCTCAATCTACATTCTGCATGCGTTTGGAACTAATCCAACTGCGATGATTTTAACCAATCAGAGTCGAGCTTTGCACTGCTATCTGTGAACCCTTGGATTTGCATCCATTTAAATTCCTTTAATCTCAGCCCTTGGTTTATGGGTTCGTTCCAGATCCTTCGAACGCCAGTATAAATAGAATCCTTCTGTGAGGCATTTAGAGACTTTTGAAATTTCCTCATTTGAGAGAGAAGAGAGAGAAAAAAATAAAAGAGAGAAAGGAAACCCTAACCCTAACTTTGTCAAACGCTAATCCAAAAATAATTTTATGAGATTTTAAACCTGAGTGTTTAGATCGTGTGTTGATAAGTTATCCTATCTTGTTCTTGATCATCTTTCCAACATAATCATGTTGATTTTTTCAGTTTCTCAATATAGAAACTTGAGATATCGTATCTGTGATACATCTCACATTGATAAATTAATATTTTGATTTCTTTTTTTGAGAAATCTTGTTTGTTGGTTATTTTTTTAAACTGATTTTATGTTTTTAAACCCTAAACCAAAAATCTTCATTCTGGTCTCATTTTACTCAAACTATCAGACTAAGATCTAGTTTTGAGATCTTGATTGGGATTTGCACTTTCTATATAATATTTTTAAAACTCGAACGTGTTAGGATCTTGGATATTTCACAACAAGATTCCCTCTTGATCTGCATATATTTTGAAAGGTCTAAAAGTCTATTTTAGTTTTGACTAAATTGATTTTGGAATTTCTTTCATATCTAATGACTTTGTAATTTGTTTAAGTCATTATGTCTGTATTAAGTATGAGTGTGTTGCATGCATTAGTTAGAAAGTACATCACCACTAAACTTTCACTCTACCAAACTTAAAGTGTTGGTTATATGATCTTGAACTTGTTTGAGTCGACATAAAGACTAGAATCAAGGAAAGTTACGAATCTTGAGATAACAACAACAACAACAACAACAAACTTAATAGAAGTCAGATATAATCCAGAGGAGTTGGTAATGATTCGGAACTTAGTTTATGTGTGTTTGTGTGCTTTGATTGTTAAATATCTTGTCATTTGTTACTTTGATTTTAGTGGATTTTTTGTTTTATAACGTAGAGGTCACCGGGGATGTTTCCCCAATTGGGTGGGGTTTTACCACATTAAATACTTCTTGTGTTCTTCTTCGTTTTCGCATCACCTTCTTCTTAGCTATGCTGATTTAATAGTTTAAATTTTGTTTTTCAAAATTAGTTTACTCTAGATCTGAAATAACTCGTTCACACTCATTCAAAACTATTTTGGTAACTTTTTAAACACATATTGTGTAAAGTTTTGTTTTGATTAAAAGAGTTTCTTCAACAAACAGCTCAGAGTCATTTTAATTGTTTAACTTTCTATTAAACGTTTTAAGTGGCATTTTTTCACTTGGTATCAGAGCTTGGCTCTTTTTAAAATATTTTAGATCCTATGTTTCTGAAATTGTTTTTTCAAAACAAAAGTATGGACGAGAAATTTGAGAGAATAGGTAAACTTTACAGACCCCCTCTCTTTAATGGAAATAAGTTTCCTTACTGCAAGGTAAGGATGATTGCTTTCATTCAAGGAACTCTGAGACATGAAGTCTGGGAAGTTATAGAAATTGGTTAAACTTTTCCTACTAAATTAGCAGCTGAAGGAAGTCTTATGAGAATCGGGAAGTTACGAAGTGAATTCACTAAAGATGAGAAACAAATTTCGCTATGTAACAGTAAAAGCAAGAATGCCATATTTATGTCTATTGATGAACATAAGTTCAAGAGGATCTAATCCTGCACTACTTCTAAGGAAGCATGGGATACTCTTGTAAATTCTCATGAGGGTGATACGAGAGTTAAAACTGCTAAAACTCAAATGCTTATCCAATAGTATAACTCTCTTGTCATGTCTGAGACTGAGATTGTAACTAAGTTGCATGCAAATGGTATAACCGATGATAGGAAAGAAATTATTTCAAAAATTCTAAGATCACTTCCACAGAAGTTTGATAACAAAAGATATGCTATTGAGGAAATGGATGATCAAAATCTTACCCTAGAACTCCTCAGTAGTAAACTAATAACTTTGGAAATGGAACTAGAATTAAAGAAACAATTGATCCAGACCAGTAAAAAAATAGGGTAATTCTAATCTTGTTTTTTCATCTAAGTTGATCAAACTTGACCTTGACCTTGACTCTGATGAGGACTGTGACTTGGATAACTTGGATAATCAGATTGCTCTTATGTCTAATCAATTCAAAAAAATTATAAACTTTGGAAACAAAGTTGATTATAGACAAGGGAAACCTAATTACTCCAACACTTCTAACAATATCCCTCATGATAGAAGACCTGACAAACAAAAGACTGATGATCACAAGATACCTCAGAAACACCTTAAAATGTTGAAGGTTATAGATGTGGAAAATTAGGACACATGGCTGGTGACTATAGGGTTAACTTAGACAAACACCCCAAACATAATTGGGCTCAGCTATGCAAGATATGGAATGACTCAACTGACTCTGAAAAGGAAGAACCTGACTCATCCAACTCTTATGACCCTTGCATGTCATTCTTTGCTAAGATAATATACAATGGTAATGAGGAAATTGATAATACCATGACTAATATTGCTTCTATAGATACGCATGTCTTATTACTTGAGAATGACTGTAGTACTGAAAATCGTGTGTGTGAGTCAGAGTGGTCGTCTTATCTTTGATTCCAATGGGTGTGTGAGTCCTAAAATTGAATCGATAAGGGACACATCACATAGCCCACTTAGTGAATCCGATAATGAGGACCTTCCTAACATTCACACACTTTACACCAAAACTCTCAAAAAAGTGCTAGACTAGAGAAACTTGTCAAAGATATTTCCAAGAAATTAGAGTACTTAAATTAAATAGTTAAATAAAATGCTGAAGAGTATACATCTCAAAGCTTAAGTAATAATGAGGAAAGAAAACCTTTTGAACAAAGAGTGAAAGACTTGACTGAATCCAATAATGTTTTGGAAAAGAAGTATAAAGGATCATTATTAGAATTGGAACAAACAAAAGAAAAGGCATCAATAGTCTTCAAAAAATTCTCAAAATTTGAAAGAAATTCTAATTGTTTTGAGGACTGTGTTGCTGATAGCAAGATCAATTCTGATGATAGATCTGGAATAGGTTTTTGCACCAAAAGTATTAAACAAACTAAACCTTTTAAAACTATGAAGTTTGTTACTGGTGGGAAAAAACCTATAGAAATTTGTCCTGACTTTCAATCTTTAAAATGAATTTTGATAAAAATCAGCAGCAGTAAACTTTTGATGAGACAAGTACCTCTAAGCATAATGTTCAACTTAAATCCAAGTACGTTTTCCTCCCATTAGAAAGAGTGAGACCTCGTTTCAAACTGTTCCCTCAAGAAATAATGTTAAAAGTCATAACTTCGGGAAACCTATGTTCAACAACTTTCCAAAAGACTTAACTGCTAGGAGCAATCTTTATTCCTCATACTGTGATGTGTACGAACATTCCTTAGATGGTTGCTATTCCAAACTCCTATACCCAAATACTTATCCTCCTTTACCTATCAGAACTTTAACTATTTCAGGAGAAGCCGTAACAATTATGTCCTTCCTAAACTACTAGACAGAAACTCTAGCTATCGAAAGAGAAAGACAAGATCTAATACTAAAAGATAATTATCAAGAAAAAATTCTAGAGTCTTTTCTCAACCAAATGCTCTAAATGTTTATAGCAACAATAAAATTGCTCAAATTTTGTATAAACAAAAAGCTAAAGTTCGCAAGTTTGATCAAATACGAGATAATAAGCGCAAATTGAAAACTACAGCTATTTGGGTAAGAAATGATGATCTAGTGCCCCAGATGAAATGTAACATAGTGATCAGCATTTTGAAAGTTGAACACACCATATTTGGATGCTACTTAGAATCTGCATGTTCTAAGGATATGACCGGGGAAAAACCAAACTCTCAAATAAAACTAACTTCTCCCGAGGCAAATTCCTAATACCCCTTATTTTTATTGCTTTTAAATTTAGGGATCTATTAAATTTAATTGAGATAAATTAATTTAATTTTAATCTGAAAAATTGTTTTAAATATTTACTAGCGTGACGAGAGTTAGTAATTATTTGAAATTGTTGAATGTTACTGGATGAGTTTGGGGTAAGATTTCCGTAGCTGGGTTTTTTGCAGTTTTTCCATAACTGCTTGATCGATCGATCAAGACCAGAGCATCGTTCGATCGACCCCATTTCATTGATCGATCGACCCCTCCTAGAAAACTGCATTTTTTCTCATGTTAGCTTAATCCGATCTGATGCGTAGTAATTTTTTATTAGAGTTGGTAGAACATAATGAAACACTAAAAGGACTAGTAGGGTCAAGATAAACCCCGTTATGTGGGACTTTAATGTGAAAGGGAAAGGAAGGGTAAATGGGAGATATTCATACTTAGGAAATCATACGTGCATTAATTAAATAATCGAAATGTCTAGGAAGTTAGATTAGAAGGTGAGTGAGGGCCTACAGAAATTGTACTTAGGTAATGATAATACTTCGACAGGCGAGAAGTGAGTTTAGAATAACTTAATTACGAGAATAAAATGAACGAGTCCGTTGTACGAAATAATCGAGTAAAATGTGTAATAACGGATAATTATAATTATGGGTCATGAGCGCACCTAATTCAACAATGGGGATGTGTGTGTGTGTGTGTGTGTGTATATATATATATATATATATATATATATATATATATATGACTGTGTGATTGTGCTTATATTATTTTTATGTAAAAATCATACTCGGGCTACTTGCTATCACGGGGGTTTTCGTGCCGGAACGGTCTTATCTCGATGGGACCTTTATAGGGGATATTAACTCGTACCCTAGAATATAGGATTCCTTGGTACTTGCTATTTGATTGATAGTCAGGCGGTCCTAAGATACGTGAGGGTATGTGCTATCCTTTTAGTGACTTGGAACTATGCTTCGCCTCCATTTCTTTATGTTTTGTGATAATACAGTTCGAGAGTGATTCCGAACTAGTATTTCCCTTAGTTTGCGTGACACGGGGACTTGATAGCAGAGTATGCCAACACCATAGTTTTTATATGGGGTACCGTTAGTATGTATATATATATATATTATATGGGTGATTAGTATATATGTACTTATATATGGAAGCCTAGCACCACATATTTTATGTGGGGTGCTGTTTGTATATATATTATACGAGTAATTAATATATATACATATACCTATATGATAACTTTCTACTGTGTGTGAAAGAATTTAAGCAATGTATAAATTTTTAATTTCACTATAAGTATTCGAAAACGTTATAATGGTACGGAATTATTCTAATTAACGTAAGAAATCTTGAAGAGATAGATTTTCTAAAAGTGAATAACATAACCTTAATTTCATACGATAAGACTTATGGAGAATAAGTTAGAGATATATATGAGAATCATTAGTACGGTAGACGTGCACACTAGATGAGAGGTGAGATTTCTCAAGAGAGTGTCGCATACTAATATGATTGTTGCATTAGCCGGTAAGCATTTTAAATACTTGCTATACTATTTTACAACTATTTTATAATCGGGATCTGACCCGTTTGTTGTTATCTCTTCTCTCTTGTGTATATATATATATGTATTACATGTGCCCATCCACAGGGGCGTCATGCTTAGGATTCTTTGGATGGAACGTGCTGTAGCTTTTGTGGGAGTTGCAGGCCATTATTTAGACGACTTCATTGTTGACTCCACTTCTAGTTCAGTTTTATCTAGTGGGGCATGTGTCGCCCTTTTTCCTTATCCAGTTGGATTTTGTCAGAGATTTTAATTCATTTACTTTCAGTATTTCTACTTCAGGATTTATTACTGTCAGGATGTTTTCCTTTGGTATTTTAAAGTTGGGGTTTGTTATTTGATTGTTAAATTCTTGAACGTTCATTTACATTCTTACTATTATTGTGTGTCTCTTAAACTATTAATTGTCAAAGGTTTTATAATTGGATGTAATAAAATGGAAATAATGTTTAAATGGTTTTGACACTTAGCTTAATTATTTAGGGTGTTAAATTTGAAAATTTAAATTCGCGACAGTGATGCTAAGAATGAACCAACTGTTCACCTTGATTTTTAATTTAATAAAGGATTGATCGCCCGATATTTAATTAGGCGGGGTGTCACAGGTGGTATCAGAGCATCAGGTTCTAGTGTCCTTTAGGATCTGTGCGGCTTATTATGCTTTCAGCGATGCCTTGATTGATATAGAGCCCTATGTTTAGGATTGCCGATTTCTTTGATGAGATTTCATTCTCCTACTATAACGTATATACATTAGTGATTTCTAAATTTCGTTCGGATGTGTGCATGTGCCGAGCGATGACGGATGTTAGAAGAGGTCTGTTAAGAGGACATCAGGAGGCAGGGCTCAGTTAAGGTTGTAAAGTATATTCAAGGATGATGACCGTAGTCGAGGTCGCCTCCATTATGGCCCGAGAAGCCGAGACTGGAAAGGTGACTAAGGCACAGCCATAATTTCCAAATGCTGCTATAGTCGAATGAGGTGCGAGAGTAAACTCACCCAACGTGTTACGAAACGTGTAGAGAACTGTCAGTGGGAATTCTAGAAATGCGGGAATTGTGCGTGTTTACCAAAGGAGGGAGAGTATCCAAAGGTTTAGATGTAGGACAGAGTGTGGCTAACTGAAAGTGAAAATTTAGAGAAAAATTTCTTGGCTATCGGAACAATGTTATAATAATGGGAGTCAACCACCAACTTTAGAAGTGGAATGCTATGTATATAGGAGAACCTTAGGTACAGTGTTGACCGTGTGTTCCTTCATCAGATGTTCAGGATTAGAAGTGAACGTTTCCCTGAACTCATCACAAGAGGATGTGACAGAGGTCCATATGTGAATATGAATCTTAACCGTTAGCGAATTTCATATCGGAAGATGTAGATACAAGTGGAGGAAATGACTCCAAGTGGGAAATCAACTCGTAGTAATAGTTGATAACACTCAAAGAGAAAATTCTGATGGACGATCGATTTAGAGGTTGAAAATGTCGTATTTTGTCAATAAAGAAGATAATGCTCCTTTGTGTGGGAAGCTAAAAGAATTGAAGAATATAGTCGAGAATAAGACTGAATACAACGGTGGTGGTGTAGCACCACAAAGGGTGTGGATACACATCAGGGGACCATTTTAAATGTTTCGGATAGTTAAATTCTTACCAAGTGATGCTAAATTCAGTAAGGACTATTATAGACAGTGACGTGTTCTTTAGGGCCAAAAAGACTAAGGGAATAACCGAGGTAGCCAACAGGAATCGGGTCTACTAAAGTCCGAGAGAAGGACAGTCCTAACATGGTTAGTGGGACAAGTGATAAGTCGATTATATGTTGAGGTATTTTGTAGAGAGTGAAATCACACGCGATAATATTTTCTGAAGGTAATAAAGGGAAAAGAATACGGTGCCTAGTAAAGGACAACGATTAAAGCAGTTTTGTTTTAGTTTGGGCAGACGTGTTATGTCCGGAGACCATTTGTGCAGTCAAGACGACTGGAAAGGTGGAAGTATAAGTTATATCCTCAGAAGATGAGGCGTGTAAATATGACGCGAGCGAGTCACTATATTTTGTTCATTGCTAGATTGGCAAGTGAGACGAGTTTAATACATGTAATTATAAACGTTATTATTATGTGAATTTTTCCCCTAGTGTAGCGGGATTTTTCTTTAAGTTCTATCCGCAGAGGATGAATGAATATATTAACAGTGTTATGTACTTTATTGAGGTTACCCGTTGTAGTGATGCGATATGCGAGTATGATAATATCTTTGTTACAACGTTATAGAAATGCACGTGGGGTGTGCAGCTGATAGGTAGGCATTATCGATTTTTAGCCATAAGTTGAAAACTATAGGTTTGATTAGTGCATGACCACGATCATTAAAAAGATGATTGAGAGTTACATAAAATTATATTGAGATACTCTCATGTTTGAGAGCTGACCAAAGCTAAATCGAGATCAGAGAGCATCTAATTAATCTCTGATTAGGGTTTAAATGTGAAACGATGGTGTTGGGTTTGAGGGGACTTTATTTGGACCCTATAGAGTGTGATGGAGTGTTAGAATGGGGTGTTTACAGATCCCTTTTATGTTCGAGTTTAGAATAAGCGAACATCATCGAAAGAAAGACACAGGATGAACATTTGAGAGTGTTATGTCCCCATGAGTTGGAGCTCTGGTGGGGATTGAAAGTTAGGGAACACATATAGATCCCACAATGAGTTTTGATCATACTGGGAATAAAGGTATTATTCTGAGGACCCAAGGAGTGTGGAAAATCAATACGGGGATCACAGATGATTCTGAAGGCCAGGGTCAATTATGAGGACCTAAGGATTGTGTGAGACCAATGTGGGGATCGGGTCTATTTTGTGGCCTAAGGTCAATTCTGAGGACCTAAAGAGTGTGTGCATCATATACGTGGATCATGAATAATTTTGAGGACCTAAGGAGGGTGTCCGACCAATACAGGGATCGCGTCCAATTTAAAGGGCTAAGGTCAATTCTGAGAACCTAAAGAGTGTATGCGTTCAATACGAAGATCGTGATCGATTCTTAGGGACAAGGTTAATTCTGAGTACCTAAGGAGTGCATGTGACCCATAATGGGATAACAATTGATTTTGAGGGCCAAGGTTAATTCTGAGAACCCAAATAGTTTATGATATCAATATAGTATTCGTGGTCGATTCTGAGGGAAGAGATGAATTATAAGGACCTAACGAGGGGTGTGATCAATATGGAGATTACGCCCAATTCTAAGGGACAAAGTAAATTACAAAGACCAAAAGAGTGTGATTTGAAGATTTAAAAAGGCCATGTGATAATGGGCGAGTTGTCCAAAAACAAATTTATTTTTTTTTGAGAAGTTTTATGATTTTTGGTCATTTTTAGAATATCTCTATAATTTTAAATTTTGATGATTTTTATGGAAGATGTGCATTGTTTGTAAAAGTTTGAGATTTTGGATTTTTATTATTTTTAGGATGTTTCGAGATTTTTCAGCACATTTTTGGAGTTTTAATGATTTTAACAAATTTGATTTTTTTATTATTTTTATGAAATGCGCACTTTTTTCAAATTTTGAAATTTTATTATTTTTTGTGCTTTTTTAGGAGTTTTTGAGATTTTTCTCCGTATTCTTGGATGTTTTCTAATGAAATTTGGATGGGATGTCAACCGGTAGGTGGTACGGAGTCTGTGAGCTTCGTGGGTTCCCAAGGGGGACCTTCTAGTTGGCATGCATAGGGGGATGCCGATCGGTATGCCCCCTTACTCCTATTTAGAGTGGGCGAGGTCAATCCTCAGTTCTCACTCTAATTCGTATTCTCTCTTTATATAAACAAAAAAGATCTTCTCCGACTGTTTTTGGGAGTTCTTTCAAAAGGGAAATGGAAAACATTGTGGATGTCAAGGACTGGTTCGGCATGTGCTATGCGCCCATCCCTAGGGGATGCCTATAGGGATAGATAATGTTTATCAAGGTGCTTAACCGGCGGTAGAAGAGCGGGTTTTATTGAAGGAGCCTCAACTGCATCACTCTACTATAGTGAGGAGCTCTAGTAGCTATGAAAGTGTATTATTTTGTGAATTGTTTTGTCATTATTATTATTATTATTATTATTATTACTACTACTACTACTACTACTACTACTACTACTACTACTACTACTACTACTACTACTACTACTACTACTACTACTACTACTACTACTACTACTACTACTACTACTTTGAGTTTTCTTTTCTTCTTCTTTTTCTTATGGTGTATGTTGTATTTTGTAGACATACATCTCATCGAAGAAGATTATCTCTCGAGGGTTGACACAAGTGAAGGCAGTTTGGGAGGCCCTTCCCGACGAGGTGAAGAATTTGGTGAACATCGCGGTGTTCGGTGGCTTAGTGAGGTCTCTGGATGAGATATCTTAGTCTTATACGGTATTATGAACCCTTGTGGAGAGATGTTGAAACACCACTGACACCTCCACTTTTTGGTGGGTGAGATGGCATTGACCTTGATAAATGTGATCAGATTATGTGACTACCATGTGAGGCCCCTTAGATTATAGTGGACCGATCACTGCATTTCACTGATAAGGCCATTAGGGATTCTTTTGGGCCTCTGCAGAGAGTATATTTAGTGGAGTCTATGAATGTGTCCTTACTAAAGGACACTATTCTAGAGAGGGTGATCGATGTGGTTCATGGTGTGTAGGTGCGAGAGGCGAAGAGCCTGTTCATCTTATTTCTGTTGAGGAATACATTGGTGGCCAAGAGCGGTGATGTCGCCCATCTATGGTTCCTTCCATATATTTTTTTTCTCTTAAATAGGTTCGTATGACTAGAGGAGCCTGACGCTGGCTTCTCTATATTCTTGTATAGGTGCTTTCAACCGATGGTGTTAACTGACTTTTACGGGAGCAACATATCTCTTGAAGGTACTTTTAGTATTATGTTTCCTTTTTATTTTATTTTTGCATTGCTTTGTGATACATTTTTTGAATATTTTTGAAATTTCCTTTAGTTGCTTTACAAGTATGGTTTTATGAGATGATAGGGTGCAACACCCAAGTGATGTTGTTGATGGTGGAGGAAGCCAATGAATGGCCCCAGATGAAAAGTTGGATGGGCGAGAATAGGTCGTCAAAGGACTTGCCGAGACATAAGGACATGAGGGTTGTGCTAAACTCTCTGACGAGAAGCCAGATTAGCCTTTATTTTTGGATTTACTTTTGTCTTTCTTTTAGTTTTTATTTTGTTTTTGATTGTTTCTTAATAATTGATCTTATTTGGACCATGTGTTGTTCTACCCTTGTATCCGATCATCAGGAGATATGGGGAATATCGACTTCTATGCTCAAACGAGGCGACTGCTGTCACATGATTTTGGGTACAACTAGTATCTCTGAGAGAGGGAGATGAGGTATATTGTGGAGGGACATGTCGTGGTTCCTATGCGATATTCAGAGTAGATACCAAAGGGAGTGTGGATGATGGTGCTGAGAAGGGATCACTACTCCATCTATACGGACACGACAGTGAAGCACGACTATCAAGATTTCATGACAAGTTGGTGAGACAACCCTCCCAAATAAAATAGGATGATCAGTCCTTTATTAAATTAAACTGGATTTACATTTGGTTCATTCTTAGCAATACGGTCAAAAAACATTAATTACTAATCACCTATTAGTTAATTAAGCTAGTGTCAAAATTTTATCCTTTCACTTAACGGATAATAATATGTGGAAAACTAAAGTAAACCATTCACACAATAGTAAAGCCTAAACCGTCACAAGATATAAATAAATAAATGTCTTGTTCGAAAAAATCATCGGCTACAAGTCCCAAATCCAAATAATAAATGAATAGGTAATAAATAAATTCCAATACAAGTCTGAACTGAATTACAAAATAAAGTGCAAAGGGAAATGTGCCCATAAATGAAATATTGAGATAAGGAGATCCAAAACTAGAAATAAAAAGATGAAGCGTCTAATCCGAAGCCTGCATGCATCCACATATGTTAGAGCTACGCATCCCCGGAATAGATAATTAAGTCTAGCATCCCTGTGGTTGGACACCTAAAAGGTTTTGAAAATATTTATAGCAAGGGTTAGACCAAAACATTTTAAAAACATTTAGCAAGTATTTATCACAATTTAAAATTCAGTTATTAGATACGAATGTTAGGTTCACGTACACTCTCTTGAGTTCCCTCACCTCTCAATTATTGCACACGCCTAACGTTCTCTACTTAGCCCACCTAGCCCTACTACCCAAGCTAACTAGACATAAGTATTTATCTAGACTACTACAACGTCTAAGTCCCCGTACCGCCCATACAGTACACTATCTATATTAACATCTCCCGTATGTTATTAATATCGCAATTAACATTTCCCATATATTATCATTTAGTCATTTAATTATGTTTCTCTACTTAATCTACTTTTTAGATATACATTATCTAACTGTCTATTATCACACGTAAGTAGAATGTTCATACATCTATATATTGTACACACTAATATATATATATATATATATATATATATATATACACACACACACACACACACACACACACACAATTACGGCTTCCATTAGCATAACCACCATTAATACTGGAATACCCGGATATCAAGTCCATGTATCTCTCATACTACATCAAGGACCATTGGCTCGATTTTTCTCCTTGAACCCAAAATCAAATAACAAGCAATGGAGGCGAACATAGTTCTAAGCCTTTGGGCTAAGCACATACCTAACGTAGCCAAATGACCTTCAATTCTCAATAATACATGATACATAGTGATATGCCCTAATTTCTATGTTTTAGGGAACAAATCCAGACCTCATTGGAATCGTCAAGGTGGGATCGCCCACTGCACGGAAGCCTCCGTGATAGCAGGCATCGTAGGTATGTTCACATTTAACACCAGTCATATCATAAGTATACATGCAACTTATATATATATATATATATATATATATATATACACACACACACACACACACACACACACAATAGGTATATACACATAACCCAAATATTATCATTCGTACGTAGGGTATATCACGCGAATACTCGTCGTACTTATTGTTATACGATTTTTCTCACTATCTTATAAATTCGAGTATTATTCTCTACTCTAAGGGTCCTAGTTACCCCTCACATCACTTCAGTAGTTAACTTATTCATAACCTACTAGTCCACAAAATAAAGTCATTCAAAATCCTCGTAACTCATTCCCCCTCTCTTGAATTAATTACGTCACAATTTCAACATGTTAAATCCTCGCATTAATTCCCTCTTGAAGACTAACTCATAATCATATCATAGGCTTACTACAATATAATAAGTTCCTCATTATATTTTATCAAGGTCCTCAAAGTTTTCCCAATGAAACTATAGGAGTTCTAGGTTTAAAAGGGGGGGAATAGTCAAATTTGGGAAGTCCAAATCGATTCTCCATAAGTCCGAATCGATTTGCCTTGCCGAATCGATTCAGATAGTAGTAGTTCGTATTTTTCGTTGGGCTTTAGCATTTTTCACCATTTTCTTTACATAGCTCACATGATCCTTCACCAAAGTTAAAACCAATTGTCCCAAATAGTATCTACATGTATTAGGATGATTTCCAATGTAATTTCAACATCAAAACATCATTATTTCTCATCAAGAACGAATCATAACATTTTTCATCAAAACCCTCAATTTTGATATTCTTCATGTATACTCAACATAGAATCCAAATTTTTCTCATCTAAATTACCCCTCGTGATCAAATTCTGTATCCTCTACATGTATAAATTCAGTCTACATGAAATCTTACCCATAACATGGATTCAAAACACTTAAACTTCCAATTTCATTATTTAAATTAACATGTTTTAACCCTATTCTCACATGGGTATTGTAACTTCAAAAAAAATTGTAAATAAACACTTACCTTAGGTAGTAGGTATGATTTCGTGATGTGATGTTTGATTTGTTTGTTTTCTCTCCCAATCCACAATCCAAGGTTGATGATGGTGCAAGAATAAGGTTGCAAGTTTTAAGTTTCCTCTCTTAAGCTTCAAAAATGGCTTCTCCTTCTTATCTAATGGTCTCCCTTGGTTCTATAACCTCTAAACCTTAGCCTATCCCATCCACATGCTGATAAAGGCTTGGGAAATTCGTTGGTTTTCTAACCCTAAGTTACTAAATGACTAAAATTCCCCCATACAATGTCAGTTTAGTCTAAAATTGTCCTGGGACCCAAACATTACCCGGGGTATAATATTCCGACTATTTCGACCCTTTTAAAACCATCCGTGACCTCGAAATCATCATCTGAGTCACTTTACTAAAAATTCCCATCTTGACCTTAATTTTTTTACATGCGACTCCCGGTTGAGATAAAATCCAATTATTCCAATATCACTCTCGCTATGACGTGTAATAATTTTAATAATTTATTTACCATCCACTTAGTAAATTTATCGCATAATATTATTCATTATCTCTCTCTCGATTAATGTGTAATAACCACATTATTATTTAATTAACTTAAATTACATCACTCATGTAATTTAAAATAAAAAGGAATTAATTATCAAATTAATTAAATTTCAAGTACATAAAAACGAGGTATTACATACTTCCCCCTTACAAAGGAATTTCTTCCCTGAAATTTGGTCATACTTGTTATGAATAACTCTGGATACTTCTGTCGCATGTCATCCTCCCTCTCCCACGTCGACTCATCAATACTGTGGTATCCTCACTGAACTCTAACTAAAGGTACCAGTTTAGACCGCATCGTACGCTCATTACAATCCAAAATAGCCACGAGTATCTCCTCATATGAGATATTTGGCTGTAAATCGGTCTCCTCGAGTGGAACATGCTAGAAATCTATCTCGCTCCTCTGATACTTCTTCAGTGACGCCATGTCGAACACGTCGTGTATCCGCTGTAGATGCTCATGTAAACCCAATTTATATGCCACTGGTCCCACTCTCTCAATAATCATGAAAGGTCCCACCTATCTCGATACTAGATTCCCCTTATTGTCAAATCTCATAATCCCCTTCATGGGATACACCCGTACTAACACCTGGTCGCCAACCCCAAACTCAACGTATCTTTGGTCTACATTGGCATAACTCTTCTACCTGTCCTAAGAAATATGAATTTACCCACAAATTAGCTCAATCTTGGCAGTAGTCTCCTGTATCATTTCTGTCCCTAATAAATTATTATCCCCCACCTCTTAAAAGTAAGGGGAAAACGACAAGTCCTCCCATAGAGTGACTCAGAGGGTGACATACTGATGGTGAATCGGTAAGAGTTTTTATACACAAACTAGCCCAATGGAAGGTATCGCTCCTATCCTCGCCTAAAATCTAGGATGCACATCCTCAACATGTCCTCTAGCTTCTGATTGACCCTCTCAGTTTGACCATCTATCTGTGGGTGGTATGCAATACTCAATCGTAAATTTGTGCCCATGGCCTCCTAAAAAATCTACAATAAATGAGACACAATGACCTTGTTTCTATCAGACATGATGTTTATCGGTATCCCGTGCAGCTTAACTATCTCCACTATGAACAGTTGCACATACTGCATCATCTCAAAATCAGTATGAACTGAAAAGAAGTGAGACAGCTTAGTCAGTCGATCCACTATCACCCAAATAGAGCCATGACCCCTCTATGACGTAGGCAACCCTGTAATAAAGTCCATCAAAATACTCTTCCACTTCCGCATGGGAATATCTAATTATTACAGTATCCCTGAAGGCCTCTGGTGGTCTACCATTACTAACTGATAGGTAAAACATTTCGAGACAAACTTTGCTATGTCCCTCTTCATCCGTGACCACAATTAATGTCTCGTCACATCCTGGTACGTCCTATCCCCATCGAGATGTGCCACCAATCTTGAACCATGAGACTCTGTCATAATCGCATGTCTTAAATCCTCAACCTCTGGTGCAATAAGTCTCCCATTGAAGCATAAGCCTCCCTCTAAACTAACCAAATATGACTTTCTCCCTCAACTAATAACTGGCATACCCTGTCCTGACAGAACTGATGCTTCGCATGTGCTTTCACTACTCGCATAACAATCTCAAAAGTGATAACTAAAATTAGCATGCATGATTTGTCAATCTCATCGTCGTGTCGAAGTTCCCTCCACTATGCCTTCCAGAGCTCCACTAACTTCCCTGTGGGTCATCGGCTCAACGTATCTGCCACCACGTTAGCCATACAAGGATGATATTAAATGTTAAATCGATAGTGATTCATGAACACGAGCCACCTCCTCTGTCTTATATTCATATCCTTCTGGGTGAAGAGATACTGAAGTGATCTATGGAATGTGATCTATGGACACATTTCTCTCGAGGATTGATTTTCATACTTAGTATTGGCTTATTTTACCTCTTTCGAAAGTTTAGCTCTTTTGACCACCATTTTCGTTGGAATACCCTCCTTACCACGATGAATACAGTTTATATTGTTCCATAGGTTCCCATTATCATTACCTCCCTTTAAATTGTTCTTAATAAAACATCATTTTTTAATTCAACAATCCATTTTCGTTGTTTGGAAACACCGACTTTGTACATCTCCATGTGTCCCCTACAAAAAAATCTTGAAAAAAGTAAAGAGAATATTCTTCTTTGTTTTTGCATACACAATATGTTCTATCATTTTTAATATTTCCTTTAAGTTATTCAAGGGTTTGGGGAAGTGAATTTGTGCATTAATTACAAATAAAATGCTTGACGTTTTTTGGTATTTCACATTTCCATATATCCTTCGAATTCATGATCTCCTTTGACCCCATCCTAAACATATATTCAATAGTTTACTGGCCAAAATGAAGTGATAATAACTAAGCATCGAGAGTTCTTTATTGTTTTCAAAATTCCATACTTCCTTATCTTCTGTACTGGGTAAACCAACTAGGATTTTAAGAATACCTTTATTTTTTAGGTGAGAAAATATTTATCAGTAAGGCTTTATCCCACCCATTTTGAAGTGGGTCAATGAGGTCACTAACTTGATCCTCCTCGTTAAGGATATCAGAGGGGGTATGAATTAGAGAGGTTAGGTTTAGGAACCCATTTGTATTTCTAAATTTAAATTGATTAACCATTTTTAATACACCATATATCCTAAAACATTATAATCCTTCTGGCATCCCATACACTTTTCCACACATTATTGAAGTTTTGTCAAAAAGACCACAAAAACACATTATATTCGTATTTATTTATTATATTTTGGTTTGCCTCATAGGTATGCTAATTATTATTGATGCAAGTCATAGTCATTGGTTTATTACTACATGTGCTCTAACATGTGCACTACATGAATCAAAGTCATGTAAGGAACGTAAATGATAAAAATGCAAAAAATAACCACAAATTATCACCAAGTCTTTTACTTACATCGGTCTCTTTCTACCAATACTAGGTTGAACAAACTAAATGTATATACCACAATATAAAATATCATTGAATTTCTACTTTGCGACTGATAAAAAGATGAGTCAACTAAATTGAAAATAAATGAAGAACATATTTACCTTGACAAAAGAAGGCCTCAATTAAATGTGGAAAATACTAATTACAAATAATATAAGTATAAAAAAAAATTGGCTACCATATGGAAAAATAATACCATACTCATATTTTAGCTTTCAGAATCTACTAGGTTTCATCATTTGTCATGAATAAAATTATTATATACACTCAAGATTTCTACATTAGTGGTAAAAAGATTTCACATGTCAAAAAAATCAGATTTGGTTTCAGTCACATACCTATTTCTCAACTTGCTTGTTCGGGAAAAAAAACTAGGAGTTAACGGTTTCTGTAAGAGGAACTTCAAAACATCTTATTCGGTGTATAACATCAAAATCAACATTTGATGCTAATTTTGTTAATAGGATTTCCTTTGATTTGATTTTAATATGATAAGGAGTAATATAATGTAAGCAGGGATAACCCCAGCAACCCTACTTGCTTGACATATGGATTGTTATCTCACCTGAAAGAAAGTGGATTCGACATCATGTGGTTGGTCCAAGAAGAGAGTTCATTTTTAATGTATTTTGTTATTTTTAGCATGGTACCTCATTAACTTTCATAATTAGACATACCTAACTTTTTTGTTAGACTTAGGGTGATTTTTTTTTTGTAATAACCCGTATTTTTTAGAAATTAAAACTTAATTAATTGATTTAAATTTAAATTACACGTGAGACGTAATTTAAGGAAAATTAAATATTATGGGTTTATTAAATTATTAATCGAAAAGAAATGATTAATTTGTATCGAATAAAATTACTAAGTGAATAGTAATTACATATTTGACGTTATAACTTGTGTCAATGACGTGACAGTATGTTATCTCAACCGGCGCCGTGAGTGGACTAAATAAGGTCAAGATAGGAAATTTATTATTAGTTACTTGGATGATGATTTTGAGGTGACAGTTGAGTCAGGAAGGATCAAAATAGTTAAAATATCACACTTAGGTGTATACTTTGGGTCCCGGGATAGTTTTAGACCAAATTGACAACCCGAGAGGGCATTTTAGTCATTTTATAGCTTAGGGATAAGGGAGTTACGAAATTTCAAGGGTTATATATACTGATTATTGTGTGAGGTTAGGGTCAAAGAATATAAACCACTGTAGGCCATTAGAGACAAGAGGAAGAGCTTTCTTGGTGCTTAGGTTAGGATTTGTGGATAAATTGTCCTTATTCTTACAACACAACCATAATTGGAGCATGGATTAGAAGAGAAGAATCATCAAAAGGATCAAATAAGATTTCTTTCATAAGAGGCAAGTATTTTTCTTTCAATGTTTTATAATTTATATTAGCCATGTTGAGTAAGGTCTTTGAATTAAAGAAAATTAATATTATTCTTGTGATTTGATGAACAAAACTCATAATTGGGAACATGATTGCATGTAGAATGAATCCAAATATATATATATAACAAAATTTATAGTTTTGATATTTAGAGTATGGGATAAATCTGGATCTTTGTTGAATTCATGTGAAGAACACAAAATTATAGGGTTTAAGATTAATGGAGTTTTAATCTAATATTGGATGAAATGGTATGGATTTTATACATGATTTATGTTAGAAATCATCCATACATGTATATTTGATGTTTAGTTATGTTAAATAGAATTTTGGGATTATTGTATAAAATTTAATAAAATTTAAGTGTAGAAAATTGTAAGAGCGGATTGGAGAATAAGACCCCTAATACATTTCAAATTGATTCGGCCCAAGGGCAAATCAATTCGACAAGGTGAATCGATTCGGACATTGGGTGAATCAATTCGATTTTGCTCAGAATTGAAAATTGTTCTTTTTTATCTCGAAAATTTTGAATAATTCGGGAGGGGACCTTTGGGATAATTTTAAACTATAGAGGGAGATAAAAAAATGATAGTAGGCCTCAAGTGGATATTTGGATTACATAAATTGAGACGAGCTAAGTATTGGGATAATTAAGAAAATGTCCAAATTGATAAATGAATGAAATTTGAGACGTGTCACGGAGTGAGGAGTGAACCTATGTTTATAACTAGTATCGCACGATGGGAATTACTACTTATTATATAAGGGATAAATAGGACCCTTAAAGTAGTGAGCGGATCTCAAAGTTATAAGAATTGAATCGGAAATTGAAATTAATAGTATGTTGAATATACGAGTGACATATACTACATAAGAGTGGATATAATTGGGTTGTGTGCATACATACTGAATACTATATGTATAGAGGTTGTGTGAATACCTATAAATATGATTTAATTATGTGTGTGAACAAACCTACGATGCTTGATACCCAGAAGTATTCGCGTAAAGGGTAATCCCACCTTGACGATTCTAGTGAGGTTTGGATTTGTGCCGAAGAGTATAAAACTTAGGGTGGTTCACTATGTGACGTGTATTAGTGAGATCGACATGTTGTTTGGGTAAGTTAGGTATGTTCTTATTCCAAAGGGTTAGAACTATATTCGCCTCCATTGTAATGTTGATATATTTTGGGTTCGAGGAGAAATACGAGAGGTACATGGAATTGATAGCAGAGTATACCAACATCACGAGGGGCCATTCCGCGAATGCTATAGTTGTGTATATATTATATGTGTGATGAATATATACCGATATGATATATCTACTTATGTGAGATAGTAGAATTGATAGATGCTATATATCTAAAATACTTTAAGTAGTGAAACTTAAATAATTGACTCAATAATAAAATGGGAATAAATAATTTATTATTGAAACCATAGTAACGTATTATATGGGATATAGGATAGAACTAGCCTTATCGAGAGTAGTCATATACCTTATCTAGTTGGTAAGGGGAATACTAGTTAGGTAGAATACGTTAGGCATGCACACTAGTTGCGAGGTGAGGATCTCAAGTGAGCTTACGTGGATATCACATGTGTAGGGCTGTAAAATGATTCGAGCAGTTCGGGATCAGCTCAATTTTATCTTATTCAAAATCCTTCATATTTTGTACCGATCCAAGCTTGAACAAAAAATTGAGCTTATTTATTTTTCGAGCCAAGCCTGAATTGACTACTATTCGGCTCGGTAAGCTCGTGAGCCCATGCACATTTTCAGCTGACGTTTAAGATACATACTTAAGACTAGGTAGTGTGTGGTTGGGTACAGTTGTTATCTTCAAAAAATCCTTTTACTTTATTGACCTTTTGAAAGATAATGTAACATAACATAATCTTATCTTTGGATATCAGATACGGATGGTATACCCACTTTACTTCCAAGATCCAAATACATCACTTCTCCTCTTCACCTTTATCTTTTCAATATCTATTATTTATCCACCCTAAATAGAGCCGTATATGATAAATCAAAGTGAGTTAGGACAATTGGGTTAAAGATAAAAACTTTGCATGCATTTGTATTGCATTCGGATTCACCCATCAAGATTGAGTACGCAACTAAAAATTAGGTTCTGAATTAATTTTTATTTCACTTGGACTCTTAATTATAAAGTATGGATATGGATTGATTTCCATTATATTCGGAGATTTATATATTTATCTCAGCACAAAAGGTACGATTTATTCTCATCTTCTATATATACCAACTTATGATATGTGTTTTGATTCACCTCTGTGTTGTGAATTTCTAAAGTTCATTTATATAGGTATGAACACATAAACTGTAAACAATCGTTGTTGTTAGGATTTCTTGTACATAGACTTTTTTTTCTTCACTAGAACACCCTTATTCTGTATTAATTGATTAGCACTAAACTATTGTGCCAATAGTTTTATTAATGCTATAAGCATTAAATTTTTTATTGTTTAATCTATTTTGGTTCGTATTTTTGCATTAGATATGTCGAATGATCAACCTGCACCAAGACAAATGGCTTCCACAAATCCAACTTCTATTATTCATGATAAAACCAATGAAGCTCCAGATCTTGATATTCCAGTTGATGGATAAATCCACAGCAAAAGAAAACTAAAAACAAGACCTCAAAATTTTGGTAAGATTTCTCGATGATAACGATTGAAGATGGCACTCAGAAGTCACAGTGCAACCATTGTAACTCAAGGTTGACTATTGTTGCAGGGGGGCAACAACTCATCTCCATAGATCCTTGACAAGTTGCTTGCCTCGTAAAGCTTCTCTAGTTGGTAAAGATGGTGGTAAGAGACAAAAACTTTTATCTCTACTACCCGTTAATCCTGATGAGGTCGGTGGGGGTTTAACAACTTATAAGTATGATAAAGAGAAAATTAGAGAAATTATTGCTAAAATGGTCATAGTGAATGAGTACCCTTTTAGGATGGTAGATCATTACTTATTTGTTATGTTTCTTAAATCACTTAATCCACGATTCGAGAAACTTACTCGTGTAACTCTAAGGGAAGACTATATGGAAATCTTTCTTACTGAGAAGTATAAGTTGAAGTTTATGTTTGGAAACATTGATAGGATTATCTTAATTGCTGACTTGTGGACTTCGAATAAAACAATTAGTTATATGTGACTCACTGGACACTTTTTAGATAACAAGTGGAGGTTACATAAGTGTATATTGATTTTTTGTTCTTTGGCGCCTCCACACACGTGGGTTGTCATAGCAAATAGTATTTTTCAATGTCTTCTTGATTAGGGTATTGAGAACAAGGTCTCCACTATTACATTAGACAATGCTTCCACAAACGATGTGGTAGTACGACATTTAAAAGATAATTTTTCTGTTAAAGTGAAATTATATTTCAAGGGAAAAATATTTCATGTTAGACGTTATACGCATGTGTTGAACCTAATGGTACAAGATGGATTGGTTGAAATATGAGATGTGCTTCAAAATGTTCGTGAAAGTGTGAAGTATTGGAAGATGTTCCCTTCAAGACTTCATAAATTGACTACGATTGTTAAACAATTGCAGTTGCCCATCTCTAAACATTTGATTCTCGATGTACCTACTCGGTGGAATTCCACTTATGCGATGCTTGAATCTGCATTGGTATTCAAAGAGGTGTTTTTGAGGTACAAGGAAAAAGACCCCCACTACCAATGGTTTCCATTAGAGAGTGATTGGGAACGAGCTACCGAAGTTTTCTAGTTTCTAGAAGTTTTTAATGAAGCCACAAATGTGTTTTATGGATGTTCTTATCCAACTTAAAATTTGTTCCTTGCTGAGGTTTGGAAAATAAAACAAATTTTGAATGAAAAGTCCTTGGATGGGAGAGAGTATATAAAAAAATGACATTTGAAATGAGCGAGAAGTTCTATAAGTATTGGGGTGAATGTTACCCATTGATGTCGTTGGCTGCGATCTTAGATCATAGGTATAAGATGAGACTTGTAGAGTTTTGATTTCCAAAAAATTATACATCGATTAAAGCTCAGAAGCATATTGATTTTTTTCGTTATTCTCTATATAAACTTTATGATGAATATGTCATCAATCATTCTTCAAGCAATATCGTTTCTAGAGATGCAGAATTAGGAAACGAAACTAGTTACAGTAGTACAACGGTTACAAGTTTTAAAGCGAAAACTAAGGGTAGGGTTGAATTTGATAGTTGGGCTAAAGAATTGGATACCATTCAACCAAATAAATTTGATTTGGAGGTATACTTAGAGGAAGGCCTTTATATATGCAATGACGATTCAGATGTTGAGTTTGATGCTCTAGAGTGGTGGGAAACAAACACCTTAAAGTTGAAAATTCTATCTAAGATGGCACGTGACATACTTTCAATTCCTGTTACTACAGTAGCTTTTGAGTCCTCTTTTAATGCCGGAGGTAGAGTTATCGATCAGTATCGAATATCCTTAAAACCTGAGAATGTGCAAGCTTTGATTTGTGTCGGAGATTGGTTACGTCATGATCTTGGCATTGAATCAGTAAAATTAAATGTTAGTACCATCATAAAGTATTTGTTCCATTATTGTGTTAACATTTTATTATTATACTAAACATAAATTGATTGAATAAAATGCTTAATTGTTTGGGTTGTTTGATTTGTAGAATGATGAAGAGTCTATGCAAGAAGTTTGTTTAGAGTAATAGTTGGTGTGATTTCCATGTTTATGTAATTTAGTTTTCTAATTAAATTATGTATAAAGAAATCAGATTTAGAATAATTCTAATCTATTATGTTCATTTTTCAGGTTTCATCAGATGTTATAACTATGGATGCTGAAATGGAACCCTAGGATGTTATCACTGTGGATGCTTAAATGGAACCCGGGGAGTCTGCAATATTTGAAGTTGGGTTGAAGCATTTTCATTAATAGTTTTTGTTTCCTGTTAGACATTTGGAGTTGGGTTTAATGATTTCATTACTTTTTCTCTTTTCGGTTAGACAATTGAAGTTATTTCTCTAAATAGGAAATTATTTCTCATTTTCATTTATTTTTAGCTTTTAATTTTATGTTAGCTTTTACTGTTTGTTTGGAATTGATAAGTGTTACCAGGAAAACAAATTCTCTAAATAGGAAATTATTTCTCATTTTCATTTTTAGCTTTTACTATTTGGAATTGATGATATCTGTGTCATAAACAACTTATCATGCTGTATAAATATTTAGCTTTTACTTATATCAGAAAAAAAAATATCTGTATGTTAAAATTTATGATATATGTGTCTTATAAGATGATGACAGTGGTGTGTATTGGTTTATAATATAGTAACATATTTTGTTCTCCAACCCAATCATCGAATCTAAATATTTTATTACATTATACTCATGTGTTTGCTTTTGAATTATGTGTTGATGGCATATGCCAGCAGGGGCTGTGTATTTGATATTTACAGGTTGACAGTAGTCCAGTACTTTATAGATGATAGTCTGGTATACTGACATTGTGTACCAACTGTACAACATGATGGCTAAAGAAATATCTTTCTGAAACTTTTTACTCGGTAGTCAATATAAATTACAGTGAAAGAAAATTTGCGATTTAATATATTATAAACCAAATGAGTGTCAAAACTCTGAACATAAATGAGAATCTGCGATCTGAGCTTGGCTCGTGATCGAGCTTGATGGTGTAAAACGAACATAAACAAGCCAATCTTGAACACACATAAGATAAAAAGGGTCGATCTTGAGCAGTAGCAACCAAATTACACCCGAGCTTGAGCTTGAGACTGAGCAATAATTATTTATACTATTAGCGAGCTAAGCTTGAGCAACATAATATTCGGCTCAGCTCGGCTCATTTTCACCCCTACACATGTGTAATAAATAACAAATTTAAATTGTGATTTAAATGTTTGCTAAATGTTTTCAAAATATTTTACTTGGCTCTGACCCATGCCAGAATATTTTCAAAATCTTTTAGGTGTCCAGCTACAGGGACGCCAAGCTGAGACATCCCATCCAGAGACGCATAGTTGCAAGATTGTGGAGGCTTGCATGAGATTTTCTTTAGATGCTTATGCTCTTTAATTATAAATAAAAGGTTCCTTAGCAGTTCAGTTAGGCGTCTTTCCTTCAGACTATTTCTTTTATTCAGTTATACTTCAGATTGCATTTCATTTCAGTTTTACTTATTATGGTTGGATTGTGTACTTAAAGCACCGATGGTTTATTCGGTCTCCTTTAGTTTATATATATGTCGTGTGATGATTCAGACTATATTTATGTGTGAATGGTTTAGTTCATTTAATTCCGCATGTGGTCATGACAAAAGATAAAATTTGACACCAGCTTAATAATATAGGTGATTAGTAATTAAAAAGTTTTTTGATAGTGATGCTAAGAATGATACCATTAATGATTACTATTTAATTTAATAATGGTCTGATCACCCATGATTAGAATAGGAGGGGTTTCATAATTTTTAATCATAACTTAAAATATGAAATCCAAATTTGAAAAAAATGTCTACTTTTTATTGGAATAAACCAATAAATGGGTGTATTTAACTCTTAAATCTGAATAACTCAGGTTCAAACTTTTGAGTCAAATATCATTGGTAACTAGTCAATAATTAATTTAGCATACCTTTGATAGTTTATCATGTACTTCAAGTGACAAATTTGACATAGTGTAATAATATAAGTCCTCTGGTAGGAGTCTATGTTTTCTTATGAACCATTTACACATATAACATGGCAATAATTGAGAATACGTCCCTCAATAAATAAATCAACAAGAATTTATTCCATATACAATATGTTTTCCCATTGTCCAAAAAAAACTTGATTTCAGACTTAAATGTCTAAAATGGATATTTGACTTTATACCTAATTTTTTACCCATATCTTTTCCGTTCTATCCTAAATTTTTACAATAGTTGTATTTGAACCCTCCAATTGTACGACGGAGTGCAATTGAAAATAATGTTATAAGAAATCGTTAATTGTCGACCTAATGTTTTGTCATGGCCATGTTGTGTTTGAGATAATGGGCATGTGCTTACACCATTAGTACAATGCATACATGATAAAAATTTCGAAAAATAAAGTGCAAACACAAATTATGGGTAAAAATGTAAAGTCACATTCTGGATTCACTACACCAAATCTGCCCATTTGTCAAGGTCATTGATCTTGAGAAATCCAACTTGTCAAGGTCAATGACCGTGACATTTCGAGGCGAGACAACTTTTTTTGTCACGGTCATTGACCTTGACACAAAACTCGCGTTTTGTGTCACAGTCGTGTCGAGATCAATGACCGTGACACGTTTGTCACGGTTTATAACCGTGACAAAGAAGTGACCCTTTTTTTAAAAATTGTCACGACCATTGACCGTGACACGTCCGTGACACAAAACGCGTCACGGACGTGTCACGGTCAATGACCGTGACAATTCTGGGCAGAATTTAAAAAAAATCTGCTGGGCAGTATGGCCACTGCCACTGCCCAGCAGTATATTTGTACCTATTATAGCAACGTCGTACCTGTTCCAAACATCATATATCCAAACAAACTAAAGATAATGCAAATATATATTCATGACGATATAATCCAAATATTCAAAATAGAAATAATATACATGACGATATAATCCAGATATAATTATAATGGACAAACTTAAAAATAATGTTACTACATGTCTTGGGTAAATGTGAGGAGGTGAGTAGGACACACGACATACGAATTGACGCACCCACTAATATACGTCGTGCCGCATTATTCGGGCAACCACAATAGGGAGTTCTCCTTTCCGGGTATGACATGCATGATAAGCACCCTGGACTCCATCTGTTGAAGCGCACGTCCATGAACTATTCCACCCTCGACGATATTCGGGTCCCTCAACCCTCGCCCTATCCACTAGCCATCAATTACGTCCAATATGAACACGCTGGGCCAACCAAGTGTCGACAATGGTCTGTTGAAGGGCGCCAAATAGGGAAGTGGATCATCGAAGTACGAACGTGTCGGTGATGAAGCAACGAGATCCACATACTCGTCATCCTGCGCCTCGTCCTCCCCCACCTCCTCCTCAACCGCCTTCTCTTTCCCTTTCCCTTTCCCTTTACGGACTCCGCCTAACGTACGCTTCATGAATGCGTACATATCTTGGACCGTCGCCTCCAAACGGGACAGCTTCGCGTCATGTGAATCCACCGTTTGAGCCAACCCGGTGTCGCTCGTCTCCAATCCGATGATCCTAGATTTGGCCACCCGCGAGCTCACTCCCCTTGTCCTCCCCTTGAGATCAGAGCCAAGCACTTGGTTGAGTGCGTCTGTGGACAAAGATGTCTTGTCGGCATCAGACTGCGACTCATGCACATCCTTAAGCTTTGCCTGAAACGACAAAAAGCACATGATTAGTAAAATTAGTAAACTAAAAAAGTATAACGTAATTAACAAAAATTAAACTGTCGGATTACTTACAATCGTGGCCGCTACGCTCGGGGACACCTCCTTGTCCTTCCCCTTCTTCGTCCGAAGAGCCACATAAGTATCGAGCATATGTGGCTTACCCCCTGGCCCACTCCCTACCCCCTGAAATAAAATAAAGTAAAGTAAAATTAGTATCGGCCCCGCAAAGTAAAATAATGAAGAATAATATATTTCTGTAGTTATAAAAAAATTAAATCTTACCTGCATCCTATGCTCCACCTCGGCGTAAGAGGTCCGGCCGGAGTAGTGCACGTCCGTCTTTTTTGCCCGATTTTCCCTCCCCGACTGGCGAGATGCCAATTGTCGATCCTCGATCTCATTGTCCATGAATTTCTGCCATTGTGCCAATGAGATCGGCTCCTTGGGTGGGACGGATTCACCCCATTGAATAATCGACTCTCTTATTTTCCCAAAGTACCGTGCCCGCATATTTTTTTTCCACGACTTGAGTTGTTCCCTAATCTGCTCCAAGACGGGATCGCGTAGCTTTGGATCCAAGTTGAATTGTTCCTGTCCAACAAATACAATGTTAGTTGCGAATAAATATAAATATAAATATGAAATTGAAATTGAAATTGAAATTGAAATTGAAATTGAAATTGAAATTGAAATTGAAATTGAAATTGAAATTGAAATTGAAATTGAAATTGAAATTGAAATTGAAATTGAAATTGAAATATTCATATAAATATATTACCTGTAGTGCCGCCCAAATAGCTAACTTGAGCTCATATGGCACCTCCTTCCAACTCATAAACCCCGGGCGATGACCATCTTTAGCAGCTCGAGGGATCTCGCTAATAGCTCCGACTTGTTCTCGACGGTAATCCCAAATTTTCCATATTTGGGGAGCCTAGGGGAGGAGGAGCCCTCGTCGCCTCCGCTACCACCGAGCCCAGACGACATCATCATAAACAGCATCATCATCTTCGCCTTAATATCTGAAGGAGACATTTTTTATGTGAAAAAATGTTATTAGTACAGATAAAAAAAATGTTAATAGTACACATACACACACCCCTACCCCACCCCCACCCCCACCACACACACGCACACGTCATGCCACTTTTAAAACTAACCAACCCAACATTTCATCAATTAAACTAACAATTAAAGTATACAATAATTAATTTACTAATTTACAATGAGGGACAATCCTACTTTCATATGAAATTGGCACTAATTATTAATTTCCTTTCATCTAAAACTATACAATTAAAATTACAATTAAAGCTATACAATTTCTTAATTAAAGATATACAATTGTTAAAATTGCCCCTCCACACCCCCCACACCCCACCCCCACCCCCACCACACCCCTTGCCCCCCTCCCCCCGCCACGCACACACCTACGCGCACACACACACACACACACCCCACCCCCTCCCCCACCACACACCACCATACACACACCTACGCACACACACACACACCCCACCCCACCCCCACCACCTCACCCCCACCCCCTCCCCCCACCACGACCGTGACAACTACATTTATTGTTTATCAATAAAATTATGACATGAGATAATTATAATTGGATCATAAATTTCATTATCATAAAGGGATAAATCCAACCAAGTACAGAGATTCTACAAATTAAAGTGAGAATTAAATTTAAGACTTTCTAACAACATGCATGTGTATGGATTCTACATAGTTGGGCACGAAAGTAACTAATGATATTCCTAAAAACATACAATTGACAACATTTTGTGAATTTACTAAACTTTATATAATATTATCAAATTCTGTTAAAAAATTATCTAGGGTTTTACCTAATTGAATTAATTTCATGAATAAAATTATTATCAATTTAAATATATATATAATTAAATTTAACATATGAATTCTAGAACTTTTCAAAAATTTACACAATTTTAACTATCACTAACATTTACACCATTCTAACTATCACTAACATTTACACATATATATACACACATACACATATACATATACACATATATATATACACACATACACATACATATAGAAATGAAAGAGAAAAAGAGGAAAAAAAATATAACTTAGAGAGAGAGAGAGCAGAAATCGCGGATGAGAGAAAGAGGGGGGGGGGGGGGGAACCAAAAGAGGTGGGAAAAAGGAATCGGAGGGCTTTTTTTGCTGCAAAAGTTGTCACGGTCGTGTCAAGGTCATTGACCGTGACACAAATCTCGCGTTTTGTGTCACGATCATTGACCTTGACACGACCGTGACACGGAATTGTCACGGTCATCGATCGTAACAAGGCTGTGACAAGTAAATTTGTCACGGCCTTGTCATGGTCAAAGACCGTGACAATTCTGTGTCACGGTCGTGTCAAGGTCAATGACCGTGACACAAAATGCGAGATTTGTGTCACGGTCAATGACCTTGACAAGGGTGGCCGACTGAAAGGTGACAATTTGGCCATTTTGGTGTAGTTATTATAAAACAAAGCTTGACATGCATAAAAAAAATAATATGCAGATACATGTAAAAATTATATATAAAAATTCATGTGTAAATTAAATGACATAACTCATCATATAAGAGACTCTTAACCTCTTGGAGTTGGATTTGTTGCCATGCGATGAAGCCTTCATAAATGATACCAATCTCTACACATGCTTTATCCTCCCTAGTTAGGACTTCATTTTCGAAACCACGATTATCAAATACTTTATATTATATATGCATTTCTTTAAAAAGGATCTCTATTGTTGAAAAATCCTTCACTAGATGATGAGAGAATAAAGTGACTTTGGCTGCTAAATGTCCACTTGGAAGTAATAACCAAATAGTAACTTCGATTTACATATATATTTAAAAGAAAATCATCAGCAATATCTTTTCCTATAATAATTAATTTTATAAATGTACGAAGGATTAGTATTTGTAGATGAGTAAGAAAAGAAGGAAAATATAAATCCAAAGCCAAGATGAATTTATTATCTGCTATTGAAAAAGAAAGGCTAATCAAGGCAATGAACATCAATATAACAAGTTGCATGGGTCTCTCTCCCTCTCTATCTCTCTGTCTCTCTCTCTCTATTTGTATATATATATATATCGTGTGAACGAGTCTTCATTTCATTGAACTACAAAGATAATATAAGATCATGGGAAAAAAATTTCTGACTAACTAGTTTTCTATCGCTTTATTTTCTTAAGATATCATTTTAGGAAAATTTTGGATAACTTGTTTCCAACCTATATTGAGTAGTATCGATGTCATTTTGTATCTAACATAGATACTCCCCCAAAAGTTCAAATATACATTATTATAAAGCTCAATAAATATGTCCATCCAATCAAAATTCTAGGCATTTTTTATTTGTAAAATACATTTGGATCATATCCTTTCTTAGTTCAGTTGAATCTACTAAACTTAATCAAATACCGTTGTTGATAAGAGGAGTTTTCATTGGGGTTGGAAAACCATTTAATCCAAAATCCACAAGGTATGTCTATAACTAGGGGAGAATCTGTTCAGGCCCAGGGGGTGGCTACACCCTGAGATGTTAGAACAAATTTATCGATAAAAAATGTTTAGTGGTTAGTGTAAAGATGTGTATTTGTAGGTAAGGATATGAAGGTTGTTCAAATAAATAGGTTAAAAAACGTGATAAGCTATTTAAAATCTCTAAAACCTAGGGGTGGCAATTCGAGTTAGTCGTGTCATTTTCGGGTCGCGTTGATTTTTATTTTAGTATAAGTTTTAGGTACTCTTAAATCTATACAAGCTAAACGGGTCATGTTCGGGTAATTTCGGGTTATTACCGTAAACGGGTTATCGGGTCAAAAATTGCCAGCTCTACTAAAACCTAAATGATCTATTCTTTTTTTTATTTATCGTCTTTCTCTCTACTCATTCACCATAAAGTACTTCATCCTACTATAATGTTCCACATAATCTAACCCCTTATATTGAATCACTCAGCTACCATTGCAAAAAAAATTCATCTTTTCTGTTTTATTTCACCTACTACTATTGTAGGTATATCCTTTTACCTTTCTTTTCATTTATAGTTAAGTTTGTTTACATACAATAGTTCACATTAAAAAAATTTATTTTATACTTACAAATGTTTAGGGCTTGAATGTAAATATCGTTTGGGTATTGTGAATATTTATTGAGTGTTGTTTATGCCTTGAAATTAATTAGGTATTGTTAATATTGATTAAGAGTTGTTATTTGGGCAATATAAAGTTATAATTTTAATTTAACTCGAATTAACCCAAAAATAAATCACCTCGGGGCTCTCACCGCCAAACTATCGACACCACATGAAACTTTGGCCCCCGCTGAATGAAAAACCTGGATCCGTCACTGTTGGAAACCCATTAAATGGTTGGTGGATCATTTTAAGGAGCATTTATGGGGAAATTTAAGGCTTTGTTATCTACCACTCCATGCCTATGAAATGAGGCTTCGGTGAAGGAAGACGACACACCAAAAACACAAATACAACACAAACAAGTGAGGGATTTTTCTTTTAAAGTGAGGGTTTTGGGTGAGAGCTAAGGGGATTTTTCCTCACCCCCATAGATATTGCTCAAAGGTGGAAGAAGGGTGTGCGTATAGGTGTGGGTCTGGGTGTCAAGTGTGAGTGTTTCATGTATGGTAGGTGTGCTCAGTATGTATTGTGTGGTGGATTTCTCACCGCCTTAAATTTGAGAAGGATACACCGGATTGGGTACGTGGGAAACACTTGATAGGAATCAAAGAGTGTATATCTTTGTAGTGAGATTTTATCTAATGATAATGTGTGAGTGTGTGTTCAAACAATAGTTTATTCTCATGGTGAAATTAAACTCTTCATCCGATGGAAGTAACCTACATTAGGTCAACCATGATAAATATTATGTCTCTCTTATGTGCTTGTTATTTATTTTTCCTTTTAAATTTTATTTATATTTGGTTAATTGTAGTGCCGACATTGGGCATAATATTGTAATCATAGGTCCGACTATACATTAGATGGTAGACAAAAGTTGGAATTTAGGCATTGGTGTTTAACCATTAGTGTTTGGAAATATTGGATCGTTTACATTCAACCATGGCAAAAAAATTTAGCTAGGTGCAGGGAATATGGTAATGGTTGTTTATCTCTCGATGATGTAGAGTAGGGGTCATTCTTTTCAACATAAGTCGTGTATCGAGGTTAATGGAAGAATAGAAGTCGGAGAAAGACATGGGTGTGATTCCTTTCCAGAAATGCAATCGAAGAAGGTGTGATAGATTTCCCACAATGCAATTAGTAATTATGTGATATCCACCCACAAGGTCTACTAATATGGTTTGATTTTCATCTAGAAGAAAATTTATTTTTATTAATGTTTTCAAAGTAAGTCTACATTCAAGGACAATGGGCATTGTTACGTGTGGAGAAAATGAGTTGTTTCTTGGTTTGGTAATTGAAACAAAGATGATAGTGGCTCAGGAAATATCTCAAGATGGTTAATGGCATGTGATGAACTTCTAGGGATGTTCTCACAATATCAAAAAATGATGAATTCCAAGGACAACATTTCTCGGTTGTAGGTGGAGTTCATGGATCATACGTTGTTGTAAGGTTTTGTGTGATTGGTTGATGTCATCTGGATTAATTTCCATTTTATAATTTGGAAACAAGATGCACAAGTGAGGAAAGATTTTCAAAAACTCTCGTTTGCAACCGTTGAGCGTGGTGTATGTTCCAATAGATGACAATAAGAGGAATTTTTCCAGCGATGGGGTTGAGTTGAGGTCCCTTTTCAGAGTCGATGGGTATATTCAATTGGTTGCAGCTATATTTAGGCAATGATCCACGTGTTAAGATTTAGAAAATGTCCAGGAAGATATTATAAAAATTACAAGGTGTAATGCGTATATTTTCAAGGGGAGGTGAATATCCTACGGGAAATTTTGACGATTATGTTGGATCTTTGAAGAGGCATTGAGTGGTATACGAATAAGTGTCGCTGGTACAAGGAACATCAATGGTGGGTGATGATGCTGGAAACAACACCACCAGGTAAGGTGATGATAAACTCAAGTCAGTATTAATATTGGCAGCACAAGAGTATACTAAATATAAGAGATTAAGATGAAGAGAAGAGGATTAACACCAATATATAAGTGGTTCAGCCAATTAGGACTACTCCCACTGTGTAAGTGAGTGAGTGATTAAGGTCACTAAGATAAGGCACTAATGGCTATGTATAAAATCTCTCAAGTTTTTTCTCTCTACTGTGTAATTTGGCAAAGTTTCAACTAGGGTTGTAATTTCGGATCCCTTTGCAAGGTAGAGGATGACCTCTATATATAGTGTTTGGGGGGTGTAATGTACCCCCAAGCATACAATGAGCATGTGCATGGAGATCCAGCTAGTGAAAGGATGACACCTGGATAATCTTCAACTAAGTAATGATGACCTCAATATTCCCTCACGTGGAGGGAATGATTCAGTTATAATGGATTTGTCCACGTGCTTCGAGCCATACATGTACGTGTCGAAGCTCAGATGTCTTTTCTTAGTACTAACCTTGGTCTGGGTGAGTACGAGGTTAGTGAGGTATGACCTTTCCTTTGCTAGAAATTATATGATGACCATGGCTAGGATGCCAGCTGAGTTTAGAAATATGGAACGTCGGCCAGGGCTGATGTTGTCCTGACAATTGATGCTGAGCCTGTAGGGCTGCTAATTCTCATGTGACTCTTGAAATGTTGTCTAGGGTCGATGATGATGTTGAAGGGTGATTGAACCCATGAATCCTTAATGGCATCGACTGATGCCTAGCCGAGGTTGATGTATGAGGTAGATATGAAGTCAGTAGTAGATGACCTAATGGATAACTGACCTCCCGGGGTCATGCAGACCTTAGCTATTGTTTAATTGAGGGGTAACTAGTAACGTCGGTCGTGGATGAAGCAGGACGAGATTGTTGATCACCAGTCTTGAACCCTTGCTACCTCAGCCATCATCTTAGTCGAGGTTGGAGCCTCTTAGTTGGCAGGTACACTTTGGGATTATCAATCACCCCTAGCCCTTAGTTACCAGGGTGAATAGGTGACTAAGGGGTATGCATGTCCGAGGTTATATTTCTTTATGTGCCAATATTTCCTGGACAAGTGTCAACTTCTGAAGTAGGTTGCGCGCTTGGAAATTTCAATGATGATGGCATTTTGGGCTCCCAACGCAATGATGGGCCTTGGGATTTGTGCCAGCACGATTTGGGTGTTTAAACCTTTTTCCTTCTCTTTCTTCCTCATTTCTCTCTCTTTACCGCATGAGTTTCTTGTGTTCTCTCATTCTTCAAGAGCTCCATCATTGCTGGGTTTTGGGAATTTTCTTTGTTCTTAATCCTCCTATTACTCATCTCGCACTCCCTCACGTATTATTTTTATCTCGTCTTTCCATTTTCAGCCCTTTAATTCCATTTTATGCATTTTTCGGTGGTAGCTTAGGTTTTCTGGTGAGCTTATAAGTTTTTTAGTGGACTGTTCTTTACTGTTCTTGATTAGAAATCTTTCAAATAACCACGTCTAATCTTTAAGTTGAGTTGTGCCATGTTGTTTGCTTTTAGTTTAAGGTCCCAAGTGTAAGGTCGTCTTCCTATGCTCAGACCTCTTTATAAGCTCATAGAATATTTCCCCTCTCTTAGAGATAAGACCTTTGCGAAAATTAGGCAAATAGAACTAGCCCAAGTGGAAGATTGTAGGGCTGAGGCCTTACCCCTCAGACCTATCTTCCCTCCACCTCTTAAGGTGATTTAACCTGAGGATGATGGTCATGAGAGTGACATTGATACCTCGGAGGCAGTCGAGATAGAGATTACTGTAAGGGATGAGAGGGCCTTTGGTGGTCAAGATGGGGAGATTTGTGTATATGAGAACATGTTTAAGTTAGGATTCCGTTTCCCCATCCATCCAATAATTAGAGCCATATTATCCCATAATAACCTCCCCCCCCCCCAATTATCCCCCAATGCTTGGAGGGTGATGATTGGAGCCATCATCCTATGGAGGGAAGTTCATCACTCCGACCTTCCTATGAGGGTCTTCACAGGGTGCTACGTGCCATCCTTTGCTAGAAACCACCCGAGCTACTACCACTTCCTAACTAGGAATTATAATAAGAAGATGTTACTGGTTACCCAAATCTCAAATCATAACTGGAAACCACGGTACTTCTTCATCTCAGGGGCATGGGAATTTGGTACTTCTGCTCCCTCTTCATCACTAGAGCTAAGGACCCCTCTGAGGTGAGGAAAATTGTCATTGGCTGCCAAAGACGACCCTTGGTTAAGCCAGGATAACCTATAAAATGTCAAAGATCATCAAAATCAGGGGGAGCTTGGTAGCCTAGTCAAGTACGAGAATTTTATGACCCCCTACTACCTCTTTGAGACTGGCCTGGGGAAAATCCTTTCGCCGAGCTTCATAAGTGTTTATTTTGCAAAGTTTAACCTCTGATTTTTAATTCTCTGCTATACTGACTTAGATATATTTTTTACAAAGCACCCAGAAGGAATCTCAGACAACCTGTGGGAGATGTCTGCACCAAGTCTTATCAAGTTGGTGAAGAAAGCTAGGCTCAATGCACCTTCTCCTCTACCGCCTAAGCAGAATGTCATCACATTCAAAGCTAACACTGCTAAGAAAAGGAAACCCCGTACTGACTTAGAGAATCAGAGGCCGAGTAAGCACTAAAAATCTATCCCAATCTCCTCTGATGACGAATTGGCTACTCATTTAGAGCAGCTGAAGATCAGTGACAGCCTGATAGGTCATGGTCTGAAGGTGATGGATGCCATTGGCTCTGCAATGATCGATGCTGACGAGCACTTCTTGCGCTTTATAGGGACACCTCTGTTGACCGAGTTTTGCCTTTATGGGTCTATCCAGGTAAAGATTTTAGCTTTTTTGGATCCAAGTGTAACCTCACTCTTGGGTTGTCTTGATCTCATACATTTGACTTTGTATTGTAGGGTATCCATTCCATGCACCAGTTCATTGACTGGACCTTGAGGAAGCTGCCCCTTATTGAAAAGGGAAAAGAGGCCGAGAAGGTAGAGGCCTCTCTAAATGCTGAGGTTGAACGTCTGAAGGCCGCCTTAGAGGGAGCTGAGAATAAGGTGATGCAGAGGGATAAGGATATAACTAAGCTCCAGAAGGACCACTCCTCTGCCCTGAAGGCCAAGGATGACGTTCTTCAATAAAAGGTTGATGTTGCTGTGAAAACTGCCCTTGAGGATGCCTTTGAGAAGATTTTGTCCTACTACAAGGTCTCTGACCAATTTATAAGCTTCGACTTTGAATACCTTAAAAGAGGTGTTAAATCCACTGGTAAATGGACAGCCATTAAGGAAAAAGAATTGGGGAGCTTAACAGCCTCAGACTTTATTGGTCTCGGCTATGGTAACCCTCAATTTTCTCAGGCCTTGTAAGAGGTCGAGGAGGAAGGAGAAGGTGTATCTCCTACAGAAATCACACCACTCAAAGTTATAGAGATAGAGGATGTCAACCCTTGAGATGATGGGGCCGAGGTTACCAACGTCGGCCAAGCTGATGGGGCCGAGGTTATCAACCCTGTGGTTGCAGACACCTAGACCATGATTTGTGTAGCTTTACACTTGTAATTTTTATTTCTCATCTGTAATTATTTGTAACCTATGATAACATACACTAAGTCATGTTGACTTGTAATTATGACTTTTTCATGTTATATCATCGTCTTCAAAGGATTTTGCTTCTTTTGATGAATGCTCCTTTGAGTCTCTTTATAAGTCATACGATGGTGTTTGTATTAAGGTTTGAGGTCATAGGGTCTGAGGTCTCAATATAATGGCGTCTTCACTAATTTCACCAAACTATGTTAAGGTCTGAGGTCACTATACTTTGATGTTTCAGCTCAGACCTTGTCACCAAATTATGAGGTTTAAGGTCTGAGGTCATCTAATTATGATGTTACCCCCATAAATTTCACCAAATAAATGATGTTAAAGGTCCGAGGTCATCAAATTATGATGTATCACCTCAAACCTTGTCACCAAATTATGATGTTTAAGGTCTGAGGTCATCCAATTAAGATATTACCCCCATAAATTTCACTAAATTAATGATGATTAACCTCAGAAATTTACTACTAAAGCATTATGAAACAGAGTATTGACACAGGAACTGCTCTTCTCATTAACATTCTCTTCATAAAATGATACATGCAATAAGAAAAAATAACTGCAACATCATATGTAGTACTTCTTCAGGTGATCAACATTCCATGGATTGTAGAAAGTTTCCCCTTCGAGATTTTCCATCCGGTAGGTATCGGGTACAACCTCCTCAACTACTCTATAAGGACCATGTCAATTCGAGTGAAGCTTATTTATCTTCTGCAACGTCTTCTTTAGCACTAGGTCTCCTAAAGATATAGGTCTTGATTTCACCCTTTGATTGTAAAACTTTATTATTCTCTACTGGTAGGCTCCCTGTTTGATCTCAACCTCTTCTCTTCGTTCCTCAATCAAATCTAGGTCAAGTCTTCTCTCCTCCCTATTCTTCTTGGGGTCATAGGTCTGAACTTTATAATTAGGATTCCTACTTCAGTAGGTATGACGGCTTATGAGCCATGGGATAACATAAATGGGGTATCCCCCATTAGTGTCCTAGCCATTGTTTTGTAGGCCCATAACACACCATAAACCTCTTTTGTCCATCTCCCCTTAGCTTCTTCCAATTTCTTCTTAATCCCGTCGAAGATTGTTCGGTTCATGACTTCGGCCTGACCGTTTGCCTAGGGTTGTCCAGGAGAAGAGAAAAATTACTTGATCCCAACTCTCTCGCAGTATTTCTCTAAGAAAGAATTCTTGAACTGGTTCCATTGTCTGAGATGAGGGTGTTCGGAAGGCCATGTCTACATATGATGGTCTTCAAGATGAACTAGAAGGTCTTCTGCTCTATAATCATGATCATCGGCTCAGTCTCTACCCACTTAGAGAAGTAATCAACAACTACTATCATAAATTGATAATTGTTAGTAGCTCTTGGCAAAGGCCCTACCAAGTTAATCCCCCCATATAGAGAAAGTTCAAGGAGAAATGATTGATGTCATAGGTTGATGAGGTTGGTGGGGGATAGTAGAGAATCTCTGACATTTGTCACACCTCTTCACGTAGGAAGCAACATCTTTGGCCAAGGTCGGCCACCAGTATCCTTGCATTATTATCCTCTTAGCTAAAGGTCATCCTCCTATGTGACTGGAGAAAGAACCTTCGTTTACATCTTGCAGGACGCGAGGGACCTCTGTGGGATGGAAACATTTAAGGAGAGGTAGTAAAAATCTTTTTTTATATAAGACATCTCCTATTCTTGAGAACTTTGCAACTCTGTACCTCAATTTCCTCCTTTCAAGCTTCGATTCCGACAGCTCTCCATCTCTGTTATATCTAATGAGGGGGTCCATCCATGAGTCTCCTAGGTTCAAGTTGAGGCAGGAGACAATAACCTTTTCTTCTTTAATGGTCAGTTTGAGCAAGATCTCGGCTGGTACTATCCTTCTGATGCCTGTCCTTATTACTGAAGCCAACCTTGCTAGTGCATCTGCAAGAGTGTTGTTTTGTCGAGGTACCCTCTTTATCTTCACCTCTTTAAATCCTTTTAGCGTCGTTCTTACCCTCTTCAGGTACTTACTGCTTGGTTGGTCTTTGGCCTCATATACTCTAACTACTTGGTTGACAACCAACCTTGAGTCACTGCGAAGTAAGATTCGGCCAACTCAAAGGGATTTTACCAAGGAGAGGCCTGCTATTAAGGCCTCATATTCTGACTCATTGTTCGATGCTTGCAAGTTGAACCTTAGTGCATATTCAATCTCGGTACCATCCGAAGCTGACAGTATCAGCCCTGCATCGCTTCCACTTTCACAAGAAGACTCGTCAATGAAGACATCCCAAACATCTTTATTCGAAGAGAAGTTCCCCTATGATAGGTCTCCTTGCTTAAAAAGGTACCTGTCTTCCTCATTTTCTGGCTTTGCTGGACACAACCACTTCTGGGTTTAGAAAGATGTTATTATTTGATTCTTCTGCGATCTCTGGGCTATTCTTAGTCTCAGCCTCTTCCCATGTGAACTTAGCAACAAAGTCTGTGAGTCCCTTCCCTTTAATGGCCACCCTAGGTTGATAAACAAGGTCATACTCTCCCAACTCGATGGCCCAAGTCATCAATCTGCCTGACTTCTCAATCTTGTAGAGTACTTGCCTTAGTGGGGAGTCAGTGAGGATGACCATAGAGTGGGCTTGTAGACGACTTACTTGAAGCATGTATCAAAGTTTAGGCTAATTTCTCCATCCGAGGATAGTTTTGTTCAGACCCCTAAAGGGCTTTACTATTAAAGTATACAGGCCTTTATATCCCATCGTCTTCCCTTACTATGGCTGCGCTTATAGCTGACGCTGAGACTGCTAAATAAATATACAACTTCTCCCCCAAAATGGGCCAAGATAAGAGTAGGGGGTATCCAAGGTAGGACTTGATCTTTTTAAAGGCATTGCCACACTCTTTGTCCCATTCGAAGGCCTTTCTAAGAACCTTGAAAAATGGAAGACACTTGTCCGTAGCTCTGGAAACAAATCTGTTGAATGCGGCGACTCTTCCCATGAGCCTATGAACGTCTTTTATGCTTCTTGGTGTCTTCATATCAAGCAATGCCTTGATATTCTTTAGGTTTGCCTCTATTACCCTATAGCTGACTATGAATCCAAGAAACTTTCCAGCTCCTACTCCGAAGACACATTTGGCAAGATTGAGCTTCATCCTATATAAGTCCATGGTGTCGAAAGTTCTCTCCAGGTTAGCTATATGAGTGCAGGCCTTCAAGATCTTCGTCAACATATCATATACATATACCTCCATGGTCTTGACAATTTTATATTCAAATATCTTGTTTACAAGACATTGATACGTGGCCCTTGCATTTTTCAAGATGAAGGGCATGAACTTATAGCAATAAGTCCTCTTATCTGTGATGAATGTTGTCTTCTCTGAGTCCTAAGCATCCATAAAGATCTGATTATAGCCTGAATACGCATCCATAAAGCTCATAATTTCAGGCCATGCCTTGGAATCTACCATCTAATCAATTCGTGGTAAAGGATAGTTGTCTTTAAAGCAAGACTTGTTCAGGTCAGTGAAGTCTATGCACATCCTCCATTTTCTTGTTGGCATTGGGCACAATGACAGCGTTTGATAACCACTCTGGGTATATGACCTCACTGATGAATTCTGCCTCTTCTAACTTTCTGACCTCTTCCCTAATGACATCATACTGTTCCCAAGAGTAAACATTTCATCTTTGTTTAATTGTCTTAGCATCTTTAGCCACATTGAGTTTGTGGCACATAACCTCCGGGTCGATTTCAGGCATGTCTGCATGGCTCTAAGAGAAGACGCTCTGCCTCTTCTTCAAGAATTTTATCATCTCTTCCTTGATCTTCGGTTTTAATTCCTTGTCGATTTGGAAGTTTTTTTTGGTTCATCCTCAATGAGAGCGATGGATTCTACCACTTTCGTGACCTCTCCTTTCTTCAATTTTGTTTCATCCCTAGGATCAAGGGTGTCAATATTATATGTGGTAGTTTCCCTCTTATGGGCTTATATCTCTTCGGCCAAGTTTAAGTAACATTCTTGTGCTGATGTCTGGTCACCCTTCAGTTCCCCTACCCTATAGGGGGTCAGGAATTTTAGCATTTGGTGGACCATTAACGGCACGACCTCAAACTCCTTAAGGGCTACCTGTCCTATAATGAGGTTGTATACCGAGAAGATGTTTTCATCCATAATAAAAAAATTGATCTTTTGGGTCAACCTTTTAGGCCACTCATCTCCCATTCATACATCCATCTCATACATGCCCAATGGATGGACCTTTTCACCAGTAAAGCCCATCAACGGATGATGATAGGGTACCAGTCTTGCTCTGCTGAAGCCTAGGCTCTTAAAACAGGGACAAAACATAACATTTGCGAAGCTTCCACTGTCGACAAGGATTATCTGGACCTCACATCCATGCACCCTTGTAGTGACTACCAAAGGGTCATCGTGTGGAGCTAAGATATCTTTGAAATCAAGTTGGGAGAACCCAACTATAAGAGTGTCCATGTCCACCTTATTTCTCTTCTTCTTGGCCTCTGAAGATGTTAGATTCACAACCTCCACTTTGGTCACTGCCTTAGCCTCTTCCACGTGAGCTTTACGGTCGGCTACTTTAGAGCCACCCCCTTCTAGTCGTCCACATATGGTGTTAACACCGAAGGAGATCATTCCAACCCTCTTCACATGGGCATTGTCATCCTTCAGTGGGAGATCTGGATCGTCATCATCATCACCATTTGAATCCTCGTCTCTTCTCGCTGGGGTTTCATCTCGACACCTGTCGTTTCTCTTCTTTTTAGGGTCATCTCTTCCCCTCTTAGGAGCCTTACCATAGACATACTTCCTTAATTTTTTGGACTTCAACATCTTTTGGATTTCATCCTTCAAAGAGAAGCACTTGTCTGTCACATGGTTGTGGTCTTAGTGGAACTCACACCACGGGTTCTTATTCCTCTTATGCGGAGGAGCCTTCAGCTTCTCCGTCCATCTCAGAGACCGATCATTCTTGATCTCGTTGAGGATGTGTTCGCAGCTCACAGTTATAGGAGTATAATGTGTAAACTTATCATCTGCAGACCTATTTTTACCATCTGTCTTTCTTTGAAACTTCATGTTGCCACTTGCATTCTCATCCTCATACTTCGCGGCCATAGCCTCTTCAACGTTCATAAACTTTCCTATAGTTTCCAATAGCCCGGCCATGGACTTGGGAGGGTCTTTCGCAAGCTTCCATAGCAACTTCACCTTCTGGAGTCCTCCAATGAGGGCTACCATGGCTATATTCTCTTCATAATCTTCAACCTCTAATTTTTCTTTATTAAATCTAGCAATGTAGTCTCTTAGGCTCTCATTCTTGCCTTGATTGACGTATAGCAGATGAGTGGTCTTCTTCTGAGGTCTTACCCCAAAACATAAATCATGAATGAACCGTTCAGCTAAGCCCTTAAAGTTCTTAATTGAGTTCTTCGGAAGAGAGGTGAACCAGATGTGTGCAGCTCCCATCAAAGTCCCAGAGAAGGCTCGATACATCATCTCATCTGGGATTGAATAGATATCCGCTGCAAACTGGTACATCTCAGTATGATGCATTGGGTTAGTACTACCATCATACTTGGGAGACACCGTAGGTGGCTTGAATTTAGCAGGGGTTGGGAAGCTCACTATCCTGGCCACGAATGGGGAGCCCTTTGAGAACCCTTTCTGTAGTGGGTCTCGACTTTTGATGAGGTCCCCTATCTTCTCTTCCAGGCATTGGATGGAGTCATTCCATGGCCTTGCAACGTCTTCCTGATTAAGTTTTTCCCCAGTCACCTCCAAGGGGTGGACCGAGGGTTCCCTAACCGCTGCACAACGTCGGCTATTGACCTCTTCGTGATCCCAGTCTTAGCCATGTTGGGGTCATCCATGTTGGAGTTGGCACTGATGAGGCTGAGCATCTTCCCTTTGTGACCCTGCTACACTTCTTGATTTGGATAGCCTCTACCTCAGGTCATTTAATGGGCCGAGCCTTTTAAACGCCTACCCTCTGCTCAAGCGATCAAAAGTTGATCCTCTTTGTTGGTCACCACCATCTCTTTTGTCCCCACAACCTTGGCTTTACTAGATACGATGTACCGTGTTATTCAAAACCTCACACGTCTCCTAGCAGTATTCCAGAGCATCCTCAGCCTCCATATCGTCATATCTATCCGCAGAACAAGGGTTTCCTTGCCTCCCCAGACATAAACACCCGAGGTCAGCAACGTCCCTCCTCCGTTGAGGGGTAGGTTGGTATTTTATCGATGCCTGGGGTGGTCCCCTGGCTTCAGGATGGGGTTGAATAACTGCCGGAGTAATCATCTCTGTTGAGACACCAAGTAGCCTCATCATATTTTGACTGAGCTGTGCTAATTGTTCCTTCATTACTTTCTACATTACAGTCAATAATTTTAAGGCTGCATCCACCTCAGCCATTTTGGACTGGGGAGGTGCCTCGATGGAACTAGGTCCTCCAATGCCGAATGGTAGAGGAGGTGGTGGCAACTCCGGTGCCATGTGTTAAAACTGAAGAGCTGGTAAAGATAAAAAGCTTAATACTTTTAGGGACCTCTTTCAATGGTGAAACAACTCCATGCAAGGGGTGAGACCTGGTTCACCACTAGAGTCTCCGATGAGGTTAAGCAGAAAAAGAGGAAGAGATAGCTTTTCGTTCCTATAGACGGCGCTAAAATGATGATGCTGGAAATAGCACCACCAGGTAAGGTGTTGATAAGCTCAAGTCAATACTAATATGGAAGCACAAGAGTATACTAAATATAACAGATTAAGATGAGGAGAAGAGGATTAACACCAATATATAAGTGGTTCAGCCAATTAGTCCTACATCCACTATGCAAGTGAGTATGTAAGGTCACTAAAATAATGCACTAATGTCCATGGATACAATCTCTCAAGCTTTCTCTCTCTACTGTGTAATTTGATAGAGTTTCAGCTAGGGTTGTAATTTTGAATCCCTTTGCAAGTTAGAGGATGACCTCTATATATAGTGTTTGGGGGGTGTAATGTACCCCCCAAGCATACAATGAGCATGTGCATGGAGATCCAGCCAGTGAAAGGATTGCACCTGGATAATCTTCAACTAAGCAATGATGACCTCAATATTCCCTCACGTGGAGGGAATGATTCAGTTATAACAGATTTGTCCACTTGCTTCGAGCTATACATGTACGCATAGATGCTCGGATGTCTTTTCTTGGTACCAACCTTGGACTGGGTGAGTACGAGGTTGGTGAGGTATGACCTTGCCTTGGCTGGAAATTATATGATGACCTTGGCTAGGATGTCAGTCGAGGTTAGACATGTGGAACGTCGGCTAGGGCTGATGTCGTCCTGATAATTGATGTTGAGCTTGCAGGGCTGTAAATTCTCACGTGGATTTTGCCATGTCGGTTAGGGCCGATGATGATGTTGAAGGATGATTGAACCCATGAATCCTTGCTAGCATCGGTTGATGCCCAGCTGAAGTTGATGTATGAGGTATATATGATGTTGTCCGTGGACAACCTGATGGATAACTGACCCCCCGGGGTCATGCAGACCTCAGTTTTTGCCTAATTGAGGGGTGACTAGTAACGTCGGTTGTGGTCGACCTTAAGCTGGACGATATTGCTAATCATCAGTCTTGACCCCTTGCTACCTCGGCCATTATCTTAGCCGAGGTTGGAGCCTTTGAGTTGGCAGGTACACTTTGGGCATATCAGTGGGTCTTTTTGGTCATTATGGAAAGCAGGGGGATTCGAATAGGGGGATTCTCATCAGGTGACATCTCAATTAAGGTGCTATAATTATTGTCTTGCCATTGGCATGTCATAGATTTCCAACGTGAAGATTTTTGGAGTTGGAAAACCATTAAATCCAAAAGCCACAAGGAAGGCTTGGCAACCTATTGCATGTTTGGTAGAGTAATTTAGTGCGTTGGGTGGAGAAGTTTATGGTGCATTTTAAGGCATTATTTTCCACCACTCCATGACTATAAAAAGGAGCCTTAAGTGAAAGAGAAGTACACACCCAAAAACTCCAATACAACACAAAAAATGAGAGAGTCTTATTTTAAAGGTGAGGGTTTGGGGTGAGAAGTGAAGGGATTTTCTCTCACCCCCATAGGTATTTCTCAAATGTGGAAGAAGAGTGTGGGCATCAAGTGTGAGTGTTTCATGTATGATAGGTGTTCTCAATATGTATTGTGTGGGGGATTTCTCACCGGGTCATATGGGAGCGGAATATACCAGATTAGATACATGGAAAACACTTGGAAGGTTTCAAAGATTATATATCCTTATAGTGAGAGTTTAATTGTTGAGAGTGTGTGAGTGTGTGTTCAAACACCAATTTATTCTCATGGTTAAATTAAACTCTTCCTCCTGTGGATGTAACCTATATTGGGTGAACTACGTTAAATCTTAGGTCTCTATTGTGTGCTTGTCATTTGTTTTTTCCTCTACGGTTTATTTATATTTGGCTGATTGTGGTTCTAGCATTGGACAACACTATGATGTATAAAAGCATTGGGGTTTGTATTAGGAGTGACCCAAAATTTTGGTTTTTCATTGAAAATCTAACTTATACACTCTTATTATTATTTTTGGCTTTATTTTGATTTGTCCTATTTTCTTTTATTTGATTTTTTTCTTTTGAGTCATTTCATTTGTATGCACTTTTTGAAGATAATTTTCAATAATAATTTCTTATTGTTTTGTGATTTATCACCTCCCATCAAATGAACACAAATAAATATTGGTTTTACACTGAGAGAAAACAAATACTGAAGTATATGTTCATATAACATATAAAACAGAAAATTGAACATTAATTATGAGCTTTGATTATAGTATTTATCTCACGAAGGAATAACTTGTATCAAAGACTCAAAAAAATATTAAAGAGTGAGTGGCCTTATGCAACATACTCAATATTGTAAGAACACGTCCTTCACCTTAAAGAAGGAAGATGTAAGTGTCTCACCTTGAAAAATGAAGTAGTATAACTCAATTGGAATTGGTTTATATTTGCTCTTTGATTATTTTTTCATGTTTATCAATTGATTCACTTTCTATTAAGAACATTAATTGAAAATATATTAAAGGGGAAATAGTTTTGGACAACTAATTCATCCCTCCCTTTAAGATCACTTTTTTTACACTAATAATTATTCTCCACATTACCTTGTTAGCATGTGGTAAGGCTCTCGGATATTTTTGGTGAGTAGTTCATCAATCAAAGTCCTTATATAAGTGCTTTCTCTCTCGAGAATGATGAGGGCTTTCCATATAAATGTCTTGCATCACAAACTATAGAAAAAAATCCCTACAAAAAGATAGATAAATAAGAGAAATAACTCCATGTAGGAAATAACATATAAATAAGAGAAATAAATGCTAGATACACAAATAGTCACAATGTATTGGAAGAAATCACAACATACTACTCCCTATCTCCCAAATTAATAGTTTCTCTTTCCTTTTTAATTTGTCCTAAATTAAAAGTCTGATTTTCTCTTTAATCCACCCCAAATTAATAATCATGTTTCTAAAAAATAGGATATAAAAAGAAAAGAGAATACAAAGTTACCCATACGAACAATGATCATGAGAGACAAATGATCCAAGTGTATGTTCTTGCATTCAAGGCATTCATCATTTTTAAGATTATAAATTTGGAAGGTAAAATTGTGGCCATCCCCAATCCTCACCGCGCGACGGAGGATCCTCAGGTCACGCGCATCCCTCTCGGGAGCACTTCGTCCGATATCATTTGAGGTGAGGTGAAAGATGTAGAGATATTAGAGTCGCCAGTCTATTTTACTCAAAATAGAAAAAAGAAAAGAGGAAGACATCCTGAAGGACAACATCCAAAAACATAATGGTGCATACGAAACCAAAATAATTCGAGAAGTGTCTGGAGGCTAAGTTATGAAATGGGAAGGTGTTAGGCACCCATTCCGACCTTTCGGTCTCGCATGGATTTTTGTTATTTTCCTTTTATCTTCCCCGTGATATGTGTGCATGTGTATATATAGTGGAGACAGGAATCATCGACTTGTACCATGGAAGAGGTAAAGCGAGTCATCCGTAGGAAGGTTTAAAAATAATAATAAAAAATAAGATTTATGTGATCATCCTTACGTTAATCGTTATGAGGGAACAATAAAACACACGGAATGATACGCCCCTAAGAACAAAAATATATGTATATATATAGTGTAAGAGAATGGAGGTTAGAGAAAATGGAAAATGAGAGAAAAAGTAAAGAATAGGACTCGAGTTTTGGGTTTTACTCCGAAATGCCTACGTAGCCTATAGAGGCATCAAAGTCCATATAGTTCGCATACAAAATGAGGCATCAACATTTGATTCGATTTGGGGAGTTGACTTTGGTCAACCAGGCCCAGGAAGCATTTAGTGACCTCTCAGATTAAAACGGATCGTTCGTCCGTACCGTAAGTCAAAATCGTGCACGAGATAGATCGTTGGATAGGGAATTCAATGCCCTTAGAAGATTCATTCAATATCGGTCAAGCTAAAGAGTTTACCTAAGTCAAACAGATCTCGGGAGCGCCCAGTGGCCTCCTGATTAAGTCTCAGGAGAAATGGGTTATTCGTCCGCATGGTAAGTCGGAATTGCAAACGGGATAGACCATTGGAAAGGGGTTTCAGTGCCCTTCGAAGATTCATTCAGTCTTAGGTGAGCTGAAGAGTTTGACTTTTGGTCAAACGGAGCCTGGGAGTGCCCGATGGCTTTTTGGTCAGTACCCGGGGTATGACCTGGGTTTATAGGGATGAAGGGAGGTGCTAGGGACCTAATGAGAGTTTTAGGGGGTAACAGAATGGGGTATCTATAGATCCCCTCGACGGGTGAGTTTGGAATAAGTGATAGCCGTCGAATAGACACCGCATAATGCTTTTGGGGGAGGAAGACCAATTCGAAGGGTCAAGGCCGATTCGGAGGACTTAAGGAAATGAGGATGACCATTTTAGAGGGTCCAGGATAATTCTGAGGACCTAAGGAATGGTTTGGAGGAAAGGTTTAGGCCAATTCCTGAGGAGGTGATGGGGATGATCGATTCAGAGGTTCGAAGCTAATTCTGAGGGCTTGAAGATGAGGGTGACTGATTCTGTGGGTCGAAACCAATTTCGAGGGCTTAAAGATAAGGGTTACCAATTCTGCAGGTCGAAGCCAATTCTGAGTGCTTAAAGATGAGGGTGGCCGATTCTGTGGGACGAAGCCAATTCTGAGGGCTTGAAGATGAGGGTGACCGATTCTGCGAGTTGAAGCCAATTATGTGGGTGGAAGCTAATTTTGAGGGCTTGAAGATGAGGGTGACCGATTCTATGGGTCGAAGAAAATTCTGAGGGTTTGAAGATGAGGGTGAATGATTTTACGGGTTGAAGCCAATTCTGAGGGCTTAAGTAGAGATAACCAATTCTGTGGGTCGAAGCCAATTCTGAGGGCTTGAAGATGAGGGTGACCGATTCTGCGGGTCGAAGCCAATTCTGAGGGCTTAAGTTGAGATGACCAATTTTGCAAGTCAAAGCCAATTCTGCGGGCTTATGTTGAGATGACAAATTCAGTGGGTTGAAGCCAATTCCGAGGGATTGAAGATGAGATGACCAATTATGTGGGTCGAATCCAATTCTGAGGGGTTGAAGATGAGGGTGACCGATTCTGTGGGTCGAATCCAATTCTGAGGGCTTGAAGATGAGGGTGACTGATTCTATCGGTCAAAGCCAATTCTGAGGGAATAAAGATGAGGGTGACCAATTTTGCCGGTCAAATCCAATTCTGAGGGCTTGAAGATGAGGGTAACCGATTCTGTGAGTTGAAGCCAATTCTGAGGGCTTAAAGATGAGGGTGAACGATTCTGAGGGTCGAAGTGAATTCTGAGGGCTTGAAGATGAGGGTGACCGATTTTGCGGGTCGAAGCCAATTCTGAGGGCTTGAAGATTAGGGAGACCAATTTTATGGGTCGAAGCGAATTCTGAGGGCTTGAAGATGAGGGTGACCGATTCTATGGATCGAAGCCAATTCTGAGGGCTTGAAGATGAGGGTGACCGATTTTGTGAGTCGAAGCCAATTCTGAGGGCTTAAGTTGAGATGACCAATTCTGTGGGCTTAAGTGGAGGTGACCAATTCTATGGGTCGAAGCCAATTCTGTGGGCTTATGTTGAGATAACCAATTCTGCGAGTCAAAGCCAATTGTGAGGACTTATGTTGAGATGACTAATTCTATGGATTGAAGACAATTCTAAGGGCTTATGTTGAGATGACCAATTATGTGGGCTTATATTGATATGACCAATTCGACGGGTCGAAGCCAATTCTGCGGGCTTATGTAGAGGTGATCAATTTAGAGGATCAAGGCTGGTTCTGAGGACCTATGTAGAGGTGACCAATTCTACGAGTCGAAGCCAATTCTACGGGCTTAAGGTGAGATGACCAATTCGGCGGGTTGAAGCCAATTCTGAGGGCTTATGTAGAGGTGACGATCCAGGACCGAGATCAATTCTAACCCAAGAGAGGTGACGACCGAGGACCGAGGTAAATTCTGACCTTACTAAGGTGATGATCTAAGACCGAGGTCAATTCTGACCCAAGATAAGATGAAGATTGGATTTTGGGTTCCACTGGGGAATGAGATGGGGAAAACGTAGTGTGTCCTTTGGAGACTTTGAAAATGACTTTCTAGAGTTTCGCTGGGGAAATTACCTCGTGATGTTGTTTTGAGCCGGGGAGTTGATTGTCAAGGAAGTGTTTGTGATCTATGAAGGAGAGGCAAGTTTGATGTCATAAACTTTATTGGGAAAGTGATTAGGTGGTCCAGGTATTGGACGTATTGCTCGAGGAGGTTTAAGACCTTTATAGGTCCTCCGAGGGCGTCGCCGGGAGGAGTTTTACTTGGTTTTTTTAGAGTTTCGCTGGAGAAATGAGGGTTTCGCTTGAGCGAGTGCGAAATTTTCTTGGTGAAAATGTTCTAAATCCTTCCAAGGATTTTTAGGAATTTTTTGCGGATTTTTTAGGGATTTCTGGTATTTTCTGGGAATTTTGTACAAAATTTCAAGAGGGTGTCAGTCGGCATGGTGAAGGGGGTGCCATTCAGCAGTGGCGCGGACTTTTGGACTGCCTCGGCAAGGTAAGGAGACAGTGTCGATCAGTGGGACCTACTTATTGTATACTGATACGACTGCACCGTATGACTATATGGACTTTATGACGAGCTGGCTGATGGCGCCTAGCATATATGATGCCTTGAGTCTCCCTCCTGCGGGTTGGATTCGGGCGGCGAGGTCCTCCCACAGCGGCGGTGGTCCGACAACGATGGTGGCGATGGCTTTAGAGGTTCCTTTTGTGCAATTGGACGCTCCTTCGTTCAATATTCGGCGAGCGAATGGAGGGATGGTGCCTATGTTGAACCGTCCTCATGCGATGGATCCGAAGGAGTTGGGTTTGACCAAGGATGTTCTTCGTCCTGTGGTATACCTTCTTTCTCTTTTTTTTGGTTCCTTTTCTATTTTGATCCCTCTTTTGATACTGATTTTGCCTTTTTCTCTGCAGCAAGTTCGGGTGTCGACCACTTGGCTAAGGGACATCAGAGACTGGATATCTTTGGTGACTGCCCATATTCGAGATGCGGTCTAGGTTCCTTCTTGATTGGTGTCGTCTGCTTCTTTCGGGGAGGACTCGATCTCGGTTAGCGGTGGTGCGTCATCTTGTCATAGGGAAAAGAGAGCGCATCACAGGGGTGGAAGCTCTTAGAGAGATGCGAAGGGTAGGTGAGAGAGAGAGGATGTCGGCTCAGGCTGAGTACCGTTGTTTTTTTCTTTTCTTTTATTTCCTGTAAAATTTTGATGTAACATAGAAGAATAAATATATATGCAATGCAATGGAGCTTTTTTATATCTTTTGTTAATGATGAATGAGTGAATGCATGCACATGCACTTTTTACTTTGCTACTGAGACCGTAAAAAGAAATGTTTTTGAGATTTTGAAAGAAAATTTTTATTAAGATAAAAAGAGGATTTTTGAAATTCAATTGAGAATATCAATTTTTTTTTAAGTTTTCTGAATTTTGACGAAAGAGGAAAAAGGAAAATTTCCAAGAGTTGGGGGTTATCGATCGACAAGAACCTTGTCCTGCCTATCGGCAGTCAAGTCCAGTCCCATCAATTCAAAGTTTTGATTAGTGCCTTCTTTAGCCTTTTGTACCTTGTGGAGTAGGATTCGCTCCAATATCTGCAGGGATTATGTCTCTTGTGAGGGTTCTCAAGTATAAAAAGGGGAAGGGTGGAGTGTTTCCATCACAACTTCACATTCTTACTAACTTGCCTACTATCTCTTAGCCTTGCAAGATGGCACTCCCTGGTAGCATTGAGTTTTTAAATTACCTCGAAGCGTTGGAAGATATTTGCTCTTATAACGTCGACTATGATGATTTCAACATGCGTCGAGTTTCTTTATGGCGCAATCGGCCCATTGAGTGGAACATGCTGATGGCAACGATATTATTCTGGCACCCCGAAAACTATGTATTCCGCTTTGGGTTGGATGAAGTTTGTCCTACCTACGAGGAATTTTTCTGTCATGCTGGGGGTAAATCCCAATGTTGTTGCGGCTTTACCCTAATTTTCTCGTTCTCCTAGGGATTTGCTGGCTGGGCTTCTTCGCATTTCGCCTTCGGTAGCTAGATCACTGGTTACTGGAGGAATGATCTCCCTCCCGGCGGTGTTCCAGTCTGTGCATTTGCAGGAAGCTGGCGATGCTGGATAAGCTGGAGCCATTGCTCTAGGCTTGGTTTCAACATCGCTGCTAGTGACTACGGAACTGCTGGTGGATTCGCAACTTGCAACCATTACTTTATGGATGTCATACCGTCTCAATCCTACGGAGATGATACTGACGGAGACCCTGAATGGTCTGGATGCTGGTGATAAGGTCGTTCTGACTTCCTACGGGGTAGCCCCGTGTTGCTATTCATGTGGTTGTCTGAAAGACTTCGCCTAGTGACTCTTCCATAATATCCTTTGTCGGTTGTACCCAACTTCTTTTCGCATCACTTTTTCTATATTGGCTTGGATATTACGAGCTGGGAGAATTGGTTTGTGGAGCATGGGGCTCAGAATTTGTATTGGTCAGTGTGTTGGTGGGGACAGTTGCTGCCTATTCTGGAGCTAGGAGAATACTCATATGTGCGGATGGTAGGTCTCAGATAGAACTCTTTCTGTTTCCCTTGGCGTCTTCTGCACCAATTTGGTTGGGCACAGGTCGTGCCACCTCGGACACTAAATTTATTTTCGGTAGAAGATTTGATCGAACGCCTGCATCTGCTGCTTGGCTCTCTGTGGGAGCATCGACGTCAATCGACCCGTCCCTCTTATTCTATTGGGATAGTTTGGCATATCCCTCGGTATTATATGAAGTGGTTGTGGAGGAAAGTAGTTATCAAGATGTTGGCAGTGGAGACTTGACAGAAATGGTTTGTTTCTTTTGACACCATGGAAGTAGGTGTTGTGGTCTTTTCGAAGCTGGTTCGAGCCTATCGGTCCATGGAGTGTCTGCGACACTCTGTTCAGGCAGGGGAAACTTAGAGACCCCGGGATGCAGATGATGATGACGGAGCAGCCTCCTCTGGTAGATATGGGTAGGACAGTTTATTTTGTAATGGGGAATAAATGTGGGGATTTTATTATGTCTTTCTAGGAAGGTGGGGGAAGGGAGCTATCCGTTCCTTTTCTTATGTAATTTGTACCGTAATTTCTTATTAAGGAAATAAAGAAGTTTTTGATCATCCAGTTGTTCCTTTGATGAGTTTGTGTTGTTTGAAATATTTGAACCAATCGCTAAGGCATACATAATCCTTTTGTTCAAATATATGTTGGAATTGACTGTCATTCTCGGAGTAAGAAAAGAATAGTATTTTGTGAAAAAGAATGTAAAGTGTATGAGCTGCCTACGTACCTCTGCGATTTTTGAAAAGTTTTAATTTGTTTGAAAATGATTTTTGCAGAGGATCAGGCCCACTTAGTTCTGGGTAAGGGGGAAATGAAGAGTTTTTTTTTTAGAATAGAAGGGGGATGAGAAGAGTCGTAGCGCGCTGAGATTTTGAACTAGGGGTAGAACTTCTTGAGACGGTCCAGGTTGATTGGACGGGCCATCTCTTCCCCGTCCAAGTCGATGAGTAGGGCGGCATCGTTGGACAAGATCTTCTTGATAATATAGGGTCCACTCCAATTGGTATTGAATTTCCCTCTGGGGTCCCAGATGGGTTCTATGATTTCTTTGAGGGCTAGGTCCCCTTCTCGAACACCGCGGTCCTTGAATCTCTTGTTGAATGAGCGCGCTATTCGGCTATGGTACCCTTGTATGTGGTATAGTGCTTTCAGTCCCCTTTCGTCTAGGACCTCCTCACTAACCTTATTTTCAAGCATGACGCGTATTGAAGGTATTTCCCACTCCACAGGTAGGATTGCTTCCATGCCGTAGACCAGAGAGTAAGGGGTAGCCCCAGTAGAGGTTCGAATTGAGGTTCGGTAGCCCCAGAGGGCGTACAGGATCCATTCGGCCCAATTGCAATAGCTTTCGATCATCTTGCTGATGATGCCTTTGAGGTTCTTGTTGGCCGCTTCAACTTCACCATTAGTCTAAGGTCGATAAGGGGAAGATTTGTGTCTCTGAATCCCATACTCATTGACTACTTATGTGACTTCTACCTCGAAATGTAACCCGTTATCTAATACTATCTCGTGCGGGACCCGATACTGGTAGATGATGTTTTTCTTAATAAATTGGGACACTTTCTTAGCGTTCTGTATTGCGTATGACTCCGCTTCGACCCATTTGGTGAAGTAATCAATGGCAACTAGGATAAGCTCATGCCCATTGGAAGCCTTCAGTGTAACCTTCCCTATGATGTCGATGCCCCAGGTGGAGACGACCAGGGAGAGGTCATGTTGTATAATTCGTGTGGAGGCAGATGCTGAAGGTTGGAGAATTTTTGGCATTTGGGGCATCTTCGGACATAGGCGGTGTAATCCTGGGTCATACTGGTCCACTAGTAGCCCTATCAGATGATCTTCTTGGCAAGCATGTGACCGTTCATATGGGGTCAATATTCCACGTTGTGGATTTTCTGCATTAGCTATTCAATGTCAGCCCCTGTGATACAGTGTAGATGGGTTCCATCGAAGTTTTATTTGAGAAGTGCTTTGTGATAAATGATGTACTTGGTGGGCAGTCTTCGAAAGGTGGTTCGATCTTTCCTTTTGGAACCCTCGGGATACCTACCATGTTTGATGAGGCTCCAGATATCATAGTACCAATAATTGGCTAGCTCGGGATCTTCTGTAGTGACGAGCTCAATGTGGTAACAGTGGGTTGGTTTGTCTTTCTTTTAAACAAGGAAGGGGGTCATTTTTATTCCTTCGGGCATATCGACCATGGAGGCCGGGGTATTAAGGGCATCGACTAGGTTATTCTTTTCTCGAGGTAGGTAATGGAAGGTGATATCTTGGAATTGGGAGGCTAGTTCTTCTAAGTGGGAATGGAAGGGTTGGAGTTTCTTGTCCTTGACTTTCCACTTTCTGAGCACTTGACCGATGATGAGCGAGGAATACCCGTAGACGTCTAGGCATTGAATACCTTTCTTGTGAGCAATTTTGAGGCCTATCGTGCATGCCTCATATTCAGTCATGTTGTAGGTGTAATGGAAATCCAACTTGGTAGCTATAGGAGTGTGGGAGTCATTTGGGGCGATCAGGAGTATCCCAATTCCATGACCCTTTTTGTTGGCAGCACCGTCAAAGAACATTTTCCATCAGATGTTATCTTGAGAATTACAAAAGATGTTTTCATCTGGGAATTCGGAGATCTAGACATCGGCTTCTTCTACGGGGTGATCAGCGAGGTAGTCAGAGATGGCTCTTCCTTTCATGGATTTCTACGTGACGTACACGATATCGAACTCGACTAGGAACATCAACCATCGGACCATTCGGCTGGACAAGGCATGTTTCTCAAGCTAGTATTTGATGGTCCATTCGGGATACAAGTTTGATCGGGAAGGAGAGCATGTAGTGCCACAACTTTTGGGTGATCCAGACAAGTGCTACACATGCCTTTTCCAAATTGGTGTAGTTAACCTCATACCCACACAATTTACGACAGGCATAGTAGATGGCTCTTTGTTTGCAAGAATCTTTAAGGTACTGGGCTAGCAAAGCCCCGGATGAAGTGTTGGTTATGGTTAGGTATAGGACCAAGGGGAGACCAGGTTTTGGTGGCATGAGTACCGGGGGTTGGGTTAGATATTGTTTAATTTGGTCAAAAGCTAATTGACAGGACTCATTCCAAACTGCAGTTGAATCCTTTCGGAGAAGTTTAAAGATAGGGTCGCAGATGGAGGTTAACTGTCTGATGTATTGTAATTTCCAAAGGAAACCTCGAACTTCTTTCTCTGTTCGGGGAGGTGGCATCTCAATTATGGCTTTTAGCTCGGCGGGATCTACTTCTATCCCTTTCTCACTAACTATGAATCCCAAAAGTTTTCCCTTTGTTACGCCGAAGATGAGTTTCTGTGAAATGAGTCTCATCTGATATTGTCGCAGTCGTTCGAAGAACGTTCGGAGAGTAGGAACGTGACCCTCTCTAGATTTGGACTTGATAATCATATCATCCATATAGACCTCAACATTTTTGTGAATCAGATCGTGTAAGATGGTTATGGAATCCCTCTGGTATGTAGCCCTAGCGTTCTTGAGACCAAATTGCATAACGGGGTAGCAAAAGGTTCCCCATGGGGTTGTGAATGAAGTTTTTTCTTGGTGGTCTGGGTGCATTTTGATTTGGTTGTATCCGGTAAACCCGTCGATGAAGGACTTAAGAGCGTGACTGGCTGTGTTGTCCATGATCACGTCGGTATCAGGTAACGGATAATCATCCTTTGGAGAGGCTTTGTTCAAATCCCGATAGTCTACACACATCTGAACTTTTCCTCTTGATTTCGGCACATGAACTATGTTGGCTAGCCATATGGGATATTCAATCACATGAATGAAGCCTATGCTCAACTGTTTGACCACCTATTCTTTGACTATGATCGACCATTCGGTGCGGAGCTTTCTCAACGTTTGTTTGACTAACTTGTAATCTGGGAGAGTGGGAATCTCGTGCTGAGCTATTTCAGGATCAATGCCAGGAATATCGTCGTAGGACCATGCGAAGACATCCACAAATTCTTTTAGTAATTCTTCGAGTTGTGCACTATCATGCTCGTCGAGGGTAGCCATTATCCTAATCTCGCGCAGTTGGCTACTAGAATCGAGGTTAATAACAACAGTCTCTTCTTCACTAACTTGAACGAGGTTATGTTGTTTATTATTAACCTTATTTATATAAGTTAAGAATTGTTCATTTGCAAAATCATCATCATCAAAAGTTTTATTAGAGTCCAAACAGTTAATGTAAGGCACAGGAAGATACTCAAAATCTTCATTTATTTCATTGAGAGGAAAAATAGCGCTGAGAACCTCGTCAAAAGAGTACTCGATTACATTTGAACAAGGATACACAATAGAAGAAAACATAGGGTAAACATTAGGATTAGGGGAGATGTCAGTAGGTAGAACTAGCATAGCATGCCAGTTGAGGAGAGGTGTATCAGCAGCTTTAATCAGGTGGGATGGATCCAGTGATGTAGTGCCTGAGTGAACCATGTAGAGTGCCAGCCCCAGTGTCTGTAAGTTGAAGGAATCTTCGGAGTCACTTTCCTCAATATCTTTGATATCTTTGATGAGTGGTTGTACATGGTGTTGGGAACTCTCAGCCCATAGGTAGCTGTCTTGGAAGAAGATCTTTATTCCAGGTTTCATCTTTTTGTCTGCATGATCATACCATGGTTCAGGAAAGCCGTAAAAGGGGAATTCCTCACCCTCTTTGATGAATTATCCATTCAAGAATCACCTGGGATAGTATGGATGCTGTCTAGTCTCCTCTTTAGTCGAGATTGGTAGATGATTCTGAGCTCTTGTTCTGATGGTTAATACCCCAAACCATAGGGAGGGAAAGCCTTCTTTAGTTCAATCGGCCTGAGTATCCCTTGTTGTCTTTATCCTAGCCCCAGTCCAGGCATGAAGTGCATATTTCTGAACATCTGAACTACATTGACGTTGCCATGAGGGTCGTATTATGGACAAATCTTTTCTTTGAAGTTATCCCCTACCGAGAGTAGAAGCGGTTCAACTCAGAATCCTGATAGGAGCATATCATTTGACCCGTGTTGTATCTCAAGGATTGGGCTATTGGTACTTGCACCATCGGCATTATCATCATCGTCCAGGATGGTAATGACCCATCCGTCGATGAAGAACTTTAATTTATCATGGAGTGAGGAAGACACGCCATTGATATTGTGGAGCCAAGGTTGTCCTAGCAATAGGTTGAAACAGGCTGGGATGTCAATAACTTGGAATTCAACGACAGGGTTTATAGGGACAGCCCATAATATAAGCTTTATGGACCCCATCACCTCCCGAAGGGTATTATTTTAGGCACACACAACAGTGGAGGTTGGAGTGAGGTCACTTTATTTCAATCCTAAACATTTGAAGGTTCTCAGTGGGCAGACATTGAGGGCGGATCCATTATCGACAAGAGAAAGTGGTACAACCCTCCCCATAACTTCGACGGAGATGTTAAGTGCATAATTCTGGTTTAGCTCAATCTTGGGGATTTCCTCCTCAGAAAAGGATAGCATTCGGGTAGAGGTCAAGGATCTGACCAAATTTACCGCTTCTTCTGGTGTGGTAGAAGGATGAACTGTGGGTCCAGTGATCAACTTGATCAAAGCATTTTTATGTAGCTGAGAAGACATGAAAAGCCCCCATAGAGTGATGTTATCTTGAGTTTTCTTCAATTTATCGAGGATCTTTCTCTCCTCGAGGGTCATCTCTGGCATAGGAAGGTTTTACATGCCCTTCCCCTTGTCATTGTCTGGTAGTGAGTTTGGGATCTGGTAATGCCTCCCTGATTTGGTCATGTGATTTACTGAAAAAGGGAAAAACATGAATCCCATTTGCTCATCAATTTGGAGTTATTTTGCTACCTTGTTTATTTCTTCGAAGAGTTCTTCGAATGATATCATTCCACACATGTCAGCTACCGATCCAGTTTTTTCTGAAGCTATCTCTTCATTCGAATCTTCGAATTCTTCCCCCCATTCGGTGGCAACAATTCTGTCTGTTCTTATAAAGTTGATGCATTCCATAACTTCAACGGCTTATTCATATAGGTCTTCCCAATCTGCGAGGATGTGTAAGGGTGAAGGGACCAGACGCCCTTGTAGCTTCAAAGCATCGAATAACTTGCTAATACTACAAATATTGTTGGTTTACTTGAATAATTCTTCAATGATCCGGATGATATCATCCAGGCTGACTTCATCGGTTGGTACTACCCATCTATCTGATTCTCGAGCCCATTTTCGTGCTTCCAAGAATAGCGTATAGAACCTTTGGCAATCAATGACCATCTGCGAGGGCAATTTTAGCACAAACTCTAGGAGGTTGTTTAACACTTCTGACAATTCCATACCTCTATTTTCAGAACGGGTATGGACAGCGATGCATGCTCTGGTAAGGAGTGAAAGTGCCTGATCAGCGAGGCTAGTAGGGTGTAGGAGGAAATATGGGAAATTTTGGAGAGGTTTAGGAGAGTATATAGGTGTGATTTGGGTTGAGGGATCCAATTCTGGGTTCTCTTGTAAGAAGATGGCATTGGTATGATTTGGAAGTGGGTTGTGAGTAGTGTTTGGCTTAGGATTGGCTGGTGGGGCGATGGTACACCGGTCAATTAGACCTTGGATTACATTTCTAAGGTAAAAGCATTGGTCGGTGGTATGACAGCAGTTTGGTGAAAGGCACAATGGGCATCTGCCTTGAAGTTTCTTGGGAGTTGATTTGGCAATGGATGGGGGTCCAAAGGTTTGAGAAGGTTTCGGATTAAAATGGCTTGATAGACTTTTGGAGAGGGGAGCATGGAGCTCAGTGTACCCATTTCGGATCGGGACAGGGTGGCTTTCTAATGCCCATGATGTGGTTGGTTGAGAGATGTTGTTGATGGTTGAGACTGTAGCACCAGCAGGCCTATCATATTTTCTAGGGGTGAACTATCCGGACACCTTATTTGGGTCAACTTCTATTTTGGTAAGACCTTCCTCGATTTCTACTCCTACTTCTCTAAGAGCTCGAAAGTGGGGATAATATTGCCCTCCCATCATTGCTCGGACATGGGGTAAGAAGTTCTTCTTTACTATGATGACTTGTTCTTCCTCGGAAGGTCGATTGGTCATGGTTGCCATTTTTTCCCTCCATCGGGCGATGAAGTTACTGACTAATTCTCCAAGGTTCTGCTTGAGCAGCTCTAAATCACGATGGGTGACCTCAAGCTCTTCATTGTATTTGTACTGTGACATGAATTCTCGAGCCACATCCTCCTAGCTACGAATTTTGGATTCTTCGAGAGACAAAAACCATCAGAGGGCGCTATCCTTTAGAGTTTGCTGAAACAATTGGGCCATCACTTCTTCAGAAGCCCCTAGTAGAGTCATGGAACGATGATAACTTCGGAGATGAACAATCGGGGGTCCACTTCCTTCGAATTTCTCGATATTTGGCATCTTGAACTTCTCAGGTAACCTTACTTTAGGATAAGGAGACATGTGGGTGTAGTCCATGTAATCTACTGAGATTCTGACTTGGTCAAACTTCTCAGTCAGCATCTTGAGGTCTTCTTTTAATTTGTTCAATTCTTCTTCTTTCAGATCAATGATCATAGGCATGTTAACCCCATGTTGGGCAAGATTTGGCATAGGAAGCTGGGCAGGAGGCAGCCCATTAACAAAAGGGGTACGTGGATCATGCTGATACTTTTCGGGAACCTATATGGGCTCGGGTGGATCCATAGCGCAAGAAATAGGGCCTCAGGCTCTTGAGGAATGGGAACCTGGTTTCGTTGCATCTCTCGGACCTCGATTTGGAGGTTGTCAATCTTGGACACAAGCTGAGCTAGAACTACCGTCAGAGGCGATTGCGCAACGGGTGCTTGATCTGTGTTCTCCATGGAAAGTGGATGGATTTTGGACTTAGAAGGAGTAATAGGGGAACGGACGTAACTCCGGGGTGACTTGACTGAAGACCTAAGCCAATGAGGAGCCAGGCCGAGGGCTTGCGATCGAACTGAGAAGGTGTAAAATGGGATTTATTTTTGAGAAAAAAAAGGGAAGATATTTTTGACATTTTTTCGAGATGGAAAGACAACATGTTTTTGGATTTTTGATAAGGAAAGAAATGTTTTTGGATTTTTGATAAAGAAAAGAAAGTAATTTCCCCCTTTGGGGACGGTCTCAGCATGCTTATTACAATTATTATATTTTCACTTGTATTAATTCTCCTAAATGCAAAATGAAATGTTGGATGGGACCCGAGCTTGGAAAAATTGGGTTTGTAATATATGAAAAGCTATGGCTGGACTTGTGACCAGGCTCACGGATAGGGTCCCGTTTTAAAAATGCACAAAAAAAATTGGTTGGCAGGTCGACCTGAAATTTCGGCAGAGTTTCGGGTTGAAATCGGCAATCTAACATGTGTGTCCTAGGGTTAACACCTATATGCGGGTATACAATTGGTTGGGTGAATTGGAATGGTTTCCCCCCTTTGGCATGACTTCCATGATATACGTCTTACACTTGTGGGCAATCGGTACGTGTGGACAAGCCATTTGATATACTTGAGTGTACGTGAATTGCCTCACCATACACCTCGTGGGGATGGTACGTGTGAGAGAGAATTTGAAATACTCAGCGTACGTGAATGAATTCCCTACAATATACCTCCCGTTATGACTTCAGTCAACTGGTACGATGCTGGGGAACCGTTCGATATACGTCGAAGGTACATGGCTAATGGAAGGTGAGAGTCATATCGCTTAGTTGCGACCTGCCGGACCAGCGCCCATCACGAAGTGACCCTCTAGTTACTGGGTAAAATTTGGTCAATAGCAATGCTCTTTGGTGATGTCGTGTGAACCATGCATGATCCTCTTATTAGTATCTTATGAAAATACATTTCTTTATTATGCCAACCAGGGAGCAAAGTGCAAGTACCAATGGTACACCAAGTATGGATGCGGTTTGCAACATGTGGATATATGTGACCCTAGGTGCATGTGGCGCAAAGTGTACGTGGGGAATTTTCTAGAAGTGTGTGAAAAGAAGCATAAGCATGGGAAACACATGAGTAATAAAGGGGGAATATGAAAATAGGGGAAAAATATAAGCAAACATAACATCCATGTAAATAGAGTCTAGCCCTAAAAAATAAACACATAAAATTCCCCAGTAGATTCGCCACTATGGTCATCCCCAATCCTTGTCGCGCGATGGAGGATCCTCAAGTCCCGCACATCCCTCTTAGGAGCACTTCGGCCGGCGTCATTTGAGCTGAGGTGAAATATTTAGAGAGATTAGAGTCTCCAGTTTATTTTACTCAAAATAGAAAAAAGAAAAGAGGAAGCCATCCCGAAGGACAACATCCAAAGACATACTGGTGCATACGAAACCAAAATAATTCGAGAAGGGTCCGGAGGCTAAGTTACGAAATGGGAAGGTGTTAGGCACCCATTCTGCCCTTTCGGTCTCATATGGATTTTTGTTATTTTCCTTTTATCTTCCCCGTGATATGTGTGCATGTGTATACATAATGGAGACAGGAATCGTCGACTTGTACCATGGAAGAGGTAAAGCGAGTCATCCGTAGGAAGGTTTAAAAATAATAGTAGAAAATAAGATTTACGCGATCATCCTTATGTTAATGGTTATGAGGGAACGATAACGCACACGGAATGATACGCCCCTAAGAACAAAAATATATGTATATATATAGTGTAAGATAATGGAGGTTAGAGAAAATGGAAAATGAGAGAAAAAGTAAAGAATAAGACTCGAGTCTCGATTTTTACCCCGAAATGCCTATGTAGCCTATAGAGGCATCAAACTCCACGTAGTTCGCATACAAAACGAGGGGTGGAGTTTATCCCATAAATCCAACTGGGGATTCTCTTATTTGTGTGTGTGTGTGTGTGTGTGTGTAGAAAAAGTGTTTTAGTTGTGAGAGAAGTGTAAGAAAAGTATGAGAATTCCCGTTTGGAATTTATGAGTAAACCATCTTTTTTTTGGGGGTTTTATTTATATGAAAATAAGAGATGTGAAATACTAATAAATAAAAAGTATATTAGGATGTGTGAGATTAGATAATAAAGTCACTAAGTAATAAAACAAGTTATTACAAATTTATGAGAATTTAAGGAGAGAGTTGATAAAATTTGACCTTCTTAAAGATCTTGAGCTTGACCTTGAATGTTGGAGAGAATCCCTTATACTTGGATGATGATGGAGGGTAGTGAATTCATCAAGTTTGATGAAAAGGATGATGAAAAGTGAAGGTTGGAAAGGGATTTGGGTGTGGAAATCACACTCACTTCGCGAGAGGTTTTCGGGGTTTGCTGAGATTGATATTTATCAGATCTGGGCTCCCCTTGCAAGTGAGGTCAGTCCTCCTTTTTATAGGCCTAGGGCATTACTGATCGGCATAGCCTTGTTCCTGTCGTTCGGTAGGTGTGTTTAGGCACACTGAGACCTGTCGTTTGGCAGTATTTTTCAAGCCTTTTTGGTAAATCGGCCGCAGAACACAAACTGTTGATCAGAATCACCCACGGGGTAGACCGTTGGAAAGGTAATTAAGAGACCTTCGAAAGTCCTTTGGATCGCTCTCAGGTTTGGGAGATGACTTTGGGTCAAATATGGCTCTGAAGCATTCATTAGTCCATTGGAAGGGGAACTGTCGGATGTAAACGGATCGTTTGTCCTCATGGTAAGTCTGAATCGCGAACGGGGAAGACCGTTGGAAATGTTAGGAATGTACTTAGACATTCCAAAGAGTTTGATTCGGTTCGGGGAGTTGACTTTTGTCAACCGCGCCCTAGAAGCATTCGGTGACCTCTCGGAGTAAAACGGATCGTTCGTCCGTACCATAAGTCTGAATCACGCACGGGATAGACCTTTGGAAAGGGGATTCAGTGCCCTTCGGAGATTTATTTAGTCTCGGATGAGCTGAAGAGTTGACCTAGGTCAAACAGAGCCCAGGAGCGCCCGATGGCCTCCTGATTGAGTCTTGGGGTAAATAGGTCGTTCGTCCGTATGGTAAGTCGGAATCGTGCACGGGACAGACCATTGGAAAGGGGTTTTTGTGCACTTCAAAGATTCATTCAGTCTCGATCAAGCTGAAGAGTTTGACTTTTGGTCAAATAAAGCCTGGGAGTGCCCGATGGCTTCTAGGTCAGTACCCGGGGTATAACCTAGGTTTGTAGTGATGAAGGGAGGTGCTAGGGACCTAAGGAGAGTTTTAGGGGGTAATAGAATTGGGTGTCTACAATAACTATTAATTTTTGTACAGAGGGAGTAATATATCATTTTATCACCTCTCATCCGAAAAATAAAAATGATGCCTTGAGTAAATGATTGGATGGTGGAATATTTAATTAAAACCTTGTCTTTGAACCATGATTCTAGAAAAAGTAATTATCCCTAATAACCAACTAATTAGAGAAAATAAAATTCCTTACAGAAACTCCTTGCTTCTGATGATGAACAAATTACAAAAATAGATAGGGGTGGAATGACAGTTAGAAACAACATAATAACACGACATAAAATTAATTTGAAATTGACATGATAAATCGTGTTTGTATTTGAATTTTTTGGCATAAGGTCGTGTCTTAGTGTCAAATTTATGTCTCATGTTAATCCTATTATTCATGTCATGTCCGTGTTCTAGTGTTCTTATGCATGTTTTTGTCTTCTGATATGTTTGACACCTATATATATATCTCAATAGGTCAGGTCGGGCCAAAACCCAGACTCAAAAACATGATTTTCCACCCCTAAAACTAGAATATGTCAATAAAAAAATTAAGATAAAACATGGAGTGTTTATGCGTGTCATTTTGCCGGATAAAAAACTTTTCTTTCGACTAAACTCTTATGCAATGCAATCGGACATTTAGTGTGAGAAGAATAGTTTTTGTCCCAAAATGAGTAGATGAGAGGATAACTTCATATCCTGCATACCCTCCTCCCACCACGATGACATCATATATTTCATCTTCTTCATCAATGCGACCATTTATGTCTGTAAATCATTCGTAATGACTATAATAAGTCAGAATAGAGCTGAGAGATATTGATTTCCTAAATAAATAGCTTATGTGATTATGTTATGAAGAAGTACTAATAAATCAAATCCACCTTAAGAAATGGTGCATATTGACCAATAAATGTAGAATTGTTATTGAAAATGTCATGAAATATATCCACTTAACTCCATTCGACCTTGGCATCAATGATTGTGCAATATTTTCTAAATTCGTTCGAATACTCCATTGGAGTTGCATAATACTATAGAATTTAATATTACTTGCCGCTTTAGGTGATCATGGCTTCTATTTATGGGCGTGTGAGATGAATGAGGTGAAAAAATATGAACCAAATGGACATGTGGTTCATTCTTACTAAGAGAGATGATATCAAGCTTTACATGAATTAAAGGGTATAATCACAAGTTAGGTAAGGATCTTTTGTTTATCTAACTGCCTCTTATTAATCTCACATGGTCATGTAGTGTAGCTGATAACATTTATGGCATCTCTAACAGACTAGTTCCCTAGTTGATTTAGTTTTCTTCGATCGAGGACGACGTCGGGATCTTCTGGGGCTTCCCACATCATCCACCTCTAAAGAAGTTCCCCTCAGAGGTGGACAAAGTCGAGTCACTACATTGCATGTGGTACTCTGTATAGTCTCCATATGTTATGTTATATTTAAGCTACAAAATGTTTCCCCGGTGCTTCAGTTATGTAGATAAGAACTAGCATTGGATTTTTAATGAGTGTAAACATTCTTAAAGGTTATGACTCAGCTTTCATGGATGAATTTAGGCCTTTCAATGGATCGTGTCGATTCGTGTTCGTGTCATTTTTTATTATTTTCGGGTCTTATTGGGTTCGTTTCTAAACGGGTGACTTTTTTATCATGTGAAAAAATCATATTCAAACCCGACCTGCTATGTTAACATGTCATGTCGTGTTCACTCGTTAATACCCATAAAGTTAATGAATTATTTTGAATTGTATACAAGTTAAAATATTATCTTATTTTTTAACTCATGTAGACCCATTAATTCATTGACATTACTAAATCTCATTTAGTAAAATTTATCATGATTAAATTAACATTATGCTACATAATTTATTTATAAGTTCCAAGAGTATATCTTATTTACATAAATTATTGGGTCATAATGGTTCTTATCGGGTATTAACGGGTGAAGTGGGCCAACACTAACCTGACCCGTTAACTATCATGTCTTATCGAGTTGGCACTAATATGACCCAACCCATTATGGGTTCACCCATTAACTTATAACTTCATGTTGGTTCGTGTCATCTTGTCATATCGTAACTCATTTTGCCAGGTCTAGATGAAGTATTTGACATCTTGATATGAGTTTGATTCCTTGCCTTAGTACTGTTGCCTGGGTGGCTGGAGGCACATCAACATTTCACTTAAATGTCACATATATCAAATGACGCTTGCGCCTTGACTGTCATGCCCCTCATTTAAAAAATTTACCCTTAAATTTTAAAGGCACTTTACACTGCCATTTGAGTTTCCCTATTCAACCCATAATTACTCCTTTGAATCGCTTTTCCAAAATCAGTTTTTGCATTTTAGAGAGAGAAAAATATTTATGGATATTCAACTCCACCAATAACATCCTGATTGAAAACTCTCAGTCGTCGGTCTCCCAATTTCTTTGCGCTAAAATTCCTCTTTTTTAGGTACGTTTTTGTTTGATAACCCTTTTTCAAGCATTTTGGTTATTTTCCAATAATTTTAGGACACCAAGTTAAAAAAAATTCACCTTGACATTTTTTGGTCTTCATTTCATCTTTATGCCCGTTTTTCTTCTTTGATTGTTATTTAGGTTGTTTGGAATTGAGATTCCCCATTTTAGACTGGTTGGATTAAAAGGATTACTATATACTTGCGAAGTTTTTATTTTTCCCTAAACTCGTCCATGAATGCATGCAATTCCTTGATTACTTATTTTTAATTTTCATTTTAGCACAAACCCATGAGTGACTTCTTGGAGATTGGTAGAAGGGCTTAGTACTAGAAGGGTTAGGATTCCAACGATTCCTCTATGTCCCATTCTTTTAGAAGTTGTTTAACCCTCTTAGAGTGAGGGTTCTAGGAAAAACTCTAGGATAATCACCTCTTATTCTTCAGAACTCACAATTTTTTCACCACCCCCTTTTAACTATTATTTCAGTGTCCCAAAATTTATGGCCTCAATAACCCCCACTAACATCGACATTATAGGTGACTAAGCTCATAAAAACTAGGTTTGTGAGGTTTACACTAAGGCAATCCATCATACGTTGGGCTCCTTCATTGAAGAGGCAAAATCCTCATCTCCCATTGAGTCATCCCTTTCGTGGTGTCGATTTCTAATGGGGATGGATCGGATTCCTCATCTAGGTATTCCTTCGATACAAGCTATACTGACGTTGTGAACTAACGCAATGCTATAATAAATGACTTGATCTAGTAATATATGAACCTATACGATATCTTGGTGGGCTTTCATTTCAAAGCACTTATGGGAGAGGAGAGGGATTATGATCTCAATAATGAATATGGGATAGCTATTTCTCAATCGCCCTTAGTCGTAGGACTTTTTCATGCCCCGAACCCCATAATTGGAGGGATCCTAATGTTTTATGGTATTACTACAACTCATATCGTCCCCAATGGGTGTAGAGTCATCTTAGGGTCTATGATAACTTTGAGGGAGAAGACGGGTCATGATATTTCAAATAAGATCTTCATTTTCGCCCACGATTTGAAGGAGAATGTGCACACCCCTGGGTACTACTACATCTCCCCTTCGAAGATTGGACTGTATGCGTTCCTTGAGAGTGGGGTGATCCTTCACCAAGAAATATTTATGTTTTACAAATGTAAGGGATAAAAACATGTGAAGAATGCTCTTATACCAATTTGAGAATGCGAAAATACATACTCAACAAGGATAGTCACGAACAATAATTCTATTTTTGTATTTTTATCAATTTAATTCCCAAGCATATGAAACAAACTTTAAATAAATTTTTATCTTTGATTAAATTAGTTATGAACGCAAATATATGTGTTCAAAAATAATATGAATATGCTATGCATTTCGAATTACAAACTACTTGATATCCTTCACAAGTGAATCATGCATGATTTTATTATTATTATCTTATGGTGAGAGTATCTTGTTTTATCATCCCGAACAGGGAGAAGAGTGGAAGTACCAAAGGTATACCAAGCATGGATAAGTGATGTGTGCAACATGTTGATATACGTGATCCTAGGTGCACGTAGTGTGAAGTGTACATGGAGAATCTTCTATAAGTGCGTGAATAGAAGTATAAGCATCAAGTACACATGAATAATAAAGGGGAGCATGCAAATAGGGTAATATAAAAATATAAAAAATAAAAACACCAATGTAAATATAGTCTATCCCTCTTAAACAATATTCCCCAGTAGAGTCGCCACTGTGGCCATCCTTGTCAGCGCGATGCTCATTCCGAGGGGAAAGGAGAAAGAGCATACACCCCCTCGGGGATGAAAACTACGTCGCGATCTCACATCCTTCTATTCGAAAAGGGGGCTTCGACCATCATCTGTGTGGGGTGGATGTAAAGAGATAGAGTCGCCAACCTATTTTTCTCAAAACAGGTAAAAGAATATGTTGCCACCTCAAGAGAGCAGCATCAAGGACAAAACTGATGCGTGCGAAACCAATAAATCGGATGTCCGGGGGCTAAGTTACGGAATGAAAAGGTGTTAGGCACCCATCCCGACCTTTCGATCTCTCATGGGCAAATGTTTATATTTTCCTTTTTTATCTCCGTGAAGTGTATGCATGTGTTTATATCATGGAGATTGGAATCGTTCGACCCATACCATGAAAAAGATAGGGTGAGGTCATCCATAGGAATATTCCCAAAATAGTACTCAATGTAGAAGATCAAATATGAGCGTTCCTCGTGATATCGATCGTTATTGGGAAATGATAATCTATGTGGGATGAGACGCGAATAAATATGTTATATATATGTATGATGATAATGAGTAATTTTGAAAAATAAGAGGAATTGAAAATTTTAAAAATTGGACTCGAGTCTGGGATTTTAATCAGAGATGCCTACGTAGCCTATAAAGGCATTAAGGTCCACGTAGTTCGAATGTAGAATAGGGGTGGGGTTTATCCCATAGATTCAAACGAAATTTTATTAGGTGTGTGCATATAGAAAATGTGTTTATAGTTTTGAAAAAAGTGTGGTGGATAATTCCATTCGGAATTTACGAGTGTAACCCTCTTTTATTTATTTTTTTTAAGAAAAATAATGTATGTGCGATATACTAATAAAAGAGTATATGTTAATATGTATTAACTAAAATTAGATTATGAATCTAAGATAACTTATATAAAACGAGAAATTAAAAGAAAGAGAGAAATAATTGGACCTTTCTTGGAGCTTAGATGAACTCCTTTGAATGTTTATGAGAGAGAAGGATATTCGCCAAATTGGGTGTGAAAAGGATGGGGATTTAGGATTGAATGGGGTTTTACATATGGAACTTCGCTGACTTCGAGAGAATGTTGCTGAGATTACTGATGCTGATGGGTTTCTGCTCCTTTTTTCTCCCTTAGCAATGAGGTCATGGCCCTTATTTATAGGGTCAGTGGGGTGATGATCGGCGTACCCTAGGGGGTGCCTATCGAAAGGTCACCCATGACACTGTGCCGATAGGCAGGGTTCAGGACCTGGCAATTGGTAGTCCCGTGTGAACTTTTCTAAAAAAATAATTGTAGAGCACAAAATGTTGATCCGAATCACGCATGGGGTATACCATTAGAAAGGTATTTACGAGGCCTAGGAAAGACCTTTGGACCGCTCCTGGGTTCGGGAGTTGACTTTGGGTCAAATGTTGCTCGAAAGCGCATAGCGGTCCTTTGGATAGGAGATCATCGAACGCAAACGGATCGTTCGTCCCCATGGTAAGTCAAAATCGCGCATGGGGCGGACCGTTTGAAAGGTTAGGAGATGTAATTCGATATTACAAAGAGTTTTTCTCAGTTTGGGAAGTTAACCTCGGTCAACCAGGGCTCGAAAGTGCCCGGTGACCTCTCGGAGTAAAATGGATCGGTCATCCGTACCACAGGATAGAATCACGCACAGGGAAGATCGTTAGAAAGGGTATTCAGTGACCTTCGGAGATTCATTCAGTCTCGTTCGAGCTGAAGAGTTTACTTTGGTCAAACGGAGTCTGGGAGCGGCCGGTGGCCTCCGGATCGATTTTCGGGGGAAAACTAATCGTTCGTCCGAACAGTTATGCTCTTTCGTGCATGGGTCAGACCGTTGGAAAGGGGTTTCAATTCCCTTTAAAGATTCAAAGATCTTTTGCTCTGACGGTGGAGTTGATTGGGTCAATTCGAGGCCCGAGAGTGCCCGATGGTCTCTAGATCTGTACTCAGAGTGCTACCTAGGTTTGCGGTAGAATGGGGAAGTGCTAGGAGCCTAAAGTGAGACTTAGGGGATCCTATAATGTGGTGTCTACAACAGGGGTTCGTGTTCTAGGCCCACAACCAATCCCAAATGGTTCCAATCTCAAACTTGGCCAAATTTAAGCCCTAAACACCTCATTGGCGCCATTTTCTACCCTTTCGAATTCCCAGAACATAAAAGCATATTCCAAAAAGAAACAAAACCATTCCATTACAAGTTGGACTATAAACAAAACCAAACCCGAAATTAAACCTATCATGTATATTAAATCAAAGCAAAGGCAATTTAAAGATCTAGTTCATTATGACTTCACGTTCATTATGATTTCAAGTTAATTACGATTTATATAAAACTCAAAGTCCTAACCAAACAGTTCATTATTTCAAGCCTAAATTGATTAATATATTACAAATATGCACATGAAATTGAGGCAATCAGATTTCATAGAAAGAGTCAAAGAGGAAATAAAGGAAACTAACCTGAATCAAAAGAGAAACCACTGGAAAATATGCCATAAATCCCCTAAAAAATTTCTATTTAATCTCTCAACACTTTGGGTAAGGTAATGAGGCCATGACCTCACCTTAATTATATAAGAGGGCACTGGAAGTCGAAACATCAGAACAGGCTGTCGTAGCACCCACATGTACAAGGTCACGCCCTTAACCGAAAAGAGAAATTTAGAACGACTTAAACATGGCCGCGGTATTAGGTTAAATATCCGCGGATAGAAATAAAGCCCCAGCATCAAATTTCTTAAGTCTTAGCATTGAGGCTTGGGGGCTTCCGATATACCCAAAATATATCCACCTATAAACGCACGGCACATAGCAGAACAACATTGCGGAAGGCAATGTTATTATGTTCGTGACCGCAACCTAGAGTATAGACAGTTTGCGGAGCTATATACCAGGAGCAGCAACCATCATAGGACACATTCCGTCTAGAGATAGGTCACGACCGTATCACTCCACCATCAACTGAATGAATGCCGCAGACCTTGACACGTTAGCAATATCTTGTTAGTTGTCCACCTTCTAGAAGGATTCCATCTCAATAGTACTTATCCATATATCACTTGTGCCATGCATGTGATACTCCTATAAATAGAGGATATCACCTCTTCATTTAAGGGGACTTTTAGCAGCGAAACTTTGCCAAACTACTCTCTCTCACTACACCGAAGAACATACTCAGATCATCTTCTCTAGTACTCAAGTCTGCAGCTTCTCCTCAGCCTATGTTATAAGGCGGCATCCCCCTCAACACTTTGTATGTTCATGTATCTAGCCTTTCTTCTCTCTTATATACCTCTTAAGGCCACCAAGTCTTGTATTAATACATATGAATAATGAGGATAAGGCACCAAAGTGGACGTAGGATCGGTTTTATAACCGAACCACTTTATATCTTGTGTGATATCTCTTAATCTCTATTTTATTCTATTTTTATACTTTTGACTGTTGACATCATGCTTATAGATTCATTTTTCGACATGATCAAAATTGATTCTATTAATTTCTTTAAGTATATAAGAGCCCTCAAAAACGTCTCTCACCGATTTACAAGTATCCTTTACCAACAGTTTTCCAATATTTCTGAAGAAAGATCCCGATTTTGTACTATAAATAGAGATAATATTCCTTAAATATACATAATAATAAATTTAACAAAATTATCCTTCCAAGCTCTCTCTCACCCGATATTTTTACAACATTTGGAGTGCTTTAGCATGAAACATTATCTTACTATTACATTTGACTCAACTTGGCCCATAGGGCTGCGTCCAGCACAAGCATGTACTAAAATGGGGACAATGATAGGCTTGGGATTCGTGATGCAACCGCTCCTCGTCGGATCATTATTTGCGTGAATTATATACCACCTCGAGATAGGCTTGGGATTAGTGGTGCAAAGCCTCTGTAGAGTCTCGACTCACGAGACAGTCCAAGTAAACAAAAGCAAAAGTTTAAAATAATCAAAAGCTTCTCTCACTCTCAATCCTCAGACTGGAATGTGGGTCCATTATATCAGTAAGACTTCATTACTTGCCGTCTGATCAACATAAAATGGTGCAAGTTATCTCCAGAAAACTGAGCCTGTCTGGGAAGAAAGTGGAAAAGTAGATTCATAATGCAACCGCAGTTTGTTTTATAGTATTGTACACACGTACACGTGCAGAGCTTGGACAATATCATGCCAGTTGACTTATTGTTGTTACTTCAGCCATTACTTGGGTGGATTGGTTATGATATTCATGATCATCAATGCATGTATCGTGTATGTAAAGTAAATCAGAATTAGATATCATTATGATCAGCCTTAACTTTCTTTATAAAAGAATTAACCCTAAACACGAATTATATACGTTACCGAGTAACATCATTAGTGCATGTTTGGATTCAATAGCTCGTTACTTTATACGAGAAGCCTATGTATTTCTTAGAGTGGTGTTTGTAAAATTGCTATATGTGATTACAACATTTTGAACCAACAACTCTCATATCCCTCTAATTTGTAGAGTAAACACAAAATTAAGATGTGTGAGCCTTCATCGCACCTGAAGTAATAATAAAAATAAAAGAAAATTGTAACTAATGCCTTTGATATAAGGTGGTAAGTAGTATGGATTGTATTTAAATCCAACACAAGCCCCAACCCGGAAGTAATCAATATGTCCTAAATTAGGGGTATCAATTGAAAATCCAAAAAAAATAATTAAAAAATCCAATTTTAACTTCAATCTGATGGTTGGATTTCTTGTTGAGAATAAAAAAAATTGATTAAGAAGAATATTTTTACAAATAAAAATATAAAATTTACGTGGTTCGATAAAATGTCAACCAATGTCTAAGCGCATTGAGTTTCACTATCTTCTCCAAAGAGAGTTTGGCATAAAATTCTCTCTAAAAGGACGAGTCTCAAGAATATGAACCTAGGGAAACACGAAGTTGTAACATAAATTAGGCTCAACAACTTTGTTTCTACGGCCAATGCGATATTGAAATTTTACGCTATTCAGTATGTTAAATTAAGATAAGATTTTTTTTTTTGACGATTTGAACCTCCACACGAACGAGCCCTTTGGACTCCCTCGTGCTTGCTAAACAGGAAGGACACTGCGCATGACCCACCTCACACACGAGTCCCGCTTTAAATACTGGCATACCCTTGCGAGGAATCGAACCCACGACCATGCGCTTAACCACACAGCCCTGAGTAAGCCACTAACCGCTGGGACGAACCAGAGTGGGTTTAAGATAAGATATTGAATTTGAAATAACCCAATAATGAAAATAAAACTGTTATCTTGTAAAGTTGGGAGAAGTATGGATTATGAGTTACCCTAGTGATTGGCACATGTTCCACATTTGTGGTGAATGGGACAAGCATAAGAAAAAAAAAAGGCTCTTTTAAGGGATAGTACAGGAAGAGCTCGTTAGGTAAGGGATAAAATTGTGAAATATGCTTTTACTTAAACTTAAATTTTGTTCACTATTTACGTTTAAAGTATATAATTATAATATGTGCACTTATTAACAATTTGAAATCAATATTTCATACTTCTATTTTTTATCGTGATTAAAAATATTTTAACTCGAACCAAACTGAAGTTTAAGTTATTCACTATTATTGCCCCTACTCTTCACACCCCTAACAGGCCACCACAACAAACCAAACCAGCAACATCGCTAAGTGGATTCTCATAACAGTGACAGAGATAATGTCAGTTCCTTTTCCTGTCTATTCGGTCCTGCCTTAAGCTCCATTACATGCTCTTTTATCCTTTTCCTACTTTTTTAAAACCAATCTGTACATGATTAACGAGGTCAATCAACTAAGGAAGCGCTCTCCCTCTCTCTCTCTCTCGTAGTAATTGAGTCTTGGGCCCAAAAGGCAGTCAAATAAGTGGGGTTGGACAAGCGACCCATAATCCTAATCAAGATATGCACTTAGTGGGTGGTACCCAAATGAGTAGGAAATAATTATTCCCTTTACCAGCTGGGTGAGTTTGAATGGGGAATATTAAAGAGCTATATACTAGCTAGTTTATCTTTGAATAATTCGTACAAATCCACATGAATTTGGCTTTATCTTGTCCATTAGGCAAAAAAAAAAAAAAAGGCACGGCATTATAGAAAGCATCCGTAATAGTTGACAATCACCCAACCCCACCTTTGTCGATCCCATCGCACAATGCATTTGCTTTCTTCTTAATCTTTTCCCCACCACTTATAGTTTTTGTACTTGTACACACAACTTCGTCGTGACATCAATTTATTAATTTAATTATTTACCTTCGGGCGGGAGGGAGGTGGCTTGATGACATACAACTTTTATCTCCTAAGGAATATTGATTCACCCACCTATCAAAGATACAACCAACATGTGATTATATGCCTATAGCATATTTTTCTTTTAAATCAAATATTAGTGAATTGCCCGCGCGGACCTTGTACACTAAGCAGATCATCCATGCCACATTAATCTCCCACTAAAATTGCGTATTCGTGCCAATATAGAACTACTACATGTGGTCTAAGATCTAATTCATGATTTTAGGTGCGCCAACAACATGATTTAATTAATATTAATAGTAAGAATAGGGGTAGATGTAGGTCTAAAATGTCTTTGTGAGATTTTATAAAAAAAAAAAAAAATTGTATCATATAATTTAAGTTTTAACCGGTGATATTGTGCTGTACGGAACAGAATGAAAAATTAAGATTCATGTAATCGATTCCAAATAATTAGGAGAAGTCTTTGTTGAATTAAGTTGAGTTTCTATAATTGACTTCCAGCTCCGGCCATATTAGAATATTTAACAATTTAATACGAATTAAGGGGATTTAAGCAAACAACTATAGGGCAATGAAAGAAATTTCTACATGGCCTAACCCACACCGTAGAGTTATAATAATGCCATGATTGCATATTTGAGATGGCTTAAACAATAACTCAAAAAGAACCCAAATTACTTTTATGACGTAATAATAAAAAAAAATGAACGACTAAAAAAATGGTTTATTAGGGAACATTGGCATCAATTTAATATAATCAAAAGGGCCTGCTAGTCAACTTCAATTCTTTAACAACATCGATTTGCAAAGCAGATATAGAATATATGCCTATTGCAGAGCTGCACATTAAAGCTTAGGATGCCCTCAACTCACAATCTATACTTTTGTAGTGCATACACAATACACATTCTTTACAATTCAAATTCCTAATACCACCAACTAAAGTGAGGATACAAATCTCTCTCTCTCTCTCGCTCTCTCTCTCTCTCTCTCTCTCTCTCCAAATCAGAGAGTAGGGTGTTAGAATTATTTTGTATAATTCTTCATTATGTGCTCCATAATTATATTAATTTTAAGAGTCACTTTGGTTAATGAAAGGGTACTCCAAATACCAAGGGTCAAAAGGACTCTTGGGAATCTACCTTGATGGACGGTTGATATTAAGTGACTCTTGGAGATTTAGGTTATTTCCCTTCCTATAAATAAGTGACTGATTTTCATCATTCAGGCACTCTAAAATGATAACATAATGAATTTATAGGAAAAGGAGAGAAATCTAAATTCTCAATGAGAGCAAATTTTCAAATACTTTTTTGGCTATACTGAGAGATCTGATCGTTGAAATGCGTTGGAATTGAAGTGTGTTCTTGCTATATACAAAATGAAGCTATGTTCCGAAATCCAGGTCGACAGACATCGTTAAGGTTCACCGCTCTGTCAATATTTTTAAATGTGACAATTATGGAGGTATATTATTTTAACACCTTTTATGCTCCGCATAATGCTTATATGTGATAATCATGAAGATCCAATATCCTTTTATTCAGAACATTTGTATATGAAAATTTAATCAAATTAATGTATTATTGATTAATATTATGTTGTTCTTAAAAATGATTTTACATGTAGTATCAGAGCTAAAGTTTAAGATCTCATGATTTTCCTGTATTGCTGTTTGCCTATAATGGATTCTATATTAAATTAATTTTTGTGTGTACGTGGAATTTTTTTTTGTGACATTTTTTTTTCACCTATACCCACTAGTCCGAGTGTGAAAGGTCAAAATTTGATCGGAATTTTCTGAAACTCCTATGGTCAATTGGAAACGTCAAAATAAATAAAACCCATTGTATACAATGGGCCCCATCCCCAATTTTGTATTTTAACGTCGTTTAGACCTTTAAAAATGTATTTTTACCATTTTTGGTAATAATGTCAACGCTCAGAACTCTCGTTTAAAATTTAATTTTGTGATTCCTCAAATTGGAGAGTGATCCTTGAGAAATTCTCTACATCCCTGGGGTGCTAACTCAAATTTTTCATTTTTGACAAAAATTGCGATTTTTTCAAATATTATGTATTTTCCATCATGGGGGTTGTTTTCTTTGTTCATATTTTGTCTAATATTCATGTTATTTATTATTTGTATTGACCAAAAGGTTCAATATAAAATTTTGAATATTAGATGTATGATTATGGGTTTGACAATAATATTTCAGTAAATTAGATTATTGTGCATAATCTATTTTTGGTGGCTCAAATGTTCGAATTGATGTTTCAACAATAATATTTGTATAATGTTGGATGGGGAAGGCATTAAAGTGTCTTAATCTATAATTGTAAATATAAATATTTTATTATTGTGTATGAATCTATATTTGGACACTTAATTATACATTAAGTTTTGAGTATAATATTTTTGAGAGCATTAATTTTACATAAATAATGTTTACGATATTGTCTCGTTCCAGAAAATTAATTTTTTAATTCCACAATTTATTTTCAGATTTTGCAGTAATTATCTACATCCCATAGTGTTAACTTTTTTTTGGGGGGGCAAAAGTTACGATTTTGTCATATATTATGCGTGTGTTTTCACTATGGGTGTTGTTTTATTTATTCATGAATGTATGTTTGTGTTAGATTAGAAACAAACACATGTTATGATCATTTCGTGAATATTGAATGTATGAATATAATTTTTAGACTAAAATTCATATTTTACGTGCATTTAAATGCCAAACATGAGTCAAACATATTTCATATGGTAGGATATTAGACTTGTGTTATTGTTAATATTCATATTTTGATGAATCTCATGCCAAACACAGGCCAATGATTAATGTTATTGAATATTATGTTATAATTAATTTTCATATTTTTATGAGTCTCGTGCAAAATACATATCAATGATTCATAACATTGAATATTAAGTATATTAAAATTTAATATTCATATTTTTATGAGTCTCGTGCAAAACACGTCTCAATGATTCATAGCATTGAGTATTATATATATTAGAATTTTTTATTCATATTTTTATGAATCTCGTGCAAAACACATGCCAATGATTCATAACATTGAATATTATTTTTTTTAATTTTATGAGTCTCGGGTAAAACACATGCCAATGATTCATATTATTGAATAATATGTTATTATTAATATTCATATTTTGATGAGTCTCGTGCCAAACACAGGCCAACGATTCATATTATTGAATATTATGTTATTGTTAATATTCATATTTTGATGAGTTTCGTGCCAAACATGGGCCAATGATTCATACTGTTGAATATTATGATATCCGTGTTTGAATGAGTCTCATGCCAAACACAGGCCAACGATTCACGTTGTTAAATATTAGAATTATTATTTATTCTAATGTTAGTACTCCCATTAAGTTGAATTAAATATCAAATACCATCAACTTAATGTTATAACCATATCGTGCATTAGTGTGACCATAAATGATTTGGGTCAATATTTATGATTTGGTACTCATACATAAGTGATGAAGTGAAAGTAAATGATTTATGTTTTTCATTTACTATTGTTCGTATAATATCTCATGAAAACTCCTTTTCTATTTAAATTTCACATTATGTCTAATTTTTTGTAAATTACAAATTAAGAAATAGACAAAAATAATATAACATGTATTACGGGTATTTTACACATGTATGCTTATCTCTAATATTTATATAATTTAAGGATTGTGAAGCACCTTATACGCTTGACTCACTTGAGTCTATATTGTATAAGTGCTCATCTAGTTTGAAAATGGAGACAAAATTGAGTCCCCATCCTAGATACCAAAGAGCCTCAGACTCTTCAGTACAATTTATTCCTCTTGTTTGATTGATCAATTGTCACTCACACAGTTTAGAAATGTATACATTGTTCACATAATATTTAAATTATTTGTATGTGTGTTGTGTGTGTTAATTTCCCTTAAAATAATTTTTTACAATTTTTTGGGAATTTATAATTATTTTAAAACAATTTCTTTCTTAATTAAAACTGGAATTAAAAAGTTTTGGGGTCTTTATATAAATACTGGTTATTGGCTTTTTCCCTCAAATGTTCCCTTGGGTAGGAACCAAAAGCGCTAGAGAAGTCAGGGTGACTATGTAATTAAGTTTGGGACGCGCGTTTGATATCCGGTATTTGCCTTATACATGCTGCTTCCCTATTGGATGTATGTGCGTTTCTTCTAAGAGAGTAAATCAGCGTGTTTTATTAGCCCTTGGATTGAGTTAATCGACGATCTGCATGCGTCCTTGTCCCAATCCTTGCGAACATCTCTTATCCAATCAAAAGCATCATAACCAACCGCTTTCCTTTAACCGTTGGATGGAAGCCAAGATTTCTTGACTTAATCTCAGCCCTCTATTTGTCTCTACCTTCTCGATCCTTCTCAGCCCCCTATATAAGGAGGGTAACCCTCAGCCATTGGAAGACTTTTGCCACTTCGTAATTTTAGAGAGAAAAGAGAGAAGAGAGAGAGAAGCCAGAGTTAGAAACCCTAACCCTGTTCATCCAAACCCTTTTTCAAACCCTAATTCTTTTATCAAAATCAGTTATATACCAAACACAACCTTGAGTGTTTGAGAGTTTTGAGAGTGGTTTGATAGTGGTTTCGTGTTGTAACCTCTTCGTTTTGAGATCTTGTATCCAACTTAAACATTAGGTTAGGTCTGTGTTTCTTTTTCATAGAAATCCTAGATCTAGTCTTTTTATGTTACATTACACCTAGATCTGCATTTACTGTTTCCCGTCTTGAGAAATCTGTTATTGATTGTTTTCTGTAAATGTTTTCTTTCTCAAAATCAATAATAATATTTTCTGTTTCTAGTTCTTTTGAAACAAGATCTTTGACCTAGTTGGAATCACACTTGGCGATTTTCAATTTCAAAAATCTTTTCAAAACCCTGAAATTGATTAAGATCTTGAAACGTCTTCTGAGCAAGATAGCCGTGGATTCTGGGTTAATCTTAAAGGTCAAATAAGGTTCAAATTTCCTAAGAAGAGAGAAACTTAAAATCACAACATATAGATCTGATTTGTAATTTGTTAGGACTGTTTGTAAAAATAAGCGTGAGTGTGTGCATGCATGTGTTAGATCACCATCACAAACACTTACACACTACAACACTAAAAGTGTTGGTAATAATATCTTGAAACAAGAGTCGACGTAAAGACTGGAAGAAAGTGAAGTTAGCAAACTGGGAGAACAACATCAATAATCAGAACTGCAAAAAAGTTATAAGGACACCACTAGGTAATTTCCTAAACTTGTATAGGTCTGATTTGTGTGTATGTGTGTTATATAGTTTGTAACTGTTATATTTTATTTTAGTGGATTTTTCTTTTTACTCCATAGAGGGAGTCGTGGATGCTTCCTCAGTTAGGTGAGGTTTTACCACGTTAAAAATCTCTTGTCATTAATCTTTCGACATCTCCTCATCTCATTCTGACTAGTGTGCTGATTTAAAACGATTTTAGTTTTGTTTTTCAAAACTTGTTAACAAATCTTGAACTGATCTCGTACATATTTTATTAAACACATATTGTGATTAAAAATGATTTGGTTTAAAGTAAAGAGTTTCTTCAAAAAATAGTTCGGAGTTACTTAAATAGTTTAATCTTGTATTAAACGGTTTTAGTAACAGTTTTTCAATTGGTATCAGAGCTTTGGAAATCTTTTTAAAAGATCTTGTGTTTCTAAAATTGTTTTCTTAAAATTAAAACAATGTACGAAAAAAATGAAAGATTTGTTAACTTGACCAGACCCCCACTCTTTGATGGAAACAACTTTGCTTACTGGAAAGTAAGAATGGTTGCTTTCATATAAGGAACCTTGGGAGATGATGTTTGGGATATTATTGAAAATGGTTACACTTATCCTACTAAACCATCCACTGAAGGAAGTAATGAGAGGATTAAGAAAGCATTAAGTGAGTTCACACAAGAAGAGAAGCAAACTTATCAAAATAATAACAAAGGAAAGAATTCCATCTTTATGTACATAAATGAACATGAGTTCAAAAGGATCTCATCTTGTGCCACTTCTAAGGAAGCTTGGGATACACTGATCACTGTACATGAAGGTGACACTAGATTTAAGGATTCTAAAACTCAAATGCTTGTTCAGCAGTATAACTCCCTAATTAGGTCAGATTCTGAAACCTTTGATGACTTCTATATGAAATTGACTGACATTGTGACCAAACTGCATGCTAATGGGATAACATATGACAGACATGAAATTGTATCTAAAATTCTGAGATCATTGCCACAGAAATTTGACAACAAAAGATATGCTATTGAGGAAATGTGTGATCAAAATCTCACTCCTGAATTACTCAGTAGTAAACTACGAACTGTGGAAATGGAATTAGAATTTAAGAAACAAATGGCCTAGTCCCATAAGAAACAGACTGGTTCCAACTGAAGTTTTTCCTCTAAGTTGATGAAACCTGAATTTACTATTTCCACTGATGATTCTGATGAGGAATGTGATATAGATAGTTTGGATAATCAAATTGCCTTAATGTCAAAACAATTTAAGAAAATTATCAAATTTAGAAATAAATTGACAAATAGACAAGGCAAGCCAAATTATCCAATTCAGTCTAACTACAAACCTCATGAGAAAGGTCAAGACAAATATCACAAGGACATGAGACCCAATTAAGACTTTAAGAACATTGAGTGTTTTAGATGTGAAAAACTAGGACACATAGCACAAGACTATAGTGTGAAACTGAACACTGCCAATAAACATACTAGGGCCAACATTTGCAAAACGTGGGATGATTCAAGTGATTCTGAGAATGAGGAACCTGAATCTTCTGATGTTTTTTATCCTTGCATGTCTTTCTTTTCTAAGATAATATACAATGATGATATGCTTATGTATGAGAATGATTATAGTAACTCTACTCCTGCTGTTGTGAATCATGTTTCTACTGGCTTAGATGCTTTAATTTTTGAGAATATTGTTAGTTCTACAACGGGGTGCATGAGTCAAAGGGACTGCGATAATGACAATGTCAATGGGTGTGGAGTTACAGAATTGAATCCTTAGGGGTCACTTCACACACTGCACTTAGTGATTCCGACACTGAAGAACTCCCTGACATTCACACACTTTATGTGAAACCCCTCAAGAAAAGCACTAGACTAGAGAAGATAGTGAAGGATCTCACTAAGAAATTAGAAGACCTAAGTCTGATGGTTAAACTTAACGCTGAAGAGTACACTACCCAATGTCTTACTCATGAAAATCAAGTCAAAAATTTTGATAAAAAATTGATGAATTTGATTAAAGAAAATGAAACTCTAGAGAAAAAATATAAAGGGACATTATTAGAATTGGAACAATCCAAAGAAAAGACAGCAACAGTCTTCAAAAAATTTGCTAAATTTGAAAATAATTCAAACTGTTTTGATGGATTTGTTGTTGACTCCAAAACCAATTCTGATGATCGAACTGGAATATGATTTTGCCCCAATTTGAAGACTCAAACTAAAATCTTTGAACCAATTAAGTTTGTGTCAGGAGGCTAAAGACCTGTAGATACTTGTCTAGATTTTCATGTTCTGAAAAATGAGTTTGACAAAAACCAATCTAAGTTTGATATTGGGGAATCAAGTTGCTGTAAGTGTGAAAGTCCATCTAAGACTAAATATGTCTGCCCCCCTATTAGGAAGAGTGATTCGATCTTTCAAATCGTACTCCCTAGGAATAAGGTTCAACCTCAAAATTTCATCAAGCCTATGTTTAGAGACTTTCCTAAGGAGATACCATCTTTTACCAATCTATACTGCTCTTACTGTGACTTATATGGTCATTCCTTTGAAGGTTGTTATTCTAGACGTTTAGTCAAGCCTTTATCTATTACTCGTGTGTACCAAAACATTAACTATTCTAGGAGAAGCCGTAACAATTATGTTCTTCCAAGACAACCAGACAAAAACTCTAAGTATAGAAAGAGAAAGACCAAACCTAAAATATCATATCCAAGAAGGATTCCTAAACACTTTTCTAAACCAAATGCTCTCACTTTCCATAAAATTCAGCCTCATGCGCAAAATATTTTTCAACAGAAATTGAATGCTCACAATTTTTATCAATTAAGAGTAAATAAGTGCAAAATGAAAACAAGAGCTATTTGGGTTAGAAAAGATGAGCTATTACCCCAAATAAAGTGTAATATTGTTATTACTGCTTTAAAAGGTGAACACACTCCTTCTGGTTTGTATTTAGACTCTGGAAGTTCAAACCACATGACTGTGGATGATACCAAACTCTTAAACAAAACCAGCTTTGCTGGAGGAAAAGTTATTTTTGGTGATGGTGTATCATCTCAAATCATTGGTAAAGGAACACTCCAAGAAGAAGGATTACCTTTACTTGAAAATGTTCTTTTAGTAAAAGGTCTTAAGGCAAACCTACTCAGTATCTCGCAATTTTATGACTCAAATCATACTGTCACCTTTTCAAAGAATAATTGTAAAATTTTAAATGAAAAAGGTGAGTGCATTATTACAGGACTCAGGACTCTAGACAATTGTTATACTGTTCAAAATAGTGCTGAGGTATGTAACATTGCCAGATTGGATGATAATGAGATATGGCAACATCATATGGGTCACATAAATTACGAAAACCTTAGTAGACTGTCTTCTCAAGAAATAGTTAGAGGTATTTCTAAGATCAAACTTATTTCTAATATTGTCTGTGGTTCTTGTCAAGAAGGAAAAATTGTTAAGTCCCCGCATAAGAAAATCAAAGATATCCTTTCTTCTAAACCCTTAGAGCTTTCTAAAAACAAAAGTCTAACACATTCCAAACCTTTTTGAATATTTTACTTCGAATTGAAAATGAGAAAGATTCTCAGGTAAATAGGATTCGTAGTGATAGAGGAGGAGAATTCATTGATACTGGTGTCATAGAGTATTGTGACTATAATGGTTACAAACATGAATTTAGTGCTCCTAAGACTCCTCAATAGAACGGTATAGCTGAGAGAAAGTGTAACACCCCGCCCACCCGGGGAGAGCGAACGGAGCGCTACTAAGATAAAACTAATCGAATCCACATACAACAAGGTATAGAGCATCTAATTCCCAAACAACAAAAGAGAACTAAAAATCCTGAATTTCTTTAAATAAATACCAAGTCTCTCGAATTACATACAACAACTATCTAACTCGAAAATAAAATACAAATCTCCAATGCTCTATACATCAACATAAATACAATCTTCTCAACTTGTATTAAAAATCTTCCCAAAATAATCCTCGCTAAAAATCATCCCAATCAAATCCAAAGCGCCCAAAAAACCACGCTAACCTGCCACTAAAAGAAAATATGGGGAAGTACACAATACGACAGGAAGATGCTCAACAAATATGTTAGCGATGAATAAAGCGCAATAATACAAATACGAATATTCAAATCAAATGCAAGTCTCAATAGCATTTTATCAATAAATTTCTCAATAACACATTAACCGGGTCACCAGGCCTCACCCCATCTGCATATGCTTTATCAAGTCATAGCCCTTGGAAGCAGGAATTTTGGCGGGTGCCCAACGTCCGTGCCATATTAAAATCTCATGACAACGTGCTCAACGACAACGTGAATAATACCACATGAATCAAAATAATTCCAACAATTATTTTTCCAAATTTAAATGAATTTTACAATTTAAAATATGAGTTCAATTAACAAGAATTCAACGGAATAAACACTCGCGAGATTTAGGAGCATATTGTGTAAAACCCCATACCTCAAACCATGATGAGAAACCAACGATAAATCTACCCAGAAACGCAGATAACACCATCAAAATCAGTCCTCAGACATCCACAAAAACTCCTCCAAGATCATCCTCAAAATAGCCCCCAAGAACACCACAAAAACCTAAGGTTGAAAGCATAACTCAAAGGGCTTGTTTGTGTATAAAAAAGAGGAATTAAAAATATGTTTGCTGCCAAAAAGTTGTACCAAAAAGGGTCACCCACGACCCTATTTTATAAGGCAACTAATAAGAGTTGTAAACAAAACAAACTCTAAAAAATGCTTGTTGCACATATTTTCTGCTGGGATCGATCGATCGACCCCCGGCGTCGATCGATAGATCACCCAGGAAAACTGAAAGTTCGCTTAAAAAACTGCCTATAAGGCAAAGTATTGTAAAATCAATATAAAATCCGTTTCAACTCTGTTTTCGAAACCGTTTGAAATTCTCGCCTTTAAAAATAATAACCAACAAGATTTAGTAATAAAAATAAATTTATCTCAAAATTTATTTTTCCTCTTTATTTTGAAAATACCCCAAAAATATGCGGGTTGTTACACTTCCCCACTAATAATGGAATTTCGCCCTCGAAATTCGCCGAATGCCTAACTCTAAAAAATCAGGCCAACAATCTCCAAAACAATTCCGTCTCCAAATTAATTTTCTCACATCTAATCTAGATGCCTAACACGAAATGATTCTCTCAAAATTTCTATCTTCAAAAATACGTGCCACAAAAACGCAACAGACCCAAAACTCAAGACACAAGGGTGGTCGTATACCTAAGCTCTGATACCATTCTGTAACACCCCGCCCGCCCGGGGAGAGAGAACGGAGCGCTACTAAGATAAAACTAACCGAATCCATAGACAACAAGGTATAGAGCATCTAATTGCCAAACAACAAAAGAGAACTACAAATCCTGAATCTCTTCAAATAAATACCAAGTCTCTCGAATTACATACAATAACTATCTAACTCAAAAATAAAATACAAATCTCCAATGCTCTATACATCAACATAAATACAATCTTCTCAACTTGTATTAAAAATCTTTCCAAAATAATCCTCGCTAAAAATCATCCCAATCAAATCCAAAGCGCCCAAAAAAATCCACGTTAACCTTCCACTAAAGAAAATATGGGGAAGTACACAATACGAAAGGAAGATGCTCAACAAATATGTTAGCGATGAATAAAGCGCAACAATACGAATACGAATATTCAAATCAAATGCAAATCTCAATAGCATTTTATCAATAAATTTCTCAATAACACATTAACCGGGTCACCAGGCCTCACCCCATACGCATATGCTTTATCAAGTCATAGCCCTTGGAAGCAGGAATTTTGGCGGGTGCCCAACATCCGTGCCATATTAAAATCTCATGACAACGTGCTCAACGACAGCATGAATAATACCACATGAATCGAAACAATTCCAACAACTATTTTTCCAGATTTCAATGAATTTAACAATTCAAAATATGAGTTCAATTAAAAAGAATTCAATGGAATAAACACTCGCGAGATTTAGGAGCATATTGTGTAAAACCCCATACCTCAAACCACGATGAGAAACCAACGATAAATATGTCCAGAAACGCAGATAACACCATCAAAATCAGTCCTCAAACATCCACAAAAACTCCTCCAAGATCATCCTCAAAACAGCCCCCAAGAACACCACAAAAACCTAAGGTTGAAAGAATAACTCAAAGGGCTTTTTTGTGTATAAAAGAGAGGAATTAAAAATATGTTTGCTGCCAAAAAGTTGTACCAAAAAGGGTCACCCACGACCTTATTTTATAAGGCAGAGAATAAGAGTTGTAAACAAAATAAACTCTAAAAAATGCTTGTTGCGCACGTTTTCTGCTGAGGTCGATCGATCAATCCCCAGGCGTCGATTGATCGATCACCCAGGAAAATTGCCAGTTCGCCTAAAAAAATGCCTATAAGGCAAAATATTGTAAAATCAATATAAAATCCGTTTTAACTCCATTTTCGAAACCGTTTGAAATTCTCGCCTTTAAAAATAATAACCAACAAGATTTAGCAATAAAAATAAATTTATCTCAAAATTTATTTTTCCTCTTTATTTTGAAAATACCCCAAAAATATGCGGGCTGTTACAGAAAGAATCGTATCCTTAAGAGATGGCACGTGTTATGATTCATGCTAAGACTTTACCTAAGTATTTTTGGGTAGAACCTATTTGTACTGCGTGTCACATTATAAATATGGTCTATTTTAGAAATAATTCTAAACAAACTCCTTACGAACTTTGGTATGGGAAGAAGCCCAATCTTAAGTACCTTAGAACTTTTGGTAGTACGTGCTATGTCTGCAAAGATAGAGAACACTTATCCAAATTTGAGACTCATGGAGATAAAGTCAGCTTTCTGGGATACTCTCCTAACAATAGAGCATACCGTGTCTATAATCTTCGCACTAAGACCTTAATGGAATCCATAAATGTTATTGTAAGTGACACTACTGTAGAGAGTAAGACTGGAGAACCAACTATTATGGTCGAGTTTGAAAATGTTTTAGAAAATGACTCTTAAAAATAGATTATTCTTTACCTATTGAGACACCTGAAGTACCTAATTGGGTTGCTGAAGACCATCCTATAGACAACGTTGTTGGTAACCCCTATGAGCCTGTACGTACAAGATCTCAATTAAAAAACTATGCTCATTATGCATGTTTTGTTTCCCTTGTGGAACCTAAGAATGAAAATGATGCATTGAATGATCCTCATTGGATTTCTGTAATGCAGGAAAAACTTCTTCAATTTTTCATTCATGATGTTTGGTATCTTGTACCTAGGCCTGAACACAAAATTGTTATTGGCACACGTTGGATATTTAAAAATAAATCTGATGAAAGTGGGATGGTCATTAGAAACAAAGCCAGATTAGTTGCTCAAGGATACTCTCAAATAGAGGGAATAGATTTTAATGAGACTTTTGCTCCTGTTACTCGATTAGAATCTGTTCGTCTTCTTTTTTCCATAGCTTGCTACTTACATTTCACGCTTTACCAAATGGATGTCAAATCTGCCTTCCTTAATGGAATATTGACTGAGGAGACCTATGTAGAACAACCAAAAGGGTTCATTGACCCTAAATATCCAAATCATGTCTTTCGTCTTAAGACGGCCTTGTATGGCCTAAAACAAGCACCAAGATCTTGGTATGAGCACCTTTACAACTTTCTCTTAGACAAAGGTTTTAACAGAGGTGGAAATGATCAAACCCTTTTTGTCAAACATTTTGACAATCATATAATTATAGCTCAAGTGTACGTAGACAATATCATTTTTGGATCAACTTCCCCTATCGAAGTTAAATCTTTTTCTAAAATTATGCATAAAGAATTTCAAATATCTCTTATGGGGGAGTTGCAATTTTTCTTAGGTCTTCAAGTCAAACAAAATTCAAAAGGATTATTTGTCTCGCAATCAAAATACGAATTAAATATTATTAAAAAATTCGGCCTTGAGAGTGAAAAAATGCTAAAACTCCCATGAGGACTACGGTCAAACTGTCTAAAGATGAAACTGGGAAATCCATAGATCTAACCCTTTATTGTAGTATGATAGGAACCTTACTATATCTTACTGCATCACGTCCTGACATTATCTACGTTGTTTACGTGTGTGCTCGTTACCAAAATAATCCTAAAGAGAGCCATTTAACGTGTGTTAAAAGAATCATAAAATACATTAAAGGCACTCTAAACTTGGGACTATGGTACACCAATAATACTCCTAACACTATAATAGGATATACCGATGCCGATTGGGCAGGGTGTACTGACGATAGCAAGAGCACATCAGGCGCATGTTACTATATTGGTAATAACTTGGTAGGTTGGAGTAGTAAGAAATAAAACGGCACTTCTTTATCCACTGCTGAATCTGAATACATAGCCGCTGGCAGTTGCTGTGCTCAATTACTTTGGCGTAAGCAAATGCTAAGTGATTATAGTATTAAAGAGGAACATTTACATCTCTATTGTGATAATTAAAGCGCGATCAACATCTCTAAAAATACTGTTCAACACTCGCTAACAAAACACATAAAAATAAGACATCACTTTATACGTGAATTAGTTGAGACTATGGAATTAGAAATCAATTACCTTCCTAATGATTTGCAACTCGCATATATGTTTACCAAACCTTTGGATTACAATAGATTCATTTCTTTGTGTAAATCAATTGGAATGGTTTGTGCTGAATAAACTCTTGGATTTACATAATTTTTCCCTTTGTTCATTTGAGACAAAATGGGGGAGAAATTTGAGTCTTATGAGAATTCATTTATTTTGTACATATTCATAAAGAGCTTGATCTTAGTGCTTATTTACAGGATTCTGTATAGTTATTTTTTTTTAATAATCATCAGTTGTGTTAGGGTATTGAATTTTAATTAGTTGAGTTATGTAATTAACTTTTTTAGGAAATGGGTAGATAGAATTTTTGTATATGAATAGGTTTTTCTTTTTCTTTTTGTTTCCCGGCGAGTTCAAGATGACTCAAAGGAGATTTTGTCTCATATTTCCAAAGGGGGAGATTGAAGCCCCTTATACTCTTGACTCACTTGAGTCTACATTGTATAAGTGCTCATCTAGTTTGAAAATAGAGACAAAATTGAGTCCCCATTGCACCTTTCACCAAACTACTGGTCATACCACCGACCAATGCTTTCACTTTTTAAACGTAATCCAAGGTCTAATTGATCGGGGTACCATTGCCCCACCAACCAATCCTAAGCCAACCACTACTCACAACCCACTCCCAAATCATACCAATGCTATCTTCCTAGAAATGAACCCAGGATTTGATCCCTCAACTCAAATCACATCCATACACTCTCCCAAACCTCTCCAAACTTGGCCATATTTCCTCCTACACCATGTTAGCCTCGTTGATTAGGCACTGTCACTCCTTACCAGAGCATGCATCACTGTCCGTACTCGTTCTAAAAATGGAAGTATGGAATTATCATAAGTGTTAAACCAACTCCTAGAGTTCGGGCTGAAATTGCCCTTACAAATGATCATTGATTGCCAAAGGTTCAGTATGCTGTTCTTGGAAGCACGAAAATGGGCCCGAGAGTCAGACAAATGGGTGGTACCAATCGATGAAGTCATCTAGGATGATATTATCCAAATCTTGGTAGAATCATATATGCAAAGCAATAATATTTGCAATATGACCAAGTTACTTGACACTCTGAAGTTACAAGGGCGATTGGTCCATTCACCCTTACATATCCCCATAGAATGGGAAGACCCGTATGAAGAAGCCATTGAAGTTGTGGAATGCATTGATTTTACATGGAAAGACCGAATTATTACCATCGGATGGGGGGAAGAATTCAAAGATTCGAATAAAGAACAGGCTTTAGAGAAGACTAGTCGCTCAGTACATCATCTATCACAAAGCACTGTTCAAGAGAAACTTCGATGGAACCCAACTACACTGCATCGCTGGGGTTGACATTGAAGAAGTAATACAGAGAATCCACAGTGGGGAATGCGGACCTTACATAAATGGTCACATGATTGCCAAGAAGATCGTTCAACAAGGCAACTACTGGACTACCATGATCCAGGATTGCAACGCCTATGTTCGGAGATGCCACAAATGCCAACAGTTCTCCAACCTTCAACACTTGCCTCAGCGAGAATTATACAACATGACTTCTCCCTGGCCGTTACCTGGGGTATCGACATTATAGGAAAGGTTACACCCAAGGCCTCTAATGGGCATGAGTTCATCCTGGTTGCTATTGATTACTTCACCAAATGGGTCGAAGCCGAGTCATACGCAATCCTGAATGCCAATAAAGTGGCCAAATTCATAAAAAAAAACATCATCTACCAATATCAGGTCTCGCATGAGCTAGTGTCAGATAAAGGGTTGAATTTTGAGGCAGAAGTCACAGAAGTGGTCAACGAGTATGGGATCCAAAGAAATAAATCTTATCCCTACCGACCTCAAACTAATGGTGCAATCGAATCCGCTAATAAGAACCTCAAAGCCATCATCAACAAGATGACCGAAAGCTGTCGAGATTGTGCCGTCCGAATCATATACGCCCTCTGGGGCTACCTAACCTCAATTCGAACCTCTACTGGGGCTACCCCTTACTCTCTAGTTTATGGCATGGAAGTAGTCCTACCTGTAGAGCTAGAAATACCCTCGTTATGCATCATGCTTGAAAGTATGGTCAATGAGGAAGACTGGCATCAAAGCTGTCTCAACGAGCTGTCACTCCTGGACGATAAGAGGCTGAAGGCATTGTATCACATACAAGGGTACCATCACTGAATAGCGCATTCATTCAATAAGAGAGTCAATGACCGCGGTGTCTGAGAAAGGGATTTATCCCTCAAAGAAATAATAGATCCCATCTGGGACCCAGAGGGAAATTCTATCCCAGTTGGAGCGGCCCATACATTGTGAAGAAGATCTTATTCGACGGTACCGCCATGCTCACCTACTTAGATGGAGAAGAGATGGCTCGTCCAATCAACTTGGACCGTCTCAATAAATTTTACCCCTAGTTCGAAATTTTGATGTGCTACGACTCTTCTCATCTCCCTTCTATTCTTAAAAAAAATCTCTTCATTTCCCTCTATCCAGAACTACATGGGCCTAATCCTCTGCAAAAATCGTTCTCATAAAAATTAAAAATTTTCAAAAAACCCAGCGGTATGTAGGAAGCTCATACATCTTACATAAGCACGACCCCTTCTTTTTTCATAAAAAAGTATTCATTTCGTATCTCCGAGAATGACAGTTCACTTTAACATATAGTTGAACAAAAGGATTATGCATGCCTTAGCGATCGGTATAAATAATTCAAAATATAAAATTCGTCAAAAGGCAAAACTAGATGATCAAAAACTTGTTTATTTTAATAATAAGAAATTACAGTGCAATTACACAAGAAAAGGAACGGATAACTCCCTTCCCCCTACCTTCCTAAAAAGGCAAATAAAAAAACCAAACTTATTTCCTGGTACAAAATAAACTCTCCAGGAGTCCTACCCACAGCTACCAAAGGAGCCCGCTCCATCATCATCATCTACATCCTGGGGTTCCCAAACTTCCCCTGCCTGAATGGAGTGCCGAAAATGCTCCAAGGACCGATAATCTCGAATCAGCCTAAAAAAACTACCACACCTCCCTCCAGGGTATCAGATAAGGAAAGCCACCTTTGCCCAGTCTCCACTACCAAGATCTTGCTAACTACTCTTCTCCCAACCACGTCATATAATCCCTAGGGATGTGCCAAACTCTCTTAACAGACTGAGAGGGACGGGTCGACGGACGTTGAGTCTCCCACAAAGAGCCAAGCCGCATGCGTAGATGCTCTGTCAAGTCTTCTACCGGAAATAAGTCTAGTGTCCGAGGTGGCATGATCTGATCCCAGCCAAATTGGCGCTGAAGACGCCAAGGGAAATAGAAAGAGGTATGTCTGAGACCAACCAGCCGGACATACGGGTATTCTCCCAGTTCCGGAATAGGCAGCCGTTGTTCCCACCAAGGTACAGACTAGTACAGATTTAGAGCCCCATGCTCCACGAACCAGTTCTCCCAGCTCTCAATATCCATACCCACGCTGATGAAATGGCGCGGAAAGAAGTTTGGCACAACCAACAAAGGGTATTCCGGAGGAGTCACCAGGTGGAATATTTCACACAACCACATGAACAGCATAACTGGGCTACCCCTCAAAAAGTCAGAAACGAATTTCTCGCGAGGCATCTAGTCCATTTAGAGTCTCCTCCAGTATCACCGCCATAGGATTACGAGGTAGGACATCCGTAAGGTAACAACTACAAGTTCTGGGTCCACCAGTAGTTCCCCATTCACCAGTAATAATTTTGAAACCAAGCCTAAAATGACAGCTCTGGCATATCCAGCATGACCAACCTCCTGTAAATGCATGGACCGCAGCACCGCTAGAAGAGAAATCATTACTCCAGTAACTAAAGATCTACTTGCTGAGGATGAAATATAAAGAAGCACGGCCAATAACTCTCGGGGAGAATGAGAAAACTTAGGCAGAGCCACAGCAACGTCGGGATTTATCCCCAACATGGTAGAAAATTCCTCATAAGTCAGACAGACTTCTTCCAAGCTAAAGCAGAATACATGGTCTTCAGGATACCAGAATTGTACCGTCGCTATCAGCATGTTCCACTCTATGGGACGATTACACCATAAAGAAACTCAACGCATGTTGAAAGCATCGTAGTCAACGTTGTAGGAGCACATCGCCTCCAAAGTATCGAGGTAGTTGGCAAACTCAACACTACCAAGGAGAGCCATCTCACAGAATAAGAGAAGGAGAATGTGAAGGTGTGATGAAAACACTCAACCCTTACACCTTTTTATACTTGAAAACCCCCATAAAAGACATATCCCCTGCAGAAATCGGAGGAAATCCTACCCCACAAGGTACCAAAGACTGAAGAGGGTACCAATAAAAGCTTTGAATTGATGGGACTAGACTGACCTGCCGATAGGCAGGACAACGTGCTTGTCGATCGGTAACCCCCAACTTTTGGAAATTTTCCTTTTTCCTCTTTTATCAAAATTCAGAAAACTCAAAATAAATTGTTATTCTAAATCGAATTTCAAAAAACCATTTTTCATCTTTATATAAATTCTCATTTTGAACAAAAATTTCTTTCAAAATCCCCAAAATATTTCTTTTTACGGTCTCAGCAGCAAAGTAAAAAGCGCATGTGCATGCATTCGTTCATCATTAACATAAGATAATAAAAAAACTTCATTGCATTACATAGATATTTCTCTGGGTTACATAATCTTGCAAGACAGAAATGCAAAAAAATAACGGGACTCAGCCCGAACCCACATTCTCTTTCTCTCTCTCACTTGCATTTTCCCCTCTCACTCCTATGAGCTTCCTCCCTTGCGACGTGCTCTCTTTCCTCGATGGCGAGATGGCGCACCATCGCTACCTGAACCAGACTCCTTCCCGGATGAGGCAGACGGAACCAAGCAAGTAGGAATAGGAACTGTGTCCCGAATATGGGCAATCGCCGAAGATATCCAGTCCCTAATATCCCTCAGCCAAGTAGTGGACACCCGAATGTGCTGCAAGAAAAGGCAAAATCAGTATCAAGAAAAAAAAGATCAAAAGAAACCAAAAGAGAAGAACAGAAAGATATACCTCAGGACGAAGAACCTCCTATGTCAAAACCAACTCCTCCGGGTCCATCGCATGAGGACGATGCAGCATAGGCACTATCCCTCCATTAGGCTGTCGGATATTATATGAAGGAGTATGCAGCCGCACAAAGGGGACTTCCGAAGTCGCCGCCGCCGTAGATGTCGACGGACCGCCACCGCTGTGGGAGGACCCCACTGGCCGACTCGAACCCACAAGAGGGAAGGGGAGTGCATCATATATGCTGGGCGCCATCATCTAGCTCATCATGAAGTCCATGTAATCATACATCACAACCATCATTGTACAGCAAGTAGGACTCACAAATCATCGCCACAATCCTCGCATCCTCTGGCAGCATCCGCTCCTACCTCATAGACATAGGGGGTCTCGCGCGTGGCACCACCACCTCTCCCTCAGTAATCTGTTGGACCACCCTCTCCCCAAGATACCAAGTATGGTCAAACTCATGCGCCAGAAAATATCTTATCTGCGCATTTACTCTAGTCAACCCCATGTCCTGAACAGCCGTCCGCCAAGGGTAAAAGGTCACCTGAAAAAAAATCCCCAATAGGTACAAGTGAATGAAGAATCAGAGTACAGAAAGACCAAGACTGAAAGAGAAAGAAGTCTTACCCTGCAACTGGTCAGGCCATTCAAGACCTGACGCAACACCTCCAAAGATAGAGACTTCCTCGTCTACCGATTGGCCTTCCGCCACTGATGCAACCGGAAAAAATCCCCAATGGTGTCATCCTTCAAAAAAATCAACCGGTTATTACACCCGATGACCTCATAGAACCATGTCTGCCAAAGATAAAAAAAATTGCAATTAAAAAGAAACGCATAAGGAAAATGCAAATGTCTGAAAGGAAAATGCACAAAATTAAAAAATACCTCAAGAAGATACATGGCTCTAGTGAAAGACTGTCGACAGAACCGACTGAATGCATCCAAGGAAAAATAAAGGGTTGCCAAAGTCAGGCTCCCCCAATCATAGAGAGGGATGTTCAAAAACATCCTCAGGTATAGTAAAAACCATAAGTGGAAAACGTCGTCGCTCGATGCCATCAGAAATCCCCCAACACCAGCAAAATGAATAACCGGGCCATCTGCCTCACCTGCAGCCCATCCTCCACAACGATCACTCTGCCCAATAAAACATCTTTCAGCAGTGACAGATGGATGGAGTCCCCAGACAATATCCTCCCCATGCCATCAAGCACTGCGCACACCGCCTCCGGCCTCACCCGTAAAGAACGATCCACCTCTATCTGCTCTCCATCGCAATCTAGCCCCAGTAGCTGCTGCACATCTATGGGAGTCACAGTCATCTCCCCAAAGACAAAATAAAAGGTGTGGTTAGTGTCCCACCACCGCTCCCCCAGAGCGCATAAAATCACTGTTGAACGAGGCATTTCTTCTAGCACATACGCCAACCTCCCAAATCCTGCTGAGGATACCACCCAACGCACCACAGGTGGAATATGCTCCTAGACATCCTTAAGCCCCATCGTCCCGTGGGCACGCATATTCGACAGAGAAACATCAGACTGCCAAAAGAGAAAAACCTTATCAGAATCCAAGAAAAAAGGAAAAGCACAAAAAGAGATAATGTCAAAAGTCATTTTACTTATATAATCGTTAGGGATCACCACCTTCGAAGAACGATGAAGCGATGGCTCCCACAGCAAGGTTCGCTCATTCGCAACTAGCTTGAATGCATCAAAATAATTCTCAGTCCCCAAGGTAAGAGGCTCTCTAGCCTTCCACTCCATGTTTTCCCAGTCATCAAAAGTCAACCATTCCCGGTGTACTGCAGTGCTCACAAAAGCGGCCATTTTTTAGAGATTGGAATGCTAGAACGATTCACAGAAGAAAATCACAGAAAGAGAGAAGGCAAGAAGCTGTGGAAAATGAGAGGAATTCGCCCCCTTTATATAGGATACCAAGGGTCATACCCATCGTCATTGACCCCCCACCTACCGATCGGCACTGACCCTTTGCCTTCTCGAGGTTGCCCAAAAGTCCGTGCCACTGCCGAATGGCACCCTCCACACCATGCCAACCGGCACCCCCCTTAAATTTTTGTACAAAAATTCCCAGAAAATACCAGAAAACCCTGAAAAATCCACAGAAATTTCCTAAAAATCCCAGAAAGGATTTAGAGCATTTTCACCAAGAAAACTTCGCACATAATCAAGCGAAACCCCTATTTCCCAGTGGAACTCTCAAAAGCCAAGTGAATATCTCCCCGATGACGTCCCCAGAGGACCTCCAAAATATCCAAAACTGCAGGATCATATCCTATTTCCCAAAGGTCTCAAATCTCTCCGAGAAATAAGTCCAAACCCTGGACCACCTAATCACCTCCCCAGCATCAGATTGGTTGTTCCCCAGGTACAGTCTCCAAAAAATGCAAGGATTTCCCCAATAATCGGTTCCCCAGCTCAAATTAAAATCATGAGGTAATTTTCCCAACGAAGTTCCCCAAGAACTTCTCACCTTAAGCCCGTAGAATTGGCTTCGACCCGCGGAATTGGTCATTTCAAACTTAAGCCCACAGAATTAGATTCATTTCGCAGAATTGGTCATCTCAACTTAAGCCCTTAGAATTGGCTTCGACTCACAGAATTGGTCATTTCAAACATAAGCCAACAGAATTGGCTTCGACCCGCAGAATTTGTCATCTCACCTTTAGCCCGCAGAATTGGCTTCGACCCACAAAATTGGTCATCTCATCCTAAAGCCCGTGGAATTGGCTTTGACACGCAAAATTGGTCATTTCACATAAAGCCCGCAGAATTGGCTTCGACCCGCTAAATTGGTCATCTCTTCCTAAAGCCCGCAGAATTGGTCATTTCAAACTTAAGCCTACAGAATTGGCTTCGACCCGCAGAATTGGTCATCTCAACTTAAGCCCTCAGAATTGTCTTTAACCCATAGAATTGGTCATTTCAATCTTAATCCTGCAAAATTGGCTTCGACCCTCAGAATTGGTCATCTCAACCTAAGCCGGCAGAATTGGCTTCGACCTACAGAATTGGTCATCTCACCTTAAGCCCGCAGAAGTGTCTTCGATCTGCAGAATTGTTTATCTCACCTTAAGCCCACAGAATTGGCTTCGACCCGCAAAATTGGTCATCTCAAACTTAATCTCGCAGAATTGGCTTCGATCCGCAGAATTGGTCACCCCCATCATTGCTTTGGTCATCACTTACTCTAAGACCATCACCTGCATGTTCCTTCAAGCCCGCAGAATTGGCTTCGACCCATAAAATTGGTCATCTCACCTTAAGCCCACAGAATTGGCTTTGACTCGTAGAATCGATCATCACAACCTAAGCCCTCAGAATTGGCTTCGACTCGCAGAATTCGTCACCCCCATCATTGCTTTGGTCATCACTTTCTTTAAGACCATCACCATCATGTTCCTTCAAGCCCGCAGAATTGGCTTCGACTCGCAGAATCGATCACCCTCATCTTCAAGCCCTCATAATTGGCTTCGACCTGCTGAATCGGCCACCCTCATCTTCAAGCCCTCAGAACTGGCTTCGACCCGCAGAATCGATCACCCTCATCTTCAAGCCCTCAGAACTGGCTTCGACCTGCAGAATCGGTCACCCTCATCTTCAATCCCTTAGAACTAGCTTCAACCTACAGAATCGATCACCCTCATCTTTAAGCCCGCAGAATTGGCTTCAACCTGCAGAATTGGTCACCCTCACCTTCAAGACCGCATAATTAGCTTTGACCCGAAAAATCAGTAACCCTCATCTTCACGCCTTCAGAATTGGCTTCGACCCACATAATCGGTCTCCCTCATCTTTAATCCCTTATAATTGGCTTTGACCCGCAGAATCAATCATCGTCATCCTTAGGTCCTCAGAATCGACCTCGACCCTATGGTCATCCTCTTTCAATGGCATCATATGGTGTCTATTCGACGGCTATCGTTTGTTCCAAACTCACCCATCGAGGGTCTCTATATACACCCCATTCTAATACCCCCTAACCTCTTATAAGGTCCTTAGCACCTCCCTTTATAATTGCAAACCCAAGTCTATAGACCTAAAGGCCATCGAACACTCTCAGGCTCCGTTTGACCAAAATTCAAACTCTTCAGCTCAATCGAGACTGAATGAATATTCTAAGGGCACTGAATCCTCTTTCCAAGGGTCCGTCCCGTGCACGATTCTGACTTACCATGCGGACGAACGACCCATTTTTCCCTGAAACTCGATCACGAGATCACAGGACGCTCACAAGCCCCATTTGACCAAAGTCAACTCTTTAACTCAATCGAGACTGAATGAATCTTAAAATTTCACTAAAATCCCTTTCCAACGGTCCACCCTGTGTGTGATTCTGACTTACGGTACGGACGAACGATCCGTTTTACTGCGAAAGGTCACCGAATGCTTCTAGGCCTCGGTTGATCAAAGTCAACTCTCCGAACCAGATCAAACTCTTTGGAATATCTAAGTACATATCCTAACCTTTCTAACGGTCCACCCTGTGTGTGATTCTGACATACCATGCGGACGAACGATTCGTTTGCGTTCGAAGTTTCCTTGTCCAAAGGACAGACGAGCGCTTCCGAGCCACATTTCACTCAAAGTCAACTCCCGAACCTGGGATCAGTCCAAAGGACTTCTGAAGGTCTCTGAAATAACTTTCCAACGGTTCACCCTGTGCATGATTTGGATCAATCATTCGCGCTCTATGATCGATTTTCCTAAGGAACCTGAAACACACTGCCAAACGGCACGTTCCAAGCCCTGCCTATCGGTAGTGTGCATAACACACCTGCCTATTGGTAAGACTAGAGATATGACGATCGTCAATTCCCTGGGACTATAAAAATTAGGGCCTAACCTCATTCCAAAGGAGGATAAATCAGAGATCCATCACTCTCAGCAAGCTCAGAAAACCCCTCTCGAAGTCAGCGTGATTTCCACATCAAAATCCCTTTCCAACCTTTACCTTTTAGCACCTTCTTCATTAAACTTGGTGAATTAAGAAACCTCCATCATCACCCAAGTGCAAGGGCTACTCTCCAACATCCAAGATCAAGCTCAAGATCTTCAAGAAAGCCCAACTTTCTCAACTCTCTCTTTAAATTCCCCTATATTCACATCAATTCGTTTTATTACTTAGCACTTTTACTCTCTAATCTCACATATCTTAACATACTTTTTATCTAGTATTATTGCACATCTCTTATTTTCACATAGATAAAACCCAAAAAATAATAAAAAGAGGATTTGCTCATTAATTCTGAACGGGAATTCTCACACTTTTCTCTCAACTAAAATACTTTTTTACACACACACACACACACACATAAGAGAAGTCCCCGATTGGATTTATGGGATAAATCCCACCCCTCATTTTGCATGCGAACTACATGGACTTTGATGCCTCTATAGTCTACATAGGTGTCTCGGGGTAAAACCCGTGACTCGAGTTTTATTCCTACTTTTCTCTCATTTTCTCTATAATCTTTAAACTTAATTCTCTCAAATTCTATGTATTTTAATATATATATATATATATATATATATATATATATATATATATATATATTCTCAATGTCGTATTATTCCACATGCGTTATCGTTCCCCTATAATGATCGATGCTAGGATAATTGCATAAATCCTATTTTCTAATATTACTTTTAGGAACATTCCTATGGATGACTCGCTTTATCTCGTCCATGATACAAGTCGATGATTCCTATGTCCACTACATATACACATGCACACATATCACGGGGAAATAAAGGAAATAACAACAACCCATGAGAGACCGTAAGGGAGGAATGGGTGCCTAACACCTTCCCATTTCGTAACTTAGCCTCCGAACCCTTTTCGAATCATTTTGGTTTCGTATGTATCAGTATGTCTTTGGATGATGTCCTTCGTGATGGCTCCCTTTTCTTTTATCTATTTTGAGTAAAATAAATTGACGACTCTATCTCTCTACATTCTTCACCTCATTTACCGACGCTGGTCGAAGCGCTCCCGAGAGGGACGCGCGAGACCTAGAGGGACCCTCTCCCACCGCGCTATGAGGGGATATATCCGAGGATGGCCACACATAGTATTATGAAGATCTTAAACGGAGTCTACTATTCTAAGTGATTGTGTGGTGTATCTATATGAATATGAATTTGGCATAAGGATAAATAAATATTTGGTTTTGTTTTCATAAATCATAAGAAGTAACTGGACTACGAGATCTCATTAAATTACATTTAAATTGAGTATGAAGAGGTCCTAAATAATTTGTAGTCAAACATTTTATGTGTAATGAGAAAAGGGTTATAAATGAACCTTCTCACCTTTTCCAATGACGTCATTTTTTTAAGGACGTTCAATTCTTATGAGGTGAGTAAATCATTATGATGAGACTTAAATTTAGTGTATGTGAAAACTATTATTCTTATGATATTTTACACATGTTATATAGAAATGATTGCATAAACTTAATTAAGTTTCCCACCTATAGTATTTTCAGAAGTAATACCATTATATTTTCTAATCATTATATATTCAATTTATATAACTTATGATCAGAGGGAGTAAGTTTATATATTCAATTTATTGTAAAGTGGAGAAACAAAATGTTATATAAATTTTCAATATGTAATGGATGAAATTATGAGATACTAAAATATTATATGCTCACATTAAAGTTGACTGTTCATTTTTGGGCAAACAGTTATTACAACTTAGATTTACTGGTTTTGTGGAAAGTATGAAGTTCACGCTTATCTACTTATATTTATTTTGGTTTAACGAACAATATAATGAATGAGTGTAACACAATCCATTGACTATTATGGAATTATGAATCTGTAGCATGCTTTGATGCTACAACTTATTAATTAGGTCAACGTAATTTAAATTTTAGGACTTGATTTTGTCGAGACTATTGCCAAGTTGCTGAAATATTATGATAATGTCGTTGCAATATTCTTTATTAAGATACCCTAGGTATTATATGAGTAATTAAGCACATTGAATGTAAATACCTTTTAAATAAGAAATTCTGAAGCAAGTGTCAATTAACACATTTGTACAAGTGTTAATATAGAAAATCTATATGATTGGGCTATCGTGAAAGACATTAACGAAGCATGCTTAAGATACAAGTCTTTAAATATAGCCAATAGAATCTTGATGTGGTGGATTTTTTAGTGCTTATTTTGACACTACCATATGATATCATACTGAAGAACCTTATACTCTTGACTCACTTGAGTCTATATTGTATAAGTGCTTATCTAGTTTGGAAATAGTGACAAAATTATTTCCTATCCTAGAATCCAAAGAGCCTCACAGAATTGTTTACAATTAATTCCTCTTGTTTGTCTAATCAAAGGTATATGTACCAACACTCACACACATTAGGATTACATTCATATCTTGTATAAAGCATATAATTGGTTATATGTGTGATGTGTGTGTTAATTTCTCTAAAATTATTTTTTAATAATTTTTGGGAACTTTAAATGATTTTTAAAACACTTTTAATCTTAATTAAAATTGGATTTATAAAGTGTTAGGGTCATTCTGCTATTTTAGATTGTTGGTTTTATTGGCTGAAAGTTCACTTGAGTAGAATCTTAAAGCACTAGAGACTTCAGGATGCGTTTGTAATTTCTTTCGGATGCGCGTGTGGTATCCATTCATAGCCTTACACCTGTCAGGCTGTCATCAAACCATTTTGTGTTTTCTCTATGAGACATCAGCCGTGCTTGGTTCCAACCCTTGGATTTCTTTTAATCGATGATTTTCATTTGTCCTTAAACAATCCTTGTGAACATCTATCAAGCCAATCACAATCATTTTAATCCACCACTTCTTTTAAGCCCTTGGATCGAAGTCAATCTGCCTAGACTAAATCATAGCCATTGATTTTGAACCTCGTTCTCGAATCTTCCCAGCCTTCTATATAAGGAGCCTTACCCTCAGCCAAATGGAACTTTTGCCACTTCGTTTTATTCAAGTGAGAGAAGATAGGAGAGAGAGAGAAAGAGAGAGAGAGAGAGAGAGAGAGAGAGAGAGAGAGAGAGAGAGAGAGAGAGAGAGAAACCAGAGTTAGGAAACCCTAACCCCAAATTGTCCAAAATATTTTGCAACCCATAACAAAAACTAGTTTATACCAAACACAACCTTGAGTGTTTGAGAGTTTTTGAGTGTTGGTTGGTTAGTTGTTTGATGCTGTAACCTCTTCATTCTCAGATCTTGTTTTCAACTTAAATATTTGATTAGATTTGTGTTTTTACTTTTATAGAAATCTTAGATCTATTTTTTGCATGTTATATTACACATAGATCTGCATCTATAGTTTCTCATCCTGAGAAAACTTTTGTTGATTTGTTTCTGTAAATATTTTCTTATTCAAAATCAACAAAATCATTTTCTATTTCTAGTTTTTTTGAAACAAAGCCTTTGACCTAGTTGGAATCGCACTTGGTGATATTCAATCTCAAAAATATTTTCAAAACCTGAGATTGATTAAGATCTTAAAACGTCTTTCGAGCAAGATAAACGTGGATTCTAGGTTAATATTAAAGGTCAACTAAGGTTGAAAGTTTCCTAAGAAGAGAGAAACTGAAAATCACAGAATATAGATCTTATATGTAATTTGATAGGACTGTTTGTATAAATAAGTGTATGTGTGCATGCATGCATGTTTTAGAAAGCACCTTCATAAACACTATCACCCTACCACACTAAAAGTGTTGGTAATAAGATCTTAAGAACAAGGGTCGACGTAAAGAACTGGAATAAATTGGAAGTTAGCAAACTGGAGAACAACATCAACAAACAGAAATGCAAAAAAATTAGAAGGACACCAGTGGGTACATTCCTAAACCTGTATAGGTCTGATTTGTGTGCATGTGTGTTATATAGTTTGTAACTATTATAATTTGTTTTAGTGGAATTTTTGGTTTACTCCGTAGAGGGAATCGTGGATGTTTCCTCAATTGGGTGAGGTTTTACCACGTAAAAAATCCCGTGTTCTTAACCTTTCTACATCTCCTCATCTAATTCTTGTGGTTGTGCTGAGTTTATGTTTTTAAATTGATTTGCTAAACCTGTTAACCAGTCTTGAACAGATCTCGTACATATTTTGTTAAACACATCTTGTGACTAATTTGATTTGATATTAAGAAAAGAGTTTCTTCAAAAAACTATTCGGGGTTACTTAAATGGTTTAATTTTATATTAAATGGATTTAGTAATAGTATTTCAATTGGTATTAGAGCTTTGCAAACTTCTTTTAAAAGATCCTGTGTTTCTGAAGTTATTTTCTGAAAATCAAACATGGACGAGAAAAATGAAAGATTTGGTAACTTGACCAGACCTCCTCTCTTTGATGGAACCAATTTTGCTTATTGGAAAGTAAGGATGATTGCTTTCATTCAGGGAACCTTGGGAGATGATGTCTGGGACATTGTTGAAAATGGTTATATTTATCCTACTAAACCAGACACTGAAGGAAGTAATGAGAGGATTAAGAAAGTGTTAAGTGAGTTTACTCAAGAAGAGAAACAAGTTTCTCGCAACGATAACAGAGGAAATAATGCTATATTGATGTCCATAAATGAACATGAGTTCAAAAGGATCTCATCTTGTGCCACTTCTAAGGAAGCTTGGGACACTTTGGTTACTGCTCATGAAGGTGACACTAGAGTTAAGGATGCTAAAACACAAATGCTCATTCAGCAATATAACTCTTTAATTATGTTTGACTCTGAGTCATTTGATGAATTTTATATGAATTTGACTGATATTGTGACCAAACTGCATGCTAATGGGATAACATATGACATACATGAAATTATATATAAAATTCTAAGATCATTACCACAAAAATTTGACAACAAAAGATATGCTATTGAGGAAATGTGTGACCAAAATCTCACTCCTGAATTATTGAGTAGTAAACTAAGAACTGTGGAAATGGAATTAAAATTTAAGAAACAATTGACCCAATCCCATAGGAAACAGACTAGTTCCAATCTAAGTTTTTCTTCTAAGTTGATTAAGCCTGAGCTTAACATTCCCAATTATGACTCTGATGAGGAATGTGACATAAAGAGTTTGGAAAATCAGATTGCCTTGATGTCAAAACAGTTTAAAAAAATTGTAAAGTTTAGAAATAACATGGCAAACAAACAAGGCAAGTCCAATTATACAACTCACACTAATCACAAACCTCATGAGAAAGATCAAGACAAACATCACAAGGACATTCATACTAGACCTAACAAAGACCTTAAGAAAATTGAATGCTTTAGATGTGGAAAACTAGGACACATAGCACAAGACTGTAGAGTTAACTTGAACACTCACAATAAGTATACTAGGGCCAACATTTGCAAGACATGGGATGATTCAAGTGATTTTGGAAATGAGGAACCTGAGTCATCTGATGTTTTTTATCCTTGCATGTCTTTCTTTTCCAAGATAAACTATAATGATGATATGCCTGTACCTGTTAGTGAGGATGAATTTAGTAATTCTACTTATGTTGTTATGAATCATGCTATTACTAGTTTAGATGCTTTAATTTTTTAGAACATTGCTAGTTCTACCGCGGGGTGTGTGAGTCAAAGGGAAAGCGATAATGATGATGTCAATGGGTGTGTGAGTTCAAGAATTGAAGCCTTAGGGGTCACTTCACACACCACACTTAGTGACTCGGACACTGAAGACCTCCCTGATATTCACACACTTTTTACGAAGACTCTCAAGAAAAGCACTAGACTAGAGAAGATAGTTAAAGATCTCACTAAGAAATTAGAAGATCTAAGCCTAATGGTTAAACTTAATGATGAAGAGTATACTACCCAATGTCTTACCCTTGAAAATAAAATAAAATTGTTTGATCAAAAACTGAAAGATTTGACTGAAATAAATGAAACTTTGGAGAAAAAATACAAAGGGGAATTGTTAGGATTGGAACACACAAAAGAGAAGACAACAACAGTTTTTAAAAAATTTACAAAATTTGAAAATAACTGAGATTGCTTTGATGGTTTTGTTGCTGATTCAAAAACCAATTCTGATGATCGAACAGGAATAGGGTTTTGCCCCAACTTAAAGACACAAACAAAATCTTTTGACTCTATTAAGTTTGTGTTAGGAGGCAAAAGACCTATAGAAACTTTCCGAGACTTTCATTCTCTGAAAACTGAGTTTGATACAAAATAACTAAAGTTTGACATTGGGGAACCAAGTTCCTCTAAGCATAAAAATTCACCAAAGGCTAAATACGTCTGCCCCCCAATTAGGAAGAGTGACTCTACCTTCAAAACTGTTCTACCTAGGAATAGGGTTCAACCCCAAAATTCCTTAAAGCCTACGTTTAGAGACTTTCCAAAGGAGATACCCTCTTCGAGCAATCTTTATTGCTTCTACTGCGATACATACGATCATTCTTTTAATGGATGCTATGCTATAAGACTTGTTGAACCTGTCTATAACTCTCCTGTTTATCAAAACTTTAACTATTCCAGGAGAAGTCGTAACAATTATGTTCTGCCTAGACAACCAGACAAAAACTCTAACTATAGGAAAAGAAAGACCAAACCTAAAAGAACACTTCCTAGAAGGATTCCTAAACACTTTCCTAAGCCAAATGCTCATGTGTCTCATAAAATTCAAAATTATGCACAAAATATTTTTAAACAAAAATCGAATGCTCGTAAATTTTATCAAGTGAGAGAAAATAAGTGCAAAATGAAAGCAAGAGCTATTTGGGTTAGAAAACATGATCTATTACCCCAGACGAAGTGTAACATTGTTATTACTGCCTTAAAAGCTAAACACACATCTTCTGGTTGGTATTTAGATTTTGGATGTTCAATACACATGACTGGTGATGATACAAAACTCTTAAACAAAATCATCTTTGCTAGAGGAAAAGTTATTTTTGGTGATGGCGTATCATCTCAAATCATAGGTAAAGGAACTCTCTAAGAAGAAGGACTGCCTATTCTTAAAAATGTTCTTCTAGTGAAAGGTCTTAAGTCTAATCTAGTTAGTCTCTCGCAATTTTGTGACTCAGATCATACTGTTACCTTTTCAAAGAACAATTGAAAAATTTTAAATGAAAAGGGTGAATGCATAATTATAGGATTCAAGACTCATGACAATTGCTATACTGTCATGAATAGTTCTGAAATTTGTATTGTTGCCAGAATGGATGACAATGAGATATGGCATAACAGGATGGGTCACATAAATTATGATAATCTTAGTAGATTGTCTTCTGAAGAAATTGTTAGAGGTATTCCAAAATTTCTAATATTGTGTGTGGTTCTTGTCAGGAATGAAAAATTGTTAAGGTACCTCATAAGAAAGTAAAAGATATCCTTACCTCTAACCCCTTGGAGCTCATCTATATGGACCTAATGGGTCCCTCTCAAACTGTTAGTCTCTGTGAGCACAGTTACATTCTTGTTATGGTTGATGACTTCACTAGAATTACTTGGGTAGTCTTCTTAAAACAAAAGTCTGATACTTTTCAAACTTTTTTAAAAATACTTCTTCGGATTGAAAATGAGGAGGACACTCAAGTAAATAGAATTCGTAATGATAGAGGTGGAGAATTCAAAGACACCGGTATAATAGAGTATTGTGACTATAATGGTTGCAAACATGAGTATAGTGCCCCAAAGACTCCTCAACAAAATGGTATCACTGAGAGAAAGAATCGTACTCTTCAAGAGATGGAACGTGTTATGTTACATGCCAAATGTTTACCTAAATATTTTTTGGTAGAATCTATTTGTACTGCGTATCACATTATCAATAGGGTTTATCTTAGAAAGAATTCGAAGCAAACTCTTTACAAACTTTGGTATAGGAAAACACTCAATCTTAAGTACCTTAGAACCTTTGGTAGTACCTGTTATGTCTGCAAAGACAGAGAACACTTATCCAAATTTGAGAGTCATGGAGATAAAGCTATTTTTCTAGGATACTCGCCTAACAGTAAAGCCTACCGTGTTTATAATCTTTGCACAAAGTCCATAATGGAATCCATAAATGTAATTGTAAGTGACACTAATATAGAGAGTAAGACTTGGGAATCAACTATTGTGGAAGAGCCTGCAAATTCTTTAAAAAATGACTCTCCAGAACTAGATGATTCCTTACCAATTAAGACACCTGAAGTACCTAACTGGGTTTCTAAAGACCATCCCATAGACAACGTTGTTGGTAATCCTAGTGAGCCTGTGTGTACAAGATCTCAAGTAAGAAATTATGCTCATTATACATGCTTTGTCTCCCTTATCGAACTAAAGAATGTAAATGAGGCATTGAATGATTCTCACTGAATTTCTGTCATGAAGGAAGAACTTCTTCAATTTGTCATTCATGATGTTTGGTATCTTGTACGTAGGCCTAATCACAAAAAGGTTATTGGCACACGTTGGATTTTTAAAAATAAATCTGATGAAAGTGGGATAATCATTAGAAACAAAGCTAGATTAGTTGCTCAAGGATATTCTCAAATTAAAGGAATAGATTTTAACGAGACTTTTGATCCTGTTACTCATTTAGAATATGTTCGTCTTCTCTTTGCCATAGCTTGCTACTAGCACTTTACACTTTACCAAATGGATGTCAAATCTGCATTCCTTAATGGAATATTGAATGAGGAAACCTATGTAGAAAAACTAAAAGGGTCCATTGACCCTCAATATCCAAATCATGTGTTTCGTCTTAAAAAGGCTTTATATGGCCTAAAACAAGCGCCTAGGGCCTTGTACGAGCGTTTTTCCAATTTTCTCTTAGATAAAGGTTTTAAGATTGGTGGACATGATCAAACTTTATTTGTCAAACATTTTGACAAACACAACATTATAGCTCAAGTTTATGCTGACGATATCATTTTGGATCAACTTCTCTCTCAGAAGTTAAATCTTTTTCTGAAACTATGCATAAAGAATTTCAAATGTCTCTTATGGAGGAGTTGCAATTTTCTTGGGTCTTCAATTCAAACAAAATTCATACGGATTATTTTTTTCGCAATCTATGTACGCATTAGAGATTGTCAAAAAATTCGGCCTTGAGAGTGATAAAGATGCTAAAACTCGCATGAGTACTACGGTCAAACTATCTAAAGATGAAACTGGAAAATCTATAGATCCAACTCTATATCGTAGTATGATAGGAACCTTGCAATACCTTACTGCCTCGCGTCCTGATATAATGTATGATGTTTATGTATGTGCTCGTTACCAAAACAATTCTAAAGAGAGCCATCTAACTCCTGTTAAAAGAATTATTAATGTAAAAGGCACTATGAATCTAGGACTTTGGTACACTAGTGATACACCTAGCCCTATAATTGGGTACACTGATGCTGATTGGGCTGGGTGTACTGATGATAGTAAAAGTACATCAGGATCATGTTACTATATAGGCAATAATATGGTAGGATGGAGTAGAAAGAAACAAAACTGCACTTCTCTATCAACAGCGGAATCTGAATACATAGCCGCTGGAAGCTGTTGTGCCCAATTACTTTGGATTAAACAAATACTAAGTGATTATGTCATTCAAGAAAAATAATATCATCTCTATTGTGATAATCAAAGTGCAATCAATATCTCTAAAAATCCTTCAACACTCGCGAACAAAACACATAAAAATAAGACATCACTTTATACGTGAATTGGTTGAAACAAAGGAATTAGAAATTAATTATCTTCCTACTGATTTGTAACTCACAGATATGTTTACCAAACCTTTGGATTACAATAGATTTATTTCTTTGCGTAAATCAACATGTATGGTTTGTGCTGATTAAACTCTTTGGCCTACATATTTTTTCCCTTTGTCTATTTGAGACAAAATGGGGGAGAAATTTGAGTCTTTATAAGTTCATTTTTTTCTTAAATATTTCTAAAGAGCTTGATCTTAGTGATCATTTGCAGGATTCTGTACAGTTATTCTCAACAGTTGTAATAAGGAATTTAATTGTAATTAGTTAAGTTATGTACTTTTCTTTTCTAGAAAATGGGTAGATAGAAGTTTTATAGGAATAGGTTTTTCTTTTTTTATTTCCCTACGAGTCCTAGATGACTCAAAGGAGATTTTGTCACATATTTCTAAAGGGGGAGATTGAAGCACCTTATACTCTTGACTCACTTGAGTCTATATTGTATAAGTGCTCATCTAGTTTGGAAATAGTGACAAAATTGTGTCCTATCCTAGAATCCAAAGAGCCTCAGAGAATTGTTTACAATTAATTCCCCTCGCTTGTCTAATCAAAGGTATATGTACCAACACTCACACACATTAGGATTACATTCATATCTTGTATAAAGCATATAATTGGTTATATGTGTGATGTGTGTGTTAATTTCTCTAAAATTATTTTTTAATAATTTTTGGGAACTTTAAATGATTTTTAAAACACTTTTAATCTTAATTAAAATTGGATTTATAAAGTGTTGGGGTCATTCTGCTATTTTAGATTGTTGGTTTTATTGGCTGAAAGTTCACTTGAGTAGAATCTTAAAGCGCTAGAGACTTCAGGATGCGTTTGTAATTTCTTTCGGATGCGCGTGTGGTATCCATTCATAGCCTTACACCTGTCAGGCTGTCATCAAACCATTTTGTGTTTTCTCTATGAGACATCAGCCGTGCTTGGTTCCAACCCTTGGATTTCTTTTAATCGATGATTTTCATTTGTCCTTAAACAATCCTTGTGAACATCTATCAAGCCAATCACAATCATTTTAATCCACCACTTCTTTTAAGCCCTTGGATCGAAGTCAATCTGCCTAGACTAAATTGTAGCCATTGATTTTGAACCTCGTTCTCGAATCTTCCCAGCCTCCTATATAAGGAGACTTACCCTCAGCCAAATGGAATTTTTGCCACTTCGTTTTATTCGAGTGAGAGAAGAGAGGAGAGAGAGAGAGAGAGAGAGAGAGAGAGAGAGAGAAACCAGAGTTAGGAAACCCTAACCCTAAATCGTCCAAAACATTTTTCAAACCATAACAAAAATCAGTTTACACCAAACACAACCTTGAGTTTTAAGAGTTTTTGAGTGTTGGTTTGTTAGTTGTTTGATGTTGTAACCTCTTCGTTCTCAGATATTGTTTTCAACTTAAACATTTGATTAGATATGTGTTTTTACTTTTATAGAAATATTAGATCTAGTTGATGCATGTTATATTACACATAGATCTGCATCTATAGTTTCTCATCCTGAGAAAACTTTTGTTGATTTGTTTCTGTAAATGTTTTCTTATTCAAAAACAACAAAATCATTTTTTGTTTCTACTTCTTTTGAAACAAAACCGTTGACCTAGTTGGAATCTCACTTGGTGATTTTCAATCTCAAAAATATTTTCAAAACCTGAGATTGATTCAGATCTTGAAACGTCTTCCGAGCAAGATAATCGTTGATTCTGGGTTATTATTAAAGGTCAAATAAGGTTCAAAGTTTCCTAAGAAGAGAGAAACTGAAAATCAGAGCATATAGATCTTATATGTAATTTGATAGGACTGTTTGTATAAATAAGTGTATGTGTGTGCATGCATGTGTTAGAAAGCACCTTCACAAACACTATCACCCTACCACACTAAATGTGTTGGTAATAAGATCTCAAGAACAAGAGTTGACGTAAAGAACTGGAACAAATTGAAAGTTAGCAAATTGGAGAACAACATCAACAAACAGAACTGCAGAAAAGTTAGAAGGACACCAGTGGGTACATTCCTAAACTTGTATAGGTCTAATTTGTGTGCATGTATGTTATATAGTTTGTAACTGTTATAATTTATTTTAGTGAAATTTTTGGTTTACTCCGTAGAGGGAGTCGTGCATGTTTCCTCAGTTGGGTGAGGTTTTACCGCGTAAAAAATCCTGTGTTCTTAATCTTTCTACATCTCCTCATCTAATTCTTGTGGTTGTGATGAGTTTAAGTTTTTAAACTGATTTGCTAAACTGTTAACCAATCTTGAACAGATCTCGTACATATTTTTTTAAACACATATTATGATTAATTTGATTTGATTTTAAGAAAAGAGTCTCTTCAAAAAACTGTTCGGAGTTACTTAAATAGTTTAATTTTATATTAAACAGATTTAGTAAAAGTGTTTCACATACAGTGTTTCATAATCATTTATCTCTATCGTTATTGTACATATGCTTGTGAATGAAAGAATATGACAGAAATAGTCTTTACAAAAAAATTATTGGACCATTATGGAATAACCCTATTTATACACCTTATTGGATGAGTTGTTAATGTTGTGGTACATGGAAGTGATCATGCTCCTGAATTAGTGTGTGAGCGCCATGACTCGCATTAATGATTTGTTTGATGAAGGTGCTTATGAAAACCATTTAAGGATGACTCAAGGATTATTGCACGCTTTATGATAATTATGAATCAAGTGGGAGACTGTTAGAATTATTTTGTATAATTCTCCATTATGTTCTCCATAATTATATTAATTCTAAGAGTCACTTTGGTTAATGAAAGAGTACTCCAAATACCAAGAGTCAAAAGAACTCTTGGGCATCTACCTTAATGGACGGTTGATATTAAGTGATTGTTGGAGATTTAGGTCATGTCCCTTCCTATAAATAAGTGACTAATTTTCATCATTCAGGCACTCTAAAATGACAGCATAATGAATTTATAGGAAAGGGAGAGAAATCTAAATTCTCAATGAGAGCAAATTTTTAAATACTTTTTTGGCTATACAGAGATAATTTACCGTTGGAATGCATTGGAATTGGAATATGTTCTTTCTATCTACAAGATGAAGCTATGTTTCGAAATTCAGGCCGATCGAACATCGTTAAGGTTGATTGCCCCGTCAATATTTTTAATTGTGATAATTATGGACGTATATTATTTTAAAACCTTTTATATTCCGCATAATGCTTATATGTGATAATCATGAAGATCCAAGATCCTTTTATTAAGAACATTTGTATATGAAAATTTAATCAAATTAATGTATTATTGATAAATATTATGTTGTTCTTAAAAATGATTTTACATAGGGTCCTCCGTATTTGGAATGGCATTAACCCATTTTTTTGGAGTTTTACTTGAATTTTTTGATTTCAACCTTGGATTTGAAGTTTTTTATTTTCATTTTAGATTTAATGTTTGCTCTAATTGTACTCAGCCATACTGGAGTAAATTTGAGTTGGGCCTAAAAAGGTCATCATTTATTTTCAGAAAATTACAAAACAGTCCACTTGAACCACGATTTTTTACATAAAAAATGGACTTATGATCGATTTGAAAAACCTTATCCTCCTGCACATGGTCCTTGCTAGAGACATTTGAAGAAGAATAAAGAATGTAAATGATTTTCCAAATAAGTCCTAAATTTCAGATTGATTTGGTCAATTTTGGGGGTGAACTTTTTTCATGGATCGTATTGACATTAACCATTATGTTTTGACAAATATATAAGGTCATTGAGGTTGTAAAGAAAGACAAGACAATACTTTGTGAGAAGCTTCACGTCTTGATAGAGGAATATTAACTCGGAGAGAAGATAAGTTTTTTATCTAAAATTTTTACGATTTTCAGGATTTTTTAAATTTATATAATATAGTCTCTGAAAGTGTTCGGTGAGAATGTCATTAGTTATAAGAAATATTTATTAGGTTAAGGGTATCGGGATGGGGTGTTAGGATAGAGATTACATATTATGGGAAGAACAAAAGCTTTCTTCGGCTTGTAACTTTTATTTAGTGATATTTAAGCACAAAGAACATGTGGGAGTTCGTAAATACTTATTGTATTTTGGAAAGGGACTATGTATGGGATGGAAACAATAATCCCATTAGAGATTTGCATCCCTCCATAAAGGTTTCACTAGTGGATGAATGTAAAAATGACTCCAAGATTTAAGAGGCGTTGGAATTCACCGAAGAAAAAAGAGAACATACCTTCCTTAAGATTAGCAGCATATCACCACTAATAGGAAAGAAGTACAACCGCAACGTCAAACAAAGGGTATTCAAGGTCAAAGACTTCGTGCTTAAGATGATTATCGGTTATGCGAAAAACCTTTCGGTGGAAATTTAATCCCTAATTTTATAGACCATTATTGGTAAAGTAGGTCGACCTGAGAGGAGCCTATCACTTGAAAACAAGGAAGGTCATAGCGAACTTGAAGAATTTATGTTTAGTTCAATATTAATTTGTCTTGTTTTTGTAAGTTTTTCTTTATAATTTTAGATTCGTTGTGTCAAGTGATAGATAGTTGTTTGCCTTAGGCAATTGTTGATTTTTAGAATAAATGTATTGATAATATATCGTGTATTGAATCTTATAATGTTTTTTTCAGCACAACAAAACACTGTTGAACTACCCAAGTAGTAAGAAATAACATACGAGGGATCCATGAGCAAACATTGAATGTCGACATACCTCGTCGGCCAAAATCCTTGAATGGAGGGAGGCTTCACAAGAAGGTAAATTATCACTAATTATTGATTGAAATGAGGATTGATATGATGACACCACCTTAAAGGTAGGAACATAACCTTACCAAACAAAAACTAAAGTAAGCGTAAAAATGCCTTTTACCATTAGAATTTTCTAGAAAATACATATTCTCTTTACAAAATACTTTCGAAACAATAACAATCATGAGGACTCGGGTCTTTAATACAAAGGCCTAAGATCATCCTTTCCCCATCAAAAAATAAAGTCATTGGTCTCACTATCATTATTGATTGCATTTTCCCAAATCATTTGCAGGGGCTCAACATTTATTGGCGTTAAATAGTGCAAATGCCCAAAGGAAACCAGTAGAACAGATTGTCTATGGAATAACAATGCCATACCTTGTAATCCATAGATATTTTCAAAAAGAAATGGTCGTTCAGTTACCGGCGTGTGTGTGTGTGTGTGTGTTCGGGGGGGGGGGGAGGGGGGGCCTTTACATCTTCAAGATTTTAGATGGTATCAAGTATCCTCACATCAAATTCTTCTTGCCAAACCTAATGATGCCCCTTTCAAAATTCTCATCTTACTCTATGGTGCGTCTCATCAACTCCTCATTTAATGATATTTTCTTATTCAATTAAGATCTAAGTTTATCTTCCTCATTTTAAGAAATTACATTCTCAGATTCTAACAAAGACCCAACACCAAGCATGTCATAAACTTTAGAGCGTAGCTTAGGAAGTTGTTTGACCAAATCGACATTCATCAAGCTAGGAGCCTTGAATACGTGATGAAGAGTAAAACATATTGAATTTTATTGGTCGGAGGCATCTCCCCCAATAAAAAAAAATCCATCATCGTTTGGATAAGGAACGAGAGTAATATACAAAAAACTAATGAGGTAAAAGGCTAAGAAAAACCCAAGAGTTAACGATATTCATAGGGCTATCCAAAAAGAAAATGATAAAATAACAACACATTCCAGAAAAATTACAATTGCTTATGGTAAGGAAAATATATATTTTTTTAATTGATAATCAAACATAGGCAAGAGCACTACAATTATTCTAAAGAACAAAAATCAAATACAAAGTCTTTAAACATTGAGAAATGAGAAGTGGCCCTAATAATTTACTATAGGATTCTCATTAGCCTCAGTCTCCCCGATGAAATCCTTCTCAACCGCCTTCAGTAACCTCTCTATATCCTCATAAAGAAATATGTGGGATGCCCAGACCATGATAATGGAATAAGTTAGAGTTATAAGGAACATCGGTAGCCTGTAGAGAAGCATCACATCCTTACTTTAAGGAGATTTTTTTGGCATAACGCAACTAGAGTTGGGCATGAGAAATGTCGCATACCAACCACTCCTTAGAGCATTGGAACTGACCTCTAAGTCCCCCTTCAAATTCTCAAAGGAAGTGGTCAGTTTGTCATCCTTTTTCTTTAGATCCTCTTTGGCAATCAAGAGTTTGGCCTCGAGATCCTTATTTTTTTGGCTAGATTTATCATGTTATTTATACTTTTTCCTCTGATAAGACCATATCTAGTATTGTACTGAAGTCTAGGATGAACTGAAGAAGCATAAGAAAATGTGAGTCAGCAAATCAAATCATTTAACAATGAGGATAACACATGTTAGATATTTTATAAGTGACGTGTTGGGGCAATGCCAGGTTAGCCATATTAGTAACAAGGGCCTTATCGCGTGGCTAACAAGTAGTCTTTAGCATAAGATAGACTAACTCCGAAGAGGAGTCTAGTGACCTAAGTAACAACACTTTACCCTTAGATGACACATCCCTCCCTTTCCTTTGAGAAGAGCAAGCTTGCATCCCTTTAAGATGGTTTGTATCTCTTAGAATCATGTGATTTAGGTTATTTCCCCTTTTAAGGAGAATTCTTAACATTGATGCGGGTTTGAAAGGTCACAGATGAGATAGAGTAGGTTTATTTGTAAGTCCCTCCATAAGGTTAGGGAACACTCTTCTCAAACCTATTTAGTAGGGTTATTTGTATGTCCCTCAAGAAGTCTAGGGAACATTCTTCTTAAACCATTTATTTATAAAAAGATGAATTTGAAAATTATTTTATAGAATCAGATACTACAACCTTGTTGACATACATCGAGATAAATAAGATCAACGTGAGATCAAAATTGGTGTCAAAATTTATCAAAATTGAAATGGGATTCCCATAGGAATATGGATTCTCTAATCTAAAAGAATATTTAGCACTCTTTTGATAGGTTTTTCCACCATTGAAGTGGTAAATAAAGTATATGAAAGTGAAAAGGATGTCATTATAGGGTAATCATTAATACCCAATCATTGTATAACCAGATGCCCATGCAGACATCCATTTAATATACTCCCAAAGGATGCACTTTCTCTCCACTAAACGTTATCAAGGGTTGGTGATATGGGATCAGCCTTTTCTTACTGAGCTTTAGCCCTTCAAAACACTCCAAAAACACAACGTCGAACGAGCTATCACCATCTACCAAAATCGTGGATATGTCACACCCATGAACCCTGGTGCTAATGAATAGAGGGTCGTCATGGGGGGGGCAAGATGCCCTTAAAGTCTGACTTGAAGAATCTGATAATCAGAGTATCCATATCCACCTTTTTTATCAGCTTAGAGGGCCGAGTTGACTTCCATCCGCTTTGTCACTGATTTGATCATTATTACACGAGCCTTGCGGTTGGCTGGATCTAACCCTCCACCGACCATTCCACCACTAATAATCTTTACATCGAATGAGATCATACACATTCTTTCCTTAGGCTCGAGGATTTTTCTGGGAGTTTAGGGTCATCTTCACCATTATCATCAGGCTGTTCATCCTTTTTATCAGCTTAAAGATGTCACCTCGTCCTCTTATTTATAGAATCACCATGTCTCTTTCAGGCATTATCATTAGAACCTCTTCTATCAATATACTGCCGATGCTTCCTTTATTTCGACTTTTCTTGACCACGTCTTGTAACGAAAAGCATGTGTCGGTGGTATGGACAAGGTCTTGGTGAAAGTCACGACATTTTCTCTTGTCTCTCTTATGAGGGGGAGACCTCAACATTTTAGGTCATCTCAAATCTCTATCATCCTTAATTTCATTCAAAATCAAATCGGGACTTACTGTGAGCGAAGTGTAGCTAGTAAACTTATCGTTATCTTGCCTCTTTCTCCCATCCTTGCCCTTAGTTTTATGAGATTTACTTATACCATCTTTTTTTCATCCTTGCCTTTGGCCGCCATGGCCTCTTATGCATTAATGACTCTCCCGACCATAGCCAAGAGTTCTGCCATGGATTTTACAGTATCCTTGCTAGCTTCCAAAGTAATTTTCCTCTTTGCAATCCCCAAATGAGGGCGGTCATGGCATTATTCTCCTCGTAGTCTTCAAACTCCCGCATATCTTTGTTAAATCGTGCGATATAGTCTCTAAGAAACTCATTCTCCCCTTACTTTAACTAGAACAAATGGGTAGCCTTTTTTCGGGACTTCATGCTGAAGTAGAATTTGTGAATGAACTTATCGAACAGTTATTTGAAGTTCTCTATGGAGTTTTTGAGGAGGGAAAGTGTACTATACATGAGTTGCATCTGTGAGAGTAAAGGAGAATGCTCGGATTCTCATCTCAACATAAATCGAGTAGATATCGGTCGCAGATTAGTACATCTTGACGTGATAAACGGGGATTGTGCTCTCATCGTACTTCATTGTGACAGTAAGTGGCTTGAACTTGGATGGAGTTAGGTTGCTCACTATCCTTTCCGTAAATGGATACCCTTACATATAACCCCTTCGCATGAGGTCTCTACTTTTCAGGAGATCATTAATTTTATCCTCCAGCCTCTCAATGGAGATATTCCATGGTTTCTTGACTGCTGCGCATCATCTCCCTCGGTCGCCACTATATTATCCTTGGCTCATTTTCTATTAACCGAGCGTTGCATTGGCTCTCTACCAGCTATCCTCTAATGAATACTAACTTCTCTTTACTCTTCCTCTAGGCCATGCAGAGACTAACAGTCAGCACATCCTCCATTTTCCTCGGAGGCTACAATACTGTATAATCTGGAGAGTCAGTCTCGTAGGTCACCAATTGGAAGAGCCTAAGTCAAACGAAGTTGACCCTTTACTGAATATATCAAGTGCTAAATCTCGGGGTTGTCCATCTTGTCTCGACCGACCACTATTTTCTCTACTAATAGGGACTGGGTGCACTATATTTCCGAAAATCTCATAGGGCTCCCAATACTCATCCTCGTCACAACATTGGACATCTGGGATTTCCTTGCCTTTCCTTCCCATGTGTAATCGCCTAGGGTCGGCCACATCTCTATGTCTTTGTTGTTGTGGCACTTCTTTGTGTGGGTTCAGGGGTAGTCCCCATATCTACGAAGCAACCTCCCTGGGGTTGAAGTTATCATCTTCGCTACAATGCCAGTAGGTCTCTCTATCTTAGTTTGATTGAATACAACAAGTTGTCCATGCATATTCTACTGGCTAGCCGCTAGCCAGAGTAGTTCTGCCACCAACTCAACCATTTTTGACTGAGGAGTTGCCTAGCTGGAGCTGAGGCCAGTTCCATAAGGCAAATCAGAGGCCATTCTCTCCGGTGAATGAACAGAACAAAAGGTGAGCTAAATGAGCTAGGAAAAAAATTAAAATCCTAAAAGGATCTCTTTTAATGGTAATACAGATGCAACTGGGTGTTGAACTAGATCACCACCAGAGAATTAAGTAAGGAACAAGCTGAAAATGAAGAGGAAGAAGATGAAATCACTTTTTAAATTTATATCAGCAGCTCAAGCTCAAGCGCACATAACAAAGGAGATCTATCTAATAGGACAGTAATGTAAATATGAGAAAAGGATGAGGATAAGAGGAAAGATAATAGACTTTAAGTGGTTCGGATATGTCAGCCTACTCCACTATGAACATGAGTATGGTTTTTCACTAGAAAAGAGACTCTGATGGCTTGAAATACACAACTCTCAAGCTTTCTCTTTCTACTATAAATGAGACAGAGTTTAGCCACGATTTTTTATTTCTGGATCCTTTCTTTTGGGGAAGAAGATGGGTTTATATAGTGATTGGGGTGCACAATGCACCCCCAAGCATGCGTTGAGTGTGAACTTATTGAAGCATCCAGTGAGTAGTAAACACATGTCCTGAGCATGGTCATGTAATGATGATTCAAATATTCCTCTCACGTGCTCCTATGATTTCATTATAACTACATGTCCACATGGGATGGTCACGCTAGAAACTTATATCACATGTGGAAGTGTGTCTCCTTGTGAGGTCTCACCCTGGATGAGGATGATACTTCTAATTTCCTGTTCGATCAACTGATGAGCAAAGCAGAAGTGTGGTCTCATATATATGGAGATACCGAAATAAGACGAGATTAATGTAGGGACATTGGGCACATTGATAGGTCTAGGCTATTAGGCTACCAGGACGAGACGAGATGAGACTTGTGAAGAACTGACGAGCCAATTGATAGGTCTCGGCCCATGAGACTAGATGAAGATAAGACTACTGCTACAAGACAATTATAGAATGGCGTAAAATTTTGGTCATGGGGGTGTGTGTGGTCGGCCATGGTCGAGTGGGTCCTAGGCTAGAACAAGATTATACTAGGGTATATCAATCACCCCTATCCTTTAGCCTTGGATGTGAGTAGAAGGATGAGGGCTAAAACTATTTGAGGGGAAAATTTGATAAGATATCTCTAACTGATGTTAGAGATGCCCTTTTAGTATTAGGTTTAAAACCATGAGTGAGAGTTTTTTAGTGCCACTTGGCACTTTTCTTATGGTTTAGCATCATGTCTCAGGAAGACAGTTGTAGGCTTGCTTAGGGAGTTGTTCACTAGTGATAAAGGCCTTGGGAATCGCGTGTAATAATAATAACTATTTAAATACATTTGAACCCTTTTTTTCTCTTTCTTCTCCATACAACTTGCGTGCGAACTCTCTATCCTTCAACAGCAATCCAGTTTTCTGCCTTCTCTTTCCTTCAGTTAAAGTTTTTTCGATAGGTTTTAGATCTTATTCTTGGTCCTCCAAGAATGTACTTGTTTAAGGTAACCCTCATCGTCCATCTTTCTCAAGCTTTCTCAATTTTTCAATTAGTTTTAAGCTCTTATAAGATTTTCGGTGAGCCTAAATATTTTTCGAATGCCTTGGTCGGTGATTCTAGGACTGTTTAAGTGACTATAGTGGTGATTTTGAGGCTAGGATAGTGGTTTTAGGCTCTCGCCCACCTTTTTATGTCTTCCTTTCCCATTGTAAGTGTCACCGGAGCTACTCCTGTCGTCTTCTCTAGTGGCTTTCAAGCCACTTTTCTTGAGGTGTTCTTGGACAAAACTGTTCAACTTTTAATTTTGATCTTTAGGTCAACTCAGGTCAAACCCTTTGAATCTTTAAGACTTTGTATGAACTTATTGATTAATTTCCCCATCTTGAGGGTCATATTCTTAGAGAAATACATAAGGGTGAGGTCAAGGCCGAGGCTAGAAGATAAGACGGGACATACCTCACACGTCCTATATATCCTATCCCTCTAGATGTAATTCGTCCTCCTGTAGTTAAAATAAGTTAGGGCTCAATGAGTTCAAGCTCATTTCAGAGTTATAGCACCATTGACATCTCATTCTCTGAGGACTGTAGTCCTTCTACCTCTAGGGTCTCTGGTGAGGTTGATTCTTATGAGCAGTCCATGAGGGTCGCTGCCTCTCGTGTGATCGACTCTGGAGCCATTGGGTCTGGTGAGGCTGACTAACCTTCTGAGACGTCTATTCCTAATGGGACGAGAGTTACCATTTCCTGACCCCAAATCAAATAAGACATTCCCATCTCGTCTATGACCAAAGGGGAATTTCAAAATAATTTTTCTAGGTAAGCACCGACTGTTGAAGTTGTAAGCTCCAAGGACGATGCCGAAGAAATGCTTGACACATCCTATGCCCAAACATTTCGGAGCACCTTAACCGATGTTGACCTCTTGTACTGGAGGCACCTGTATGGTGTCAGTTCTAACATTACGATGAGGGTACCTCTCGTGGCTCTACAACTATGATGTGGTAAAGCCACGATGTGGCTCTACCACATCTTAGTGTCAATCATGTTCCCGACTCTACCCCTATGATGTGGCTCCACTTAAGGTCGAGTATAAGTGATATGTGGCTCCACTTATGGTCGAGTATAAGTGACATGCGAAGACACTATTTGTATTAAACAACATCATTAAAATAAACCAAATATTCATTCAAATCTAGTTTAGAAACATAATTCAAATTTCTTCTAATGTTGGGAACATAAAAATAATCAAATAATATTAACGTATTATCTTCACCAAAATTTAAAACTATATTTTCTATTGCTACCATTGTTGCCTTGATGTAATGTACCGCCATCACTGAGTTCCCTTGATACTTAGAACCCTTACAAAGAATTACAAATATGATTAGTGGCTCCTAAATCTATACACCAGATACTGGTAGATTTCACCACCAAATATGTCTCAATGAATAAGGAGAAATTATTATTTCCATTCTTCTTTGCTAAGAATAGCGGTCACTGTTTCATCTAATGTATTGTCTGTTTGTAAATATAACAGTTGCATTTATGCTTCTAACCCACTCTGTGGGGCTTAATAGAAATTTTGAACATCACAAGTTGTGCCTGAGACTTTCCCTTATTCTTCTTCTTACCTTGCAACACAGAAGAAGATAGGACTTTCTTAGCAACATTAACCATACCCTTATTTATAGTGAAAATATTCTCAATATGGAGTTATTTAAGTAGTTTCACCAGAGTGTAATCAAACTTATGCATTGAATATTTAGAAAAAACTAGTTAAAGGACTCCGGTAGTGATTGGAGCAAGAAATCAACCTGGGTATCCTCATCAATTTCAGATCTAAGCATATCCAGTTTTTCCAAGAAGGACATCATCTTAAGAACATTCTCACGTACGTGAGTATCCTCTTGAATCTTGGAGTTAAACATCCTTGCTATAGCATCTAGCCTTATGGAATGATTCTGATCCTGAAATATATTCTTGTGGTTCAGAATCATGTCATAAGCACTTAACATGTGTTGATGTTGGTGTTACAGCACATTGATCGTAGATGCCACTATGTAGAAATGATTCATTTAATCATCCTTTTACCACCTATGGTAGGCTTGAATATCCCTTTTAAGTACCCCTTGAAGCACCCTATATCTTTGACTCACTTGAGTCTACATTATATAGGATCTCATCTAGTTTGGAAATAGAGACAAAATTGTGTCTATCCCAAGTTGAACTAAAAAGCCTCAGAACTTTCATAGTTTCATTGATATTGCTCTTCAAGTTCATGAAGGTATAACACATACACCACACACTAGGACTGCATTCATATATTGATCTAGTCATGATATAATCATGTGTGAGTTATATCCCCTTAAAATGTTTTTAAATAAGTTTTGGGATTTATTTAAAATTTTCTAAGAATTTTAAATGATTTTTTGGAAATTAAAATCTATTTTTAATAAAGTTTTTTGGTTGATTTGTAATTATATTTTTCTTCTTAAAACTTCTCTGGGTAGAAATCGAAACTGGCACAAACTTATGTGGGCTTAATTTATATTTTTAAAACTCTAAACACATGCGTTTTTAAACTGATCTTGACCATCCACGTGTTGATTTTATATCGAGCCGATTTGTGTTTCTTCACAGACTCAGGTCCCTTTATTTAATCGGGTTCTTTCATTTGAGTTTATCAACGGTTGCATGTTGTTCTTTTTTTATCCATGTGAAATCATCTTCATATATAAGGATTGGAACCCTTTACCTCAGTAGAGATTATTCATCTTTTAGCTCTTTCCTCATATTTTTTAGAGACAGAAGATATATATATAGATAGATAGATAGATAGATAGATAGATAGAGAGAGAGAGAGAGAGAGAGAGAAGAAACATTTTGTTTGTTTCATATAAACCCGAACCTATTTTTGCGATCAAACTCTATATCTTTAACCCTAACCAAAACCTGAGTATTTTAAGAGTTGTTGTTGAGTTGGTTAAAGCTTATTCGTGCTTTGATCCTCTGTTGTTTGAGATCTTCATTGCAACTTAGTCATAATTGGTTTGATCTATATTTTTTCTTATAAAAACTATAGATCTAATTATCTTATGTCATAAATCACTTAGATCTACATTAGTTTGTTTCTCATCTTGAGAAATTATATTTGTTGATTATTTCAATTTGTAAATGTTTTTGAAATCTCAAGAATCAACAAATATTACTTTTGTTTCTAGTTCTTACAAAACAAGAGTTTTAGTCTAGTTCAAATTGCAATTGGTGATTTACAAAAAAAAATCTTTTTCAAAACCTCTTAAATTGTTTAAGACCTTGATCGTCTTCTAAGCAAGGTAACCTTGGATTTGGGGATATATTGAAAGATCAATAAGTCTTTTGTTCTTTAAACAAGAGAGAAATAGAAAGCCTAACATCATTTAGATTTGCTTTGTAATTTGATAGGATCTGTTTGTATAAATAAGTGTGAGTGTGTACATGCATGTGTTAGAACACTGTCACAAAACACTTATCACACTACTATACAAGAAGTCTTGGATTTAAGATCTTTAACTTCAAGAGTCAACATAAAGATGGAACAAAATCAGAGAAGTTATGAAGTTGAGAAAGGCACAACATTATCAAAACTGCAGAGAAGTTGGAATCAAGCCAGTGGAGTTGGCACATATTCTAAACTTGTATAGGTCTGATTTACTTGCTTGTGTGTTAAATAGCTTGTGGAAAAGGCCATTTGGTGTGTAGTTTAGGTAAAACCAATTTTTAGTTAAAACTAATTTTAACTTCTTAAACCCTAAACATGCATCTAAGTGATTAAATCCATTCTAAGAATAAAGGATGCGGTAAGAGAAACAATTTTAGGAAAAATCCCCGAAAGGCAAAACCTTTTTATTTCAGTATAATTTGTAAGACACAACTTACACAAATTACAATGAAATAGGGTGACATACAAAATACCCGTAGGTGTCGATTCCGATGTCGTCGGCTAGAATCTCCCGCAAGAACTCCGGATGGTCAGCAATGAAGAAGAAAATGGCTTCTCCACAAGTTACTTCATAAGGACTCCCTCCACAATAGCATGCAGCTCTCCGGTTGTAGAGTTCTCCCCACGAAGTGCAAAATGGTGTAGTCAATGAATTGTCTTCTGATAAACGTGTTCAAGATCACTAACTTTGGAATTGAGTAATACGATCTTGAATAAACACCGGATGATGAAAAATTGTATGGGAATGAGTTTTTGAAACAGTTCTGCCTATCAAAACTTTTGCAAAGACGTTTTTATTTATAACTGAGCAGCACAGAGTCCAATAAAACAAAAACATGAAAATCGAGGTGGTCGGTCATTTGAGCGAGAAGTGGATATCGTTCGTGCGACATGAGGATGTCGTTTGAACGACCCACTGTCACGTTAGAGCGACAGTGATTAAAATAATATTTTTCTTTTTAAATAAATCCTCGAATTTTCTTTAAACTGTTTGCAACTCAAAAATATTTTTAAAACATAAAAAGATTTAATTCCCAAACATTTAAATTGCCTAGCTTTTAATCAACATACAAAATTACCAAACTACTCACAAGTATTCAAACCTGAGTGATTTTAATTACATGCAACACGTTTTGACTTGAAATCTTCTTAAAAGCATTAAATTACACATTCTTAGACTTGAACTTTGTCGTAGGCTTCAATTAAACTCCATAATAAAATTAGCCTAGACTTTATTTATTTTGTCTGAAATTAAGCCAATTAAAACAAATGGACATGATAAGAATTAAGGGGCACCACGACGTTGAGGCGACATGACTGAAAAATGTAATGTGTGAAGTGTGAAAGGGTATCGATACGAGGAACACACACCTAGGAACCTATATCCGTACACACATCCAACCGAACCATAGCGAACACCAACCACAATAGGAGCAAAAATCAGAAATAATGTACTAGATCAGCAACAAATTCCTCTTAACAAATGATTTAAAAAAAATAATCATCAGAACAAAGAAATACCTTGAAATAGCCCGAAAATGGGAACCGTCATCGGAGGTACACCATGTAAAAATCTGGAGGAACTAAAACTTTCGAGGGATAGACGCCGGGGAGCAAACCTCTGGAGAAACACAAGCTAGAGAAACACACGCTAGAGAAACACACCGGCAGAACAAAAACAGGTGGATTGTTGTTAACTCGCTTTCGCTGGAGAGCTGATTTCTATAGGAACACACCCTAGAGAGCGAATATAAGGAACACACGCCGGAGAAGACAACAATGGCTGAAACACAGTGGCTTGAGTCCACGCGAAATCCAAGTTGGATAAGGGTTGGAGCTACAACATGAGTGAGAGAGGCACAAATCGAATCTTTTGATTTCAAAAATGGCATTTTTTGAACAAACTGGAGCCGCCGCTAGTGCGCAGAAAAAGAGATATGAGAGAATGAGGAGAGACAAGAGGGAATGACTGATGTTTAATGAAACCCTGATCTCGCTTGAATTCGCTCGAACGACTTTGAGATGTCGCTTGAACGACTTTGTATTTCGCTGGAACGACGTGTTCGCACGACATATAATGTCGTTTGAACAAGAATATGAAAATTCCAAAAATATCCCAAAAATAATAAGAATTTGCCCAGTGATAAAATTATCGCAAAATAGTGCCTGGAAAGCATAAACAGACTCAAAAACAGAAAAGAAAATAGAAAACAAGGTAAAAAGACCAACGAGAATTACATGTTATCATAGGACGAATGTGCTCAAAACATGAATGTGGATTGAATGGGTGTGAGCTACAATAAATGAGTCACCATTTCAATACGTCGAATCGATCAAGAAGTTCTAATTGATAGCAAGAAATCATCAAAGTTCAGCAAATCCATTTTTGACAAAATAAGTGTGAGTTTAATGAACTACACTAACAACATGCACACAAGTCTAAATTATTGATGATTCTAAAAACAATAGCGTCATGATACGATGTTTCAATATAGGATTCGTGGTGCAAATCCGTTTAAATTTATCTCCAACCAAACTCCCTCATGAATATGATTTTTTTGAGATCTTTAGAAATATCTATCAATCTCTACTTAGAGAAAGTCCTATTGTCCCCAACTATTGGCATATGAATTTTTATTGCCTTGATTTTCTTTTGGGCTCTTTTAAATGGTGGCTTTCACGACGAGTCAATTTTATAATCTCGCAGCCCTTGCCCATGAACACTCATAATTTTTTCAATATCAATTCTCACAAAAAATGGTTCTTGCAAGCACACCTTCTCCTTAAGTTTACTTACGCATAGATGACAAAATTGAGATAAGAATGTCTCACCAAACTCAAATATGCAAGAGAAGTCAAACATTCGTATAAACTCATGCATGTGCGCAAGGATGGCATATAAGCAAAGTCGAATAAAAAAGCATATCAACTTCGAAACATCCCCATAATACAATGGTTAAGACATTCTAAGTATCAATAACAATGACCAAATGTCCTAGCCACACGAATAATGAAATAAAAGGGGGGGGGGGTCAAGCACACTAATATCCCACATCAACCATGTAACCTCACGACTCAAAAATCATTTTTTTTTATATTTTCAAAATTTTTTATAAAAAGAAAAATCTTTTTGTATTTTCAAAAGTTTTTATAAAAAGAAAAATATTTTTGTATTTTTGATAAGACTCGAATATATAACAGAAACTAGAAACATGCCATAACACTAGCAAAATATAACGCATGATGAAAATACTAGAGTATGAAAAACCGACGAACAATCTCAATCAAAAGATGAAACATGAGGAGAACCATGAGCAATGATGCGAGAATCACCAAGCCTAATACCTAACGCTTCTAAATCCGACTACCTAACCCAAGTTGGTGTGAACCGATGAGTAGGGGTATTGGGAACCAGAATGGATTTTGACTTTCTAGGAGCGTTCTTAAGATTATAGCAAAACCGTCTAAGATGACCTCTCCTACCGCAATGAGTACAAGTGTAGATATGGTGAGGAGCGTGTCCTATAGGTCGATTATACCTCTAGTTCCTAGGTGGCTCTCTCCTAAAGTTCCTAGGAGGCTCTCTTGTTTGCATGGTTTTGGCTTTGGGTGCAGGTGGGGAATGATTATTAAAGCCAATACATCTCTGATTATCTTTGATTTCTACGGTGGCTAAGATTTTGTCAAGATTTTTAGACCTAGCCTCCAAATCAAACTTAACTTTACTCGAATCTCTCAGTTTTTTCTGAAGCTCACCTATCCTTGACTCAAGTAAATGCGTAGAATTCTCAAACTCAAGAAGCTCCTTTTTCATAGTCTCCATCATGCCTCGAAGACTATCTCTCTCACCCTCGACATATTCTAGCATCTCTCGAATTTTCTTTTCTCGTGCCCTAAGATCCTCAATTAAAGCATTGGAATTATTTATTTATATGGCACATTATTTCAAAGTAGATCCTAATTTCACATTTGTTTTCTTTGCTTTTAAAGTTTCTTTATACAAATCTTTTAAAGCAGTTTGCAAATCTCTCTCGTCTTCGCTCTCATCCTCACTCACCTCACCCTTAATTTCAGGTGTATCAACTTTTGTGGCTGCGGAAGAATCATGCAAAGGTATGTCTTTATCACTTACATGACTAGCTACAAAGGTGGTAAGTTCACGCTTACTAGCATAAAAGTTTTCTTCTTCTGGGTCACTATCACTAGGAGTAGAAACACGATTTATCGGTTTATTAAAATTATCCCTAAGTTTGGTGGGACACTCATCTATCTTGTGACCAAACCCTTCGCACCAAAGACACTTTTCACAATCACACTTATTAACCAATTTTTTAAGAGAAGTTTTCATGTCTGATTTCCAATTAGATGATTCAAACAAGTGAATTCTAAAATCATCAAGACCACCGAAAGGCATACCTAAAGACACGGGATCACCAACACAATAAGATACTGAAACAAGCTCGGATACCAATTTGAAAAGGCCCTTTGGTGTGTACTTTAGGTAAAACCAACATTGTTCCAATTTTTAGTGAAAACAAATTTTAACTTCTTAAACCCTAAACATGCATCTAAGTGATTAAATCCATTCCATGAATAAAGCATGCGATAAAAGAAATAATTTCAGAAAAAATACCCGAAGGTCAAAACCTTTTTATTTCTCTATAATTTGTAAGACGCAACATACACGGATTACAATGAAATAGGGTGACATACGAAATACCCGCGAGTGTCAGTTTTGATGTCGTCGCCTGGAATCTCCCATAAGAACACAAGATGGTCAGCAATGAAGAAGAAAATGACTTCTCCTCAAGTTACTTCATAAGGACTCTCTCCACAACAGCACGCAGCTGTCGGGTTGTAGAGTTCTCCCCAGTAAGTGCAAAACGATATAGTCAATTAATTGTCTTCCTATAAACGTGTTCAAGATCACTAACTTTGGAATTGAGTAATACGATCTTGAATAAACATCGGATGAGGAAAAACTGTATGGGAATGAGTTTTCGAAACCGTTCTTCCTATCAAAACTTTTGCAAAGACGTTTTCATTTATAACTGAGTTGCACAGAGTCCAAGAAAATGAAAACACAAAAATCGAGGCGACGGGTCATTCGAGCGAGAAGTGGATCTCGTTCGTGTGACACGAGGATGTCGTTTGAACGACCCACTGTCTCATTCGAGCGATAGTGATTAAAATAATATTTTTCTTTTTAAATAAATCCTCTAATTTCCTTTAAACTCTTTGCAACTTAGAAATATTTTTAAAACATAAAAAGATTTAATTTCCAAACATTTAAATTATCCATCTTTTAATCAACATACAAGATTATCCAACTACTCACAAGTATTCATACATGAGTGATTTTAAACATATGCAACACGTTTTCACTTGAAATCTTCTTCAAAGCTTTAAATTGCACATTCTTGGACTTGAACTTTGTCGTAGGCTTCAATTAAACTCCATAATAAAACTAGCCTAGGCTTAATTTATTTTGTCCAGAATTAAGCCAATTAAAACAAATGGACATGATAAGAATTATGTTCTTACACTTGTAACTTGAATATTTTGTTTTAGTGGATTTTTGGTTTGTGACTTAGAAGTCACCGTGGATGTTTCCTCAGTTGGGTGAGGTTTTACCACGTTAAAAATTGTGTGCACTTAATCTTTCTGCATCATCTCATCCTCTTCTAGTTGGTGTACTGAGTTAAACTGGATTAAACAGTTTTAGTTTTTTTTTCAAAACTAGTTATATAATCTTGAAGATATCTCGTACATAATTTGATTATACACGTCTTATGTTAAACAGTTTGATTTATAGAAAAGAGTTTCCCAAAAAACAGTTCGGAGCTACTTAGATAGTTTAATCTTGTATTAAAGAACTTAAGTGGTATTTTTCACCCCTTCCTCGGGCTTGGCAGGACAGGCTTCAAACAAAATAAACTTAAAGTCCTCAATTATTAAAACAATGTCTAGGATTCTTTTCCAGTTAATATAGTTTATGCTTGTAAGTTTGTTATCTTTTAAGATTGAATCAAGTGGGTTGAATAAAGATCCCATTTTTAAATATGAGAATCATAAACTTTGAAAACATAATTAATTTCAAAATAAACGCGTGAGAATTAACTTCAATTTACTTTCAAAGTGGCATCCCTCTACTACCAATTCAGATAAAATCTTGTCGAACATCATTATTCCCTTATGAAGTGATATTTCTCAATGGAAGCTCAATCACATCACCTTAAACTAGACAAACTTTCATTTTTTTAATTATGTACCTCGGACAATTTTGGAACTTTTGTCCAATATAATTGAATAGTCGATATCTTTTGGCCCCGCACCTAACAACGGTGACTCCAATGGTAAGAATATCATAAGTTATGTTTATCTGTTTACCATCGGTTCGTTCAATGAATTCAAACCCACGCGTTCATAACTTTCTCGATATGAGGAAAAAATGCACTCATATTTAATTTCAATGAACTATCACTTATGTCTTTTAAATTTTCTTTGATGCCGCGATTAAAACCATTCAATTGTATGGGGAAAATCAAGCTAACGTGAGGAATTAATCGCATCACAATTTTAAAATACTGATGGAGATTGCGGGATTTATGTTGAAATCTCTCTCCCACTTGATATTTAAAAATTTGAGGGCATTTGAAAAATAATTTATTCAAATGTAAAAGCCCAAAATTAAATCCTTGGTAATTTTTCAATTTACTTATATAAATTAAATTTTTTTCCCTCATATTTTTAATTTTTCAATAATAAAAACTATTTCTAAAATAAAATCCAGAGATCTCAATTTAATTTACACCTTCAAATAAATTACCAGATTAAATTCAATTTAGAAAATAATAAATTAAAATAAATTTTTTGAGAAAATTCGTGATTTAACTTGATCTCTCAATAATAAACCATGTAGTCAACAAGTTTGGGTGTTCCTAATTAATTAATTAATTAGCACACGAAATCATGAAAAATACATAAAAATGAGACATGTAGATAATAAATAAATGCAAATAGAAATAAAAATTGCACCTTTTCATCATGACCAAAATTCCTCCTTGAGAAAAATCTTTAAAGAATGAGGACTCTTTGAAAAATAATCCTGATTAGAGAAGAAGTTTTTTTAAAGAAGAATGCCAAAAAAATAATTCTGAGGAATCCAAATGTAACAAAACTCTTGAAGAAGCCAACAGGAAAAAAAACTCCCACATCCCACCCACCTTACATTGTCGGTCGCTATAGTGGTTGGAGAAGGTCGTTATCGTGGTCATGACCCCATTAAAGCGGCCTAGGTGAGTCATTGTAGTTGTTGTGACCTTTTCCCGGTGCCTCAATTCTTCTCTTTTTCTTTCCTATTCCTTATTCTTTTCTCTACTATTGTAAACTCTTATAAAAACTGCATTGATGGCATCCAAGCTTTAGAGAATCCCATGAAAATCCTCCCCATGAAAAACTAGTACAAAATATTAATATACAAATTATATCAACTCATAATCTCCTCTAATACATAGATTAAAAGTAATAATTACAAAACCCAAATTATTACAACCAAATCTAATCTAGAGCCGAAAATAACTGTGGATAAACCACTGTAGGATATATTCACATAACATACGATCATGTGACCATGAAGGAAGGGATATAAATGTTCGCATCCTACAAAACTATGTTTATACATAAATACATACATCCATGAATATATTTTTTAACATGCAACCTAGGGTTTGAATGTGAACAACGTAGGTCTTCTTAAAAATGATCATTTTACAATGTGGGCTCTGATACCAATTACTAGGGATCAATATATGCAAAATAAAAAATTTGAATTCATGAATCTTTTAATGATTATGAAAGAGGAATAGCAAGATAAAATATCTAGGATTGAAAACGAAACCTAGGGTTATAAACACAATACCTTTGCGAATCTGGTTGCAATCCGATATGGAGAAAGATATTTGTTAGTGACGACGGGTTGTCTTATGTTGGTTCTCCAAAAGATTTCTTGTGACCATAAAAAATCTTAGATCTTTTAATATAAGATCCTACCAAATCTAATTAGGTGTGGGGCATCTTTTGATATGAAAACTCTTACTTTTGAGTGAGATGTGGACCTCTCTCTATTGACCTCTTCACAAAAATGTGAATAGAGTTTTATATCCCCTTTTCTAACCCTTAATAATGAATGTTTAAGGACCCCTAATTTTAAAATTTTCACATTAATTCCCTTTTGAATGCGGAATAGAGATGGTTTCACTAAACAGCTACATAAACTAAAATTAACTTCTTCACAAATTAAAACTAAAGTAAAACAAATTTAATTTTCTCATAATTAAAATTATACTAAAAAATAAATTTGTGAATTTTTTACTTAGGGCACAAAAAATTCAGTTTAACCCAAGTCCTAGAAATTTTCCTAACAAGATTAATTCATTTTTCTACTTAGGACAAACCAAATTTTATCCAATAAAATTAATGACTTGAATTAAATTAATATTTATCCAAATTAAATTAGCCCCAAATCAAATATTCCAATTTTATCTTTTTACCTAAGCATGCATCTAATGTGATTTTGAAAAAGATAAAATAAACAAACCACTTCGCCGCGATGTCAAGGAAAAACCCACAATGGGAAAAAACCTCGAACGGCCTTAGCCTTAAATCCAATAAGTATGGTTTTATGATTACAAGACAGATGACTTCCATAACTCGACTTGACTCCATCCAAGTCCCTGACGCGTCTTCTTGTAACTACCTACGCTTAATCGATAATCCCAGAGTCCACCGAAACCTTGGAATCCACCAATGAAGCTTTAGAGAACAACCGTAAATCACACACGGTGCCTTTCACCGTATGAGAATGCCGCAGCCAAAACAATGAACTTCTTCTTTATAGGATGTAGAAGTAAACCCAAACTTCTCTTCAAACGGTAGAGTCGAACCCGGTGCCAAACAAACTCCAAGCAATATATATATATATATATATATATATATATATGGACTTGGATAAACTAAAACCATGTATTGCGTGTAAACAAAAGTGTTTAAGAATTTTCTTGAAAAACAAACACTCAAAACTTGTACCTTTTCATGGAGGAATTACCCTCACAAAACTCTCTCTTGGAGATTGTAGAATATGAAAAAGTTAGTTTGAAAGAGTTGGTTCCCGCACTTAGTAATTCTGAAAAAATTTATAGGGGAAAAAGTAGTGGGAACATGGAGAAAACTGCCAAGAAACTATTCCCGCCAAACTCGTTGAACGACATTTTAGTTCAAACGACCTTACCTACGATGTTTCAGTGAGAAAAAGGAAATCTCGTTAGAAGTCTCATTCAAACGACCTGGGAATCTCGTTCAAATGAGATTCCAGTTCGTTTGAACGGCTTGTCAAAAAATGTAAAATTCTTTGTAAGCCCAAAACTCCCAAAACTTTTTATGACAAGTTCTAAAAAAATATTTTCTGAGTAAAACAAAGTCGTTAAAACTATTTATAAAAATTTTATAAAATACACCCAATAAATTTCTAAGCTCTTGTATATATAAAAATTCATTCATACCTTAGGAGCATTGAAACCAATGATGTTGACGTAGAAACGAGGTACAATAAACCCGGTATATGATAAAATTTTATAATCTTGGCCGCTACGTATTCAACTAACATGTCATAGGCTTGGATGGATACACTTGAACACTATCCTATGACTCAAATATTTTTGTTCGGAATTGAGCCAACACTACATTAAGACTCAATCGGAGACTTGTGTCCTTACAAATGTACAACTTAAAACTTTAGCTTACACGAATATATATTAATATAAGTTGTGGATTTGCGCCAAATTGAGCTTTCAGTAAGTATATGCCTAACTGCTTAGGTATATATATAGACTATACTAGGGACATAAGATAAATAATTAAATTGTCTTCCAAATAAAAACTCAAAAATCCCAAATTACAACCCCATAATTTATTTTTTTATTAAATCATAATTAATTCTATTAAATAATTATGACTGCACTCCAATTTAATTATCTAAAAAATACTCATATATAATGGTCTTATTTGCAAATTTGATTATGGAACAAAATGTGATTCCCGACGTTAAGCCTACGATAACCGCTTGGTCAAATTAATTAATCGCTATTTGATTTTAACTATCATTTAATCAATTCCTCGATTCTAATACTTAACTCATTTTGCTACTCGACCTGATTGTAAAATAATAAACTGATCATGTTTAACTAGTGCAAACAAATCTTATAAGTATATAGAGGGTATCGATGATATCTCCTGGATGTGGATACCTCTGAATTACGATCTCCAACCTACTTATATAACTCTTGCACATTGCGGGGATGTATTGGCCCAATATAAAATCTAATTCCCGGCATGTCAATCAAGGTAACAGTTGTGCGAGTATCCCAATCCTCGTTACTCTCGGGATTAAAAATATATGTAACCTCTATAAATGGTGTGAGATTACCTAAGTCTAATAAAGACATCTCTTAAGATTAAATCTCAAATGAGTAGTCAATTATAAATTTAAGGTATAAAATGATAATTCAATGAATTAAAGGTATACATAACTGATACCTTTAATTATACCTTTAATTTATGAATTTTATAATTCAATAAATTAATTTGATGGATTGGATTGAAGGTATAAAACGTAGTTTTATACCTTTAATTTATGAATTTTATTTTATTCAATCCAATCCAGCAAATTCAATAAAATAAAATTCAATATTAGTCATTTAATCTTAACATAATTAATAAGGTGTATAAGACTACAAACTAATAAAATATTCTATCTAAATACGCTATAACACATGTTTCTTTTTTAACATACTTAATATATAGTCTGTTTGGATTGGTTTCATTGGTTCTTATATATACAAAACATTAAGGTTGATTTTGAAAAATCAAATCCAATCTGATCCAATTTAGGTCAGTTTTCAATTGGATTAGATTAAGTTAGATTGGATCGGTCGGTTTAATCGGCTTGGTTTCGATCTTGCACGCGTCTAAGTGATGTGGACATGGTAATTTTCTATTGGTCAATCACAACAGAACATTCTTTGAAAAAAATATTATTTATGATTATCGACTCACAAATGACTAAATCACATATAACACCCATAACATTCACAAACTAACCTCCAGCCAACTAACAAACAACAATAACAACAAGCATAAACCAATCTCTAATAGACTCACAAACAACAACCACGCCATTATCTTCCTCTTCTAAGAAAAGACAACAAGTAGTAAAAATGGACTTCCAGCACCTAGAGTCTGGTCTGAGGTCTACCCTAATAGGAGTCATAATACTCAAAGCTCATGATAACATCCCTGAGAGGAATATAATGTGGATAGTAATGAACCTCCATGATCCAACTAGATCGCATGTCTTATAGATTCCTATCAGCGGTGAGTCCACAAGCAGGAGGACACCACGTGCCACCGACAGGCAGAAAACCTCAGGCTCCAGCATCATCTAGAAAGAATAGATAAAGAGCTCTATGGAGACAAACATAAACGACATGACTGAACCCTTATCTCTTAAATGAGAAATATATGCAGCCGAGGAAGGAATTCACGACTTAATCAGGAGCGCTATAGGCACAGGAGCCCGCCAGAAAGAATAAATCAGGAAAGAGTTCACTGCAAGAGGGATCTCCATGAGAGATGCACAATGACCTCACTCTTCAAGTGGCCAAATCCACTCAGGAATTGGATAGGGACCTCATCATTCAAATGAATTCTCATTTCTCAAGATTAATAGAAGAACCAGAGCGTCCTAAGAATTTCACCACCCCAGATTTAAAATCTGTGATGGGAAGATAGATCTTGTCGATCATATTCACCAGTATCGACAAACTATGACTCTCTAAAGAAATAATTAGGCCCTCATGTGTCACATATTCCCTTTTAGTCTAGGTAATATCGCACAAAAGTGGCTAAGAGTTACCATACAAATAGTTCAACAACTTCAAGTAGCTCGTGGAGGCTTTTACTATAAGAATTATCAACATTAGTTCCCATCCAAAGATGATGGATTCACTCCTCACCATAAGGAAGAAACCCCATGAAACATTGAGGGAATATGCTTGGAGGTATTAGGAAACTTATAATAAAGTGGATTGTTTTTATAGGTAGGAAGTTGTGTCTTCACTCAATATCATCGTTTTGAGTAACTCTATATTGCACCAGTCCCTAATTAAGAAAGAGGCCAGTACTATCGACAATCTTTTGTCTAGGATCAATAAGTATGTTAAAAACATGGTGGCTGGCACCTATCGTGACAATGGTTGCTCAAATACAATCAAGAACGAAGAAAAAGAGAATGCCCCGAAGAAGGGGCAAGAAAAAAAATGGAGGATCTAAAAGCAACGACAAGGTGGATCCTAGTAAGGCCAACCAAGCGATCAACATTGTCTTTAAACATCCGATCTACAAAATCTTATAAAATATTAATGATAAAAAAATATTTCAAGTGGCTGAGGAATATGGAAGGAAATCCGTCAAATAGAAACATTTCCATAAGGTGTTCCTACCATAAGGAGCACGGTCATAAAATACGGAATTGTAAAGTGCTAAAATACCCCTAGAAGAATTGGTCATGGAAGGCCATCTACATGATTATGTTAAAAACAAAAGTGTAAAGACCTACATAGACGATGACCAAAAGCCTAACAAAGTCCTAGACAGTTATGAGATGGGACACGAATTTACAGTCATCCACGATGCCTCAAGTCCGAACAAGATTTGGGGTAACACTGTTCAGATGGAATTAAATAAGGCTAATATGGTCATAAAGGATTTCCATATTGACCCTGCCAAGACTCTAATGGGAAAGTGTTGTCACCCAAAAGACATTAACTATAACAAGCATTTAGTCTTTACCTAAAAAGAACTGGTCAAAGTCAGAACTCCACATCACGATGTGCTAGTAATCACTCTCGTAATTATCGAATGTGATGTAGAAAAGCTACTTTTAAAAAAGGGAAGTTCTTTAGAGGTCATGCACTTAAAAATATTTAACAAGATAAACCTCAATATGGAATATGTAAAGGAAATGACCATCCCTATAGATGGATTCGATGGAAAGATGAATATGTCTCTAGGAAATGTGGTGTTACCTGTGTGAACTGGAAATATCTCAAAGTTGATCAATTTTTTAGTCATGGGCATTAATTCCACCTATAACGTAATCCTTGGATGAGGTTGGATTAATTCCACAATGGTTGTTCCCTCCACTTATCCCCCGTCCAAGTAGTAAAAAAGGCGATTAAGGACGGTTCCACTTCGTTCATGTAGCAAATAAAGTATTAAGATAGGGGTGGAAGAAAAAAGGGTGGCTCCCATAAGCAGAGTTGTGGAACTATTGCAAGAAGTCATGATCGAAGACTCACTCGAAAAAGAAGTTTATAATCGGTAGCTCCCTTATAGACTACAAAATTGAATAATTGATCTATTTTTTCAAAGAGAATCAAGATTGATTTGTCTGGAAGTCGTACGACATGCTTGGGATTGATCCTGATGTCATGTGTCATCAACTTCAGATAGATTCGATAATTCCACCGATCACATAAAAAGGTAGGCAGAATATCTCCAAAGAAGGCGAAAGATGTGGAAGACGAAATGGGGAAACTTCTAGAGGTAAATTCCATTAAAGTTTTTCAATTCCCCAAATGGATCTTTAACATAGTTTGTTTCAACTTATAAAATACCATAAGTGTATGCTCTATTGTAGAATAATTTCGACAAATACGGGTCGAACCCGCAGATATTTTCCCACTTTAACATTTAAAATAATTACAACAGTCCAACTAGAACAAATGGGGCAGAGAATAAAGACTACAATTATGAACTAAACTAAATCAGAGCAAATACATAAATATGAGAGTAGCACACAAAAGTTATAAATAATATGTAAAAAATCAGGATTCGGGATTCATTTATAACGCAACTAATATTGAACACTAATTTAATGTTATCATTCCCTATTTATAACTCAAATTAAACTGACTCTCATCATGTTTAATTCGAAAAATATAATGGTTACATTCGAAATATTTTTAACGTCTCCAATGGATAGCTAAAATCTATATTACCTTAGAAAATAACAAATTGTAAAGTTCATAAATGTATTTAAGCATGGACTATCAAAACAATCAAGTGCGAGCATAATCCATCAAAACATAGTATTTTTATATTTCAAAACTTCATTTGACAAAATAATTTTGAAAGTTTTAAAATGCACTCTCGTGTCCTTCTAAAAATAATATTGATTTTTTATAAGAATTAAAATGTGTAGGGAATAAAAAATAATTAAATTAATGTGACAACATTAGCTAACGATGATAAACTTCACATTAATCCTAATAGAAGAATTAAGTTACCATAATGAAAGAAAAAAATAATTTTCAAGAATGAGTAGAAATTTTCATTAGTAAATCAAACTTACAAAGAATTATCTCAAAATAATTGAGAAAATGCTCCCCAAAATTACAAAGCTTTGACCTTTTAAAAACTGTGTGTGAAATAATGAGCCCAAGGTCCTTTCTAAAGGCCATGAGGTGAAGTATTTGGTTTGGGGTGAAAATCTCTTTGATGTTAGAACCAAACACTCCATATCATTTTATCTTTGATCGGAATAAGGTACTCAATTTTCCCCAATTAGATGACTCTTATTTTTACTTACCGAATAGGCTTGCTGAATTTTTCCCAATCCGAAGAATAAAAAAATTTTAATTTTTTTTAATGGATTTTTTCAAACGATTATAAAAATAGCTTTTTCGTACTTTTCTCCAATTGGTCATGATTTTGCACCAAATTCCATCATTAACTGTAAAATTTTCATTAGGCAACATTTTCCACATATTAGCTCAAGAAAATTATAAATTATCAAAATGTACATTTTTGCCTTTATTATCATTTTGAATCTGAATTCAATCATTCTTGCTTTTTTTTTATTTAACCAAATGGGTCCTAAAAAGTTGTTAAAAAAATAAAATGGGTCTAACAAAGTATAAATTTGGGTATAAAATATACAAAATAATGCACTCATCAACTCATCGTTAGAAAGAGTAAATGGGAAGTGGAGAGTCTGTAAAAACTTCACTGACCTGAACAAAGCATGTCCCAAAGACAACTTTCATTTATCGAAGATTGACCACTTGGTCAACTCCATATCCAATCATGAACGGATGAGCTTCTTGAATGCTTACATGGGCCATTATCTGATCCCTCTGTTCTGACCTGACCAGGAGAATATTTCGTCCATTACTGCCCTCGGGTTATACTATTACATAGTTATGTCATTTGGGCTCAAGTAAGCATGAGTAACCTAACAATGGTTATTCACCTAGTTGTTCAAACATAGGTTGGGTGATTTAAAAACCTCATCCAAAGACCCCCCGCCCCAAGAACCTCCTTAGGTCCCTAGCACTCACCCATTCACCGAAATCCCTATGCTATACTTTGAGTACCGATTTAGAGCCTATCAGGCGCTCTCGGGACCCGTTTTTCTTCGATTATTTTTTTTACCTAAGATGAAGATCAATGAATCTTCAAAGGTTTTGAATTCCTTTTCCAACTATCTACCCCGTGAGTGAATCAGCCTTACAGTTCGGACGAACAGTCCGTTTTACTATCAAAAATTGATCTGGAGATCATTGGGTGCTCTCGAGACACATTTGACTATAGCCACCCTGATCGTCTGAGTGGAAACTTAATAAATCTTTTAAGTTCTATAAATTCCATTTCTAACGGTCCACATGTGTCTTGAAACAGCCTTACGGTTTGGATGAACGGTCCCTTTTACCCCAAAAACTTATTTGGAGGCCATCGGGCGCTGCTCCTGGGTCCCATTTTACCATGATCAACTCTCCAGCTTGAGCTAAGCTAAATGAATCTTGTAAGGGATTAGAGTACCTTTTCCAATAGTCCACATAGTATGTGAATCATCCTTACAGTACCGACGAATGACCCACTTTACTCCAAAGGGTCACCAGATGCTTTTGGGACCTATTTTATCTCATTTCACTTTTCAAATCCAACAAAGTTGAATAAAATCTTGAAGGGATATGAACACCCTTTCAAATGGTCCATCCCGTTCTCAAATTGGATTTACAGTACAGATAAATGATCCATTTTGCACTGAAAATTTCTTATCTAGTGACCAATAGGCACTTTCGGGCCTCATTTGACTTTTGTCACTCCCGAACTCGGGAGTGGCTCAATGGATCATTAAGTGGATCTGAATAACATTTCCAACAGTCCATACCATGCACAATTCTGACTTATGATTTTTATTTTACGACCATTTTTCAAAAAATCTATCCGAGACTGCCGAATGGTACCCTAGGACCCAGACTGTCGGCAATATGTCTCGGGTTCTATATCGATAGGCAGGTCTAGGATCCTATTGATCGACACCCCCTTGGCCCTATAAATAGAGGGCATTACCTCGCCTTGAAAAAGTCCCGTTGAACGTCCTTCTCATCCATTCAGAGAACATTCTTTCAAATTTAGAGTTGTAAACCTCCAAAAAAGCCCATTTCACACATTCATTCAATCCTTTTCAAACTTCATTTAGTAAATACCCCTCATATCCTTATACCCCAATCCCCTCGTTACGAGATCAGCGTATCTATAATCAAGATCTACTTTAAGTCTTCGAAAGGAGGTCTAATTCTCCATCATCATCTTTAAATTCTCTTATTTTAGTATGAGTTTCTTTATTTCTATTTTAGCTCTTTATTTCATTACATCACATACCTTAATCTCAAACCTTTATTAGTAGTATTTTCACAAACTTCATTTTCATAAAAATCAAAAACAAGAAAATGAGGGTTTACCTATCAATTCTAACAGAGGGATTCTCACTGCACATTCTCACACTTGAAGCACGTTTATCCCTACACACATAATAGAAATCCTCCATTTGGATTTATGGGTTAAGCCCCACTTGACGTTATCTTCGAACTACATGAACTTTGATGCCCCTTGGGCTACGTAGGCATCTTGGGTAAATCTCAAGACTCGAGTCCTCCGTTATTCTCACTTGTTATATTATTTTTATTATATATATATATATATATATATATATATATATATATAATGGATTCCATATTCTTGCATGCTTGTGTCTTCTTCCATGCATACATTCGTTCCTCCATAACGACTTGTTATTCGAAAAATACCTATATTATATTTTGAATTATTATGTTTTGGAAACACTCCTAAGGATGAGCTCACTTCGTCATTTTCCATGACGCAAGTTGAATGATTTCATTCTCCATCTATGTTATGCACATAACCACACACTTTATGGAGTTTAATAGGAAGAGATTAGCACATTCCTGACCAAGCGTAAATTCTTCTGAATTTAGCCCCTTAAGTTAGTGATTTTAATATCTCGAACAAGGTAATTGAATCATTTTTAGTCCATATCACTCTATTGTTCGTTTCTAACAAAATTCCCTAGTTTTTGTGTAATTGCGAAAAAGTTTTCAGGAATGGAATGCAATAAAAGAAAAGAAGAAAACTAGCAGAAATGTGAAAGGGAAAAAGTGTAAATTCCATTCGGAATTCAGAAGCAACGTCAAAATTGAAGTTGAAGAGCATGAGTTCACAAGAGCATAGGAAGAAACGGCATTCAAATCGGAGTTCTAGATCAAAAGATATGGTCAGTCAAAGTTTCAAGGAAAAAGTCAAATCAGAAGAATTTCGGACCGATCCGGTTTGGATCCGGATCCATCCGAATTGACAAAGTCCAGTAGCCCCCGGATTGAGGACGAACCGATGGAAGCAAAAACTTCGGACCCATCCGACTAGGCCCAGACCGATCGGGTAAAAAGAAAAGAACCGATCCGGTGTATTCGGACCGATCCGAGGGTGAGCCGGACCAGTCCGGTCGTGTGAAATGCAGACAATTAATGGTTCAATTAAAATAGAGCAACTCTTGGAGAAACGAACCAACAAGCATTATTGGCTATCAATTTCGATACTTGGTGCTATAAAAGCTAGTGCCCTATATCATTTGAGAGGACAGACCAACCAAGAAAGTAGAGAGAGAATTGTAGCAAATTGTTAGTTGTTGGTAGATTACAAAATAGCTAAAGAATTTGAGAGTTAGTTTTTGAGAGAAACATTCAGAAGTTTAAATTTCTTTCATAAGAACCCTAGTTTGTACTGCTGATTAAGGAGAAGTTATCTGGATTTCAACTTCATTTACTTTCCTACTGCTGAATACAAGTAATATCATTATATTCTCTGTTAATTTATTATTTGCAGATTTATTTCCCATGTCTTGTAGTTCCATAATTCTGAGTTTGAATTTGTTCTTCTATCCAATTATGAGTAGCTAAATTTCCCAAGGGTTGGGGTACATGAACTCAATCCAAGGCAGATTATCTATGTACAAAATAGAGGTTAAATTAAAATATTGATTGAATCGTGAAAGAAAATTATACAAAAACTGTCAATCTTTTAATCTCTCTTGCCCTAGGCACTTGAGATGTTTAAGAAATCTTTGATAGTATAATTTATCATTCACCGCTTTATACCTATTTTTGATTTCATATGATGCGGGCTTGAACCTCATATATGTAATGCTTAGAAGTTATAAAGGTTGGATCTAATCAATTATTTTAATTTACAAGTCTAGTATTCTCTATGATAATTTGCTAAGGATTGAGGGATTGTATTCTACCCTGTTTTCTCCCATTTGATTAAAAGTTTTTCTTGCAATTTTTAGACTTCCTTCATTAAAATTTCCAGTTTGCTTTTGTTAAAGAAAAGTTTTATTTCGCTAGAAATCTTCCAAAACCATTAATCATCTTTTTGTTTATTTTAAGAAATCATTTTCAGATCTAATAAGTTTCCTGATTACTAGTTGACATTTTCATTCCCTGTGGATTCGATCCCGACTTACCGGGTTATTACTTGAGCGATAGGTTTGCATTTGAACCTAGAGTGAACGCACTTTTAAGACAAATTTTTAGTCGTGTCAAGTTTTTGGCGCCGTTGCCGGGGACTGAAAAATTGTTAAATTTTCAAGAAAGTTATTTGTATCTACAAGTGATTTCTATATAAAAAATAAAAAAAAAATTATTTCATCTCTTATGTGCTTATGCTGAATTCATCCCCCACCCAAGTTCACGAAAATCCTATTGCCGAAGAAAGTTCTGAAAATTCTGAGTCTTTTCCTTTTTGGGTTCCACCTCCTTCGCCTAATAATTCCATTACTAGTCGTACATTGAGTCAAACCCGGAGTGAGAATTCTGAACCTTTTGGTAGCGATATGTCGGAACATGGTAGTGTTGGTGTTGGTGCTGGAGAGGATGAGATACCCTATCTTCCTATGAAAGATTTGTTATTTCCGGAGCGAACTGTTACCCCTGGTTGCATTTTACTCCCGTATAATGCCGGACAGTTCCATTTTCGGAATGGCATGATCCAAATCCTTCCTACATTTCATGGGATGGATTCTGAAAAACCATATCTCCATATTCGAGAGTTCGAAGATACATGTGAGACTTTTGGAGACCAAGCTTGTCCACAAGATGTAGTCCGGTTGAAGCTCTTCCCTTTTTCCTTAAAGGATAAAGCTAAAACTTGGTTATGGTCTCTACCCCCAAATTCTGTGTTATCTTGGAGAGATATGCAAAACAAGTTTATATCAAAAATTTTCCCACAACACAAAACTAATTCTGTTAAAGCCCAAATTCAAGCTTTTCGACAAAATGAGAATGAGGCTTTTGATAAATGTTGGGAGAGATTTCAGGAGTTAGTTAGTGCGTGCCCACATCACGATTTTGAAAAGCATCATTTAATTTCATTTTTCCATCAAGGCCTTACATTAGCGTGAAACAACTTGTCCAAACCATGTGTGAAAGACCTTTTTGGGAGTTAAATTCGAGCGATGCTGAAGCTCATGTGAAATATATAGCTGAAACTACCCAAGCATGGGATACTTCTGATCCCAATAGTCAAAATAGAAATCGACAAGTGTCCAACTTGCCTGCTGCGTTCGGTATTTATCACTTGGACAGGGACACTTTATTGGATCGAAAACTTGACCAATTAGATAAGAATTTTAGAGATATGCTTGAAGTGCGATTGAGAGATGTGTTTGGGTCCGTACAAGCTGGAAAGGAGAAAGTGTGTGCCATTTGCAATGCGGGTCATTCTACCAAAGGATGTCCTACCATTCCTGCATACAAAGCAATGTATACTGAACAGGGTGAGGCAATAGGGGGTTTTCGAGGAAATTATAATGCACAACAAGGGAATGCATATAATCAGTCGTGGAGGAATCTTGGATTCAATTATGGACAACCTCAAGGTGGGATGGTTCATAATCCACAAATGACTCTACCACCACCTCCTAAATTTCAGCAAGTGGCTCCTCCAATGCCAAATTCTATGCAAGTACCACCTCATGGTCCATATGTAGCTCCACTTAGGAGAACTCTTGAAGATAATTTCAATCAATTCATCCAATTCAGAAAAGAGAGAGATGTTAAATATGATCGAATGTTTGCTGAAATGCATACTAGCATCTCTAGGTTGCAAGCTGCGGCGAATACTTAAGAGAAAGGTAAACTTCCACCCCAAGGACAAAGACCTCCTCTTCAAGGTCAAACCACGGTTGGCTCCACATCATCGGATTTGCAAGAACAATGTCAAGCTGTTACTACTCTTCGTAGTGGCCGCGTGATTGATCTATCACCAAAGCTTCCAAAGGTGAATGATGATGGAGTTGAACCCGAAATTTCTAAGGAATCTGAAACTCCCGAGTATGTAGAACCTTCCTTAGAAAAGGAATTGAAAGATAAGGAAGTTCGACCTGAAATTGAAGTCAATTTGCCTATTGCTGCTCCATTTCCTCAACGCTTAGAGCCACCCAAGAAAGGGGCTTCACGTACCGAGGTGTTGGATGTGTTAAAGCAAGTAAAATTGAATTTTCCATTCCTTGATGCTATTCAACAAATTCCAGCATATGCTAAGGTTATCAAAGATCTTTTGACTGTCAAAAGACGGCTTAAGGTAAAGAAAAATGTTTTCTTAGCACAAAATGTGAGCTCGATTCTTCTCAACGATCTTCCACCTAAATTCAAAGATCCAGGTGCACCTACCATTTCGTGCGTCATAGGAGAGAAAATAGTGGAAAAAGCATTGCTTGATTTAGGTGCGAGTGTCAATATCCTTCCATACTCCATTTATAAGCAACTTGAATTAGGTGATTTAAAACCTACCCAAATCACTCTACAGTTAGCAGATAGAACAGTGAAAGTGCCTCGAGGGATTGTAGAAGACGTGATAGTTAAAGTGGACACGTTCTACTTTCCGGTTGATTTTGTCATTTGGGACACTGAGCTTGTACCCCATACGAGAAATCATGTTCCAATAATATTGGGCCGTCCATTCTTAGCTACTGCTAATGCTTTGATCAATACACGGAATGGCCAAATGCAACTCACTTTTGGAAACATGACTCTTGAGACCAATATTTTTAATGTCGCTAACCAAATGGGTGATGAGGATGAAATTCTTGAGGTTGATCTTATTGAAGAGGTAGTGGATGAGAATATTGAGAAAATCATACGAGGAGATGCTTTGGAAGTATGTTTAGTGCAAAGTGGTGAGGAAAAGAGTTCTTATACTGAATTTGAGCGTGAGATGGAAGAGTTGAAAAATTGGTTACAAGATGAAGAGAGTTTTGAGAGTTTGAGAGATGTTGACTGGATTTCTAGGTATGATGAATTACCTCCGAGGGAGACAACCATGAGTCCCTCTGAAAATAGATTTCCTAGTCTTGAGTTGAAGAAACTACCCTCACATGTCAAATATGCCTTTCTAGGAGAGAATGATACATTTCCTATTGTTGTGTCTTCACGACTAGAAAAGGGGCAAGAGGGTATGTTTTTGGATGTATTGAGAAAGCATAGAAGTGCTTTTGGTTGGACTATAGCAGATTTGAAAGGTATAAGTCCACTGATTTGTACCCATAAAATCCATCTTGAGGAAGAAGTGAAGCCCTCGCGTGAGATGCAAAGGCGTTTAAACCCAACCATGAAAGATGTAGTAAGAGCGGAAATCATCAAATTGTTAGATGCTGGAATTATCTATCCCATTTCGAATAGTAAATGGGTGAGCCCAATTCAAGTCGTTCCAAAAAAATCAGGAATGACCGTGGTTGAAAATGCTAAGGGAGAATTAATACCTCAACGCAGCACCACCGGGTGGCGTGTTTGCATTGACTACCGAAAGCTCAATGTCGGAACTCGAAAAGATCATTTTCCCTTGCCGTTTATCGATCAAGTGATTGAACGAGTGGCGGGCCATCCCTACTATTGTTTCCTAGATGGGTATTCCGGATATAATCAGATTGAAGTGGATGTACTTGATCAAGAAAAGACGACTTTTACATGTCCGTTTGGTACGTTTGCCTATAAACGTATGCCATTTGGGTTATGTAATGCGCCAGCTACTTTTCAAAGGTGCATGTTAAGTCTCTTTAGCGACATGATTGAAAAAGGTCTTGAGGTGTTCATGGACGATTTCAGCGTTTTTGGTCCATCTTTTCACCAATGTTTAGCTAATCTTGAAAGAGTTCTATTCCGATGTGTGGAAAAAGACTTAGTCCTCAATTGGGAAAAATGCCATTTTATGGTTACCGAGGGTGTAGTTTTAGGCCACATAGTCTCATTTAGAGGGATTGAAGTTGATCGAGCCAAAATTGAAGTAATAGCTGAGTTACCCCCGCCAAAATCACTTAAAGATGTGAGGTCCTTTCTAGGCCATGCTGGATTTTATAGGAGGTTTATCAAAGACTTTAGCGCCATTGCTAGACCTTTGAGTAATCTTCTCATGAAAGACACTCCATTTGAGTGGAATAAGGCATGTCAAGAAGCTTTTGATAAACTTAAAAGCATGCTTGTTTCCGCACCTATCATGTAAGCTCCGAATTGGTCACTACCATTTGAGCTTATGTGCGATGCAAGTGATTACGCTATTGAGGCTGTTCTTGGACAGGGGAAAGACAAGAAAGCTCATGTTATTTACAATGCTAGTAGAACATTATCTGGCCCTCAGCTTAACTACTCTACTACAGAGAAAGAGTTACTAGCAGTTGTTTTTGCTCTCGACAAATTTCGCTCGTACATTGTTGGGTCACCTATCATATGCTTCACTGATCATTCGTCACTTAAATATCTCTTGAGTAAAAAATATTCCAAACCCCGACTAATCAGGTGGATCCTAGTCCTACAAGAGTTTAATCTCTCGATTCAAGATAAGAAAGGAGTAGAAAACGTCGTCGCGGACCATTTGTCACGCCTCTCGTCCGACGTGCCTATTGATCCCATTCCCATAGACGAGTATTTCTCGGATGAAAATTTATTTGCCACTTCTTCTCTCCCTTGGTTTGCGGATATAGTTAATTATCTTGTCACTGGAGTCGTTCCATCTAGTTGGACTCCGCAACAGAGAAGGAAGTTCATTACTTGGTCACGCATGTTCTTTTATGATGATCCCTATTTATTTAAGTATTGTGCTGACCAAATCATCCGGAGATGTGTACCCGATGAAGAAATTCAAGGGGTCATTCGATTTTGTCATACGGAAGCATGTGGAGGTCATTTCTCTAAAAATAAAACTGCTGCGAAAATCCTTCAAAGTGGTCTCTATTGGCCCACAATCTTCCGGGATGTGAATGCTTTTTGTAAATCTTGCGATAGATGCCAAAGAATGGGAGCTATTACTCGCCGTGACATGATGCCATTAACCCCAATTTTAGTATTGGAGTTGTTTGATTGTTGGGGTATTGACTTCATGGGCCCATTTCCAACTTCTTTTGGTTTTCTATACATCCTCGTCACTGTAGATTACGTCTCAAAATATGTCGAGGCGATAGCTACAAGGAAGAATGACAGCAAGGTGGTGATCAAATTTATTCAAGAAAATATACTTTCTCGTTTTGGTATGCCTAAGCCCATAATTAGTGATAATGGGACTCATTTTTGCAATTGGCCTATAGAGAAACTAATGCGGAAGTATGGAATTGTCCTTAAAGTTGGAACAACTTATCACCCTCAATCGAATGGCCAAGCCGAGCTTGCTAATTGGGAAATTAAAAATATCTTGGAAAAGACAGTCGATCCTAATAGGAAAGATTGGTCTCTCCGATTGAATGATGAACTTTGGGCCTATAGAACCACATACAAGAATCCCCTTGGGATGTCCCCATTTCGATTTGTGTATGGCAAACCTTGTCATCTTCCGGTAGAAATCGAACACAAAGCCTATTGGGCTATCAAAAGGGTGAACTTCAGTACGGATAAAGTCGGTGAAACACGTAAAGTTCAATTGAATGAGTTGGAATAAATACGCAATGATGCGTATGAAAGTGCTAAAATATCCAAGAACCGAATGAAACAAGCTCATGACGGAATCATTCGTAAGAAAGAATTTCATTCGGGAAAAAAAGTACTTCTCTACAACTCGAGGTTGCACTTATTTCTCGAAAAATTGCGGTCAAGATGGTCAGCTCCATTCATTGTGAAAGAGGTATTTACCCATGGGGCTGTTGAACTCATAGATGAGAAAGGGGGAACCACATTTAAAGTTAATGGGCATCGTCTCAAGCCCTATTTGGAAGCAATTCTCAAGGAAGCAGACACAATCTGGCTATCGGACCCCATTTATGGGGGGGTTGACTGAACAAAAAGAGGTGAGGTCATCGCACCCCAGACATGTATGGGGTGATTGTAGTACATAGGAGTCTTAGGTTTAAGTCAGTCCCGGGGTTGAGAATCCGAAGGGTGAGGGGTAGTTCGTTTTCGATAAGCATTGAGGTTAGTCTGAAGTGTGAGGAGTGGAAAATTCATGTTTGAAAGAGAGAATAGAAGCATTTTTGAAGAAAAGAAGAGAGAAGAAGAATTTAGAAAATCAGCAGACCGGATCGATTCGGCTGACATTAAAAGAACCGATCCGGTTAGGCGGATCGGTCCGGGTGAATTAAAGAACCGATCCGGTAAGGCGGATCGGTCCGGTCCCAAAACCGGATCGGTCCGGTGGTCTGCAAAATTCATTTCCCAAGATCCACCTCTTCGATCCACACCTCTTCACTTTCCCCAATCCCTTCACTTCCTTCAAAAATTCATCCAAATTCATCCACCCTTTCATTCCCTCCAAATTCCTACTCACCCACTATAAATACACCCATCACCCTACCCATTTTCTTCACACCTTCACCTACACTTACCTTCTCTTCTCCATTACTGTTTCTATCCTCCATATCCATGGCTGCTCCTCAGAAGTATACCTCCATTGAAGTCCTTCCCGACGGACATGGAGAGTACCATTCCCGCCGCGAAAAAAATTGGTGCCGTAAGTTTTTCAGCCCTGCGCGAAAGATTCATATTGAACATCAAGTGTTGTGGGATCAAATGCCCAATTTTGTCACAGCCCTTTTCCTGTCCCGGGGCTGGTGTCGTTTCTTCAATGAACCTTATGAGGCAGTTTAGGAGAATGAAGTGCGACAGTTTTACGGATCTCTTGTTCGTACCGCTGAATTTGAATCCCAAGCCTATGTGGATTCCATCCCTATCCCATTCTCACTTGACCTTGTGGAACAGAAGCTAGAGTCTTTTGGTGTGGTCACTCCGGCCCAATTTGATTATCCGAGTCCCGATGCCGTTATCTCTAAGGAGGTTTGTATCTCGCGAATCCATCCCAGTGCGATTTGGAATACCGAGACCTTTCCCGTCGGTCACTTATCCGACAAGGCACGCTTCACCTTTCATATCGCTTGTGCCAATATCTTGCAAACATCCAATGATTCGGCGATGAGGCCTTGCCAAGCCACTATGATGTATCATCTGTTCGACCCTGCAACCGTGATCAACTTGGCCCGGACATTTTACACCGATATCCTTTTTGTGGCTTATGATAAAAAGGGCCGCGCTCCTCTTCCATATGGTCGACTCATTACATCCATGCTTCGGGATGCCGGGATTGCACCACCTCAAGATCTTATCAACTTTCCTACGCCTTTAGGTCAAGAGTCCCGCACTCGAAGTGAGCGGCAAATTCAGCTAGTCCGTGCAAGGCGCGATGGCGATTCGAGTGACGAAGAGAGCGACGAGGAGGATGTTGAGATGGGGGAAGGTCACGAGGAAGAGTATGATGAGACGACTGATCCGGATTATGTTCCGGTTGGTACGGGCTTAACTGAGCGCGTTCTCTCTCTTGAAACGCGTTTTGACGCACATGTGTCCTCCTACGAGAGGGACATGAGTTTGGTCCTGCGCATGCAGGCCGACTTGTATCGTCTCCAGGCGGGACCCGAGGCCCCTCTTCCTCCTTACTATTATAATCCATATGATCCTACTGCTCCCAGTACTTCCCATCACCCACCAGCCCCTTAGGCTGCCCTATCCCCTTTTAGGATTTTTCTATCTTTGTTTGTTTTTTTCTTTTATTTGTTTCCACAGTGTTGTCACCGTTTGTAATATACAGTTTTAGTCTATTATTGGCTTGTTTTATTTCTCGCACTCTTTATGTTATCTTCTTTATCTCTCTTATCCTTTGCTTGAGGACAATGCAAATCATTAAGTTAGGGGGGATGACAGGTGCGTTTTCATAAAACTTCGCATATATAAAAAATAAAAAAAATAAAAAATATATATATATTTTTCTTCAAAATAAATAAAAATTGGAATTTAAATTTTTCAAAAAATGTCACCTTTATTCTATTTAAAGTCTCAAATTTTAACAATCTCAATTGCACTAAGCCAAAATTGACCGAATATGGAAATTGAAAGAAAATTGATGACTTAACGAATAAGTGTGGAGATTGATCAAACCCGGTGAGATTTCGAGCCTTTCAATTTTTTAATAGTTTTTAAATCAATCCGAGTTTATGATTAACTCAAAGTTCTTTTCAGTGTTTTAATAAGTCATTGATGAACTCAGTCCTTTGTTTTGATCGGTTATGAGAATGTGTGAAATTTTGTCTCGAAATTCGTGCTAAATATATCTCTAAACTTAATTAATCTCGAGATGCATATGGTAATGTGATTAGCAATTTGGACAATGAACTAGGCCCTCGTTTGTTACCCAAAAATATTAGCCATAAAAAAGTTGTGAAAAACAAAATTATCCCTTTGCAACCCAATTTGAGCCTAATAAAATATTTCCCTTCGTTTGACAACCCAAAAAAACCAAATAGCCCGGAATTGCGAAAATGGAATATTAAATTAAGTCCGAAAAGTGCAATAAAAAGGGGCAAGAAAAAAAATGCTCAAAAGAAAAATAGCAAGAAAAGAAAAAAAGAAAAGAAAAAATGAAAATAGAAAAAGAAAGAGAAAAATGAGCAAATGCCCGAAAAAAATACAAGTGGACGTCATAAAGGTATTATCCAATTCCGAACAGCCCATCCATTCCCATTTTTACTCTTTACACCTTTTAACCCAAAAAGTCCTAACCGAGTCCAAATTGCGAAATTAATTACTGCATGGAGAGCTAAGCTATGAAAAGATAAAATGAGAGATTAAATGGTGTGAATTAGAGGTGATGTTCCCGTTTCCAAATAACTGTACTCCGATGATGAGATCTTTTCACCAAATATTTCCTTATTTTCAATTTTGTATGCATGAATTTGTGTCCATTATATTTACTCTTTATATCATGCATACCGAGAGGAAATAACCACAATCCGAGTGATTCGTTTGTGAGTGTATCCGTAAGAATTTGAATCAAAACGAATTTTCGGAAAGTAACGTAATGCTCAATCGGTGGAAATTTGAGGTTTAATTTTTGGCTTTGCACAAACACACTATGGTTTGAGACAGTTGAATGTGAATTTATGGTGATTATTTTGTAGAAAAGTTTAAATTGTACAATTTTTAAGTATTTTGATATTTATTTGAGTCAATAAAGAATTTTGTGGGTGTATTCACTGCAAACCCTCACGAGACAAAACTCGTCCTACTAGTGTAACCTAGGGGTTTAAAGGCTTGTTGCAAATTCTCAATGCAATCGCGTGCCTGCGAAAGTGGAATCTTATTTTAATAAAGGAATTTTCAAGAGTTGAGTTTTGGTTAGATTCAGATACATTGCCCGGGACGTGCAAAGTCCTAAGTTAGGGGGATTTGACCAAGCGTAAATTCTTCCGAATTTAGCCCCTTAAGTTAGTTATTTTAATATCTCGAACAAGGTAATTGAATCATTTTTAGTCCATATCACTCTATTGTTCGTTTCTAACAAAATTCCCTAGTTTTTGTGTAATTGTGATAAAGTTTTCAGCAAATGGAATGCAATAAAAGAAAAGAAGAAAACTAGCAGAAATATGAAAGGGCAAAAGTGTAAATTCCATTCGGAATTCAGAAGCAACGTCAAAATTGAAGTTGAAGATCATGAGTTCACAAGAGCATAGGAAGAAATGACATTCAAATTGGAGTTCTAGATCAAAAGATATGGTCAGTCAAAGTTTCAAGGAAAAAGTCAAATCAGAAGAATTTCGGACCGATCCGGTTTGGATCCGGATCCATCCGAATTGACAAAGTCTAGTAGCCCCCGGATTGATGACGAACTGATGGAAGCAAAAACTTCGGACCCATCCGACTAGGCCCAGACCGATCCGGTAAAAAGAAAAGAACCGATCCGGTGTATTCGGACCGATCCGAGGGTGAGCCGGACCGGTCCGGTCGTGTGAAATGCTGACAATTAATGGTTCAATTAAAACAGAGCAGCTCTTGGAAAAACGAACCAACAAGCATTATTGGCTATCAATTTCGATACTTGGTGTTATAAAAGCTAGTGCCCTATATCATTTGAGAGGACAGACCAACCAAGAAAGTAGAGAGAGAATTGTAGCAAATTGTTAGTTGTTGGTAGATTACAAAATAGCGAAAGAATTTGAGAGTTAGTTTTTGAGAGAAACATTCAGAAGTTTAAATTTCTTTCATAAGAACCCTAGTTTGTACTGCTGATTAAGGAGAAGTTATCTGGATTTCAACTTCGTTTACTTTCCTGCTGCTGAATACAAGTAATATCATTATATTCTCTGTTAATTTATTATTTGCAGATTTATTTCCCATGTCTTGTAGTTCCATAATTCTGAGTATGAATTTGTTCTTCAATCCAATTATGAGTAGCTAAATTTCCCAAGGGTTGGGGTACATGAACTCAATCCAAGGCAGATTATCTATGTAGAAAATAGAGGTTAAATTAAAATATTGATTGAATCGTGAAAGAAACTTATACAAAAACTGTTAATCTTTTAATCTCTCTTGCCCTAGGTACTTGAGATGTTTAAGAAAGCTTTGCTAGTCTAATTTATCATTCACCGCTTTATACCTATTTTTGATTTCATATGATGCGGGCTTGAACCTCATATATGTAATGCTTAGAAGTTATAAAGGTTGGATCTAATCAATTATTTTAATTTACAAGTCTAGTATTCTCTATGATAATTTGCTAAGGATTGAGGGATTGTATTCTACCCTGTTTTCTCCCATTTGATTAAAAGTTTTTCTTGTAATTTTTAGACTGCCTTCATTAAAATTTCCATTTTGCTTTTGTTAAAGAAAAGTTTTATTTCGCTAGAAATCTTCCAAAACCATTAATCATCTTTTTGTTTATTTTAAGAAATCATTTTCAGATCTAATAAGTTTCCTGATTACTAGTTAACATTTTCATTCCCTGTGGATTCGATCCCGACTTACCGGGTTATTACTTGAGCGATAGGTTTGCACTTGAACCTAGAGTGAACGCACTTTTAAGACAAATTTTAAGTCGTGTCAATTCCCATGAGAGACCTAAAGGGCGGTATGGGTGCTTAACGCCTTCCTATTCCGTAATTTAGTCCCTAGGCCTTTGAACTACTTAATTTCGCAAGCATCAGTATTGTTCTTGATGTCGTTCTCTTGAGGAGGTAATATTTCTTCTGCCTGTTTTGTGCAAAATATGTTGGCGACACCATCTCTACATATTTCCCCATATTGGTAACTAATGAGTTTCCCGATAAATGGCACAATCCCGCTTGCATGCTAGAGGGAGAAAGGGGAAACCCTCCTAGCCCCCTTCGGGATGTCCATAGTGGCGAATCCACTGGGGACATTTTAAGAGGACTAGACTATATTTCTTCATGGGTGTAATTCTTTTCTGCATGTGTGCGTATTTACCTACCTATAAGTTTCCTTTCCTCCTCTAACTACTTTGTGTGTATATCTATCTCATGTGTATATCACTTTTCACTCACTCATACACTTCACACACATTTATATACTCTCCATGTACACTTAACACACTTACACTTAACTTCACTTTTACTCACATAATTCAGACACCACTTAGTTATCCCTGCTTAGGACTCACTAGAACACAACCATACTTCTCACACTTGAATACATCTCCATGCTAACTTACACCTACCACACATCACTTGTAGTTGATCCATGTATAGGCTCACTACCACAAACTCTCACTATATATTCCCATGCACTTAGTCACTCCCATATATCCATGCATTGTATAGTCTCCATGCTAGATTTGCCTTTCATGATAATCGTATGTGCTCCTTCATTAGTGTAGTACTCCATTTACTCATCATGCAAATAAAAAATATAATACTCTATCTCCATAATATGTTAATTAAGACTCATGCCTTTGTGCACATTAAATCACTAATAGCATGGAAATATTAATCAAAATTTTATCCTGTACTGGGGGTCACTTTGTGATGGGAAATGATCATGTGGAGCGTAGTTAGCCTAAGAGATATGACTCTCACCTTCCATTAGCCTCGTATCGTCGACATATATCGAACAGTTCCCCCCGCATCGTACCTCTTGACCAAAAATATGACGAGAGGTATATAGCAGGGAACTCTTTCACATACGTCGAGTATATAAACTTTTTCCCCCACATGTACTGTCCCCACGAGGTATATAGTGTGGTAATTCACGTACACATAGGTATATCAAATGGCATGTCCACACATACCGATGAATGATTGCCCATATAGTCAAGAGGTATATCGTGGAAGTAATGACAAAGGAGGGAACCCTTCAACTAACCCAACACTTGCATAAATATCATATAGGTGTCAAGCCTATGGAACTTATATTTCGTGAGCCAGTTACCATGCGAAACTCTACCAAAATTTTGGGTCAGCATACCTACGAATTTTTTCGTTATTTTGCATTTGTTCAAAACAGGACCCTGTCCTTGAGCGTGGAAATAAGTCAAACCGTGTTTTAGATCTTTTTAAACCCTATTTTTCGATGCTCGGGCCCTGTCCATCACTTTTCTTACATTTAGGCAAACCGAATACTAGTAAAAACCTAATAATACTAATAATGACAATCACGTTGAGATTCCTCTAATTTTTTCCTCTCTTTTTAAAACCAAAACACCCAAAACATTTTTCTTCTCCTTCCCAAAATACTAAATACATTTTTACTCCTTCTTTCAAAAATAAATTCGAACTATTTTCCCCTTCAGGTCAATGACATACCCAATTTTGGCCTTGCTACCCATTGTCTTCGATCTTCTGTCAAACCACCCCGAAGATCCGTCACTTCTTATGCTACTTCATTTGAGTTTGGGATTTACATTCACGATTTTTTATGGATAACACTAACTAAGAACCAAATATGAATCCCAATTTGATGACCATCTTAGCCCAACTCAGTGACAAGATTGACAACCTTCGAATCGAGGTCTAAGAAATGATGCATCACCGGGCCCAGATTCCCTAAGAACTCAAGGTTCTCGTTCCTTGTGCTACGGGTCCCTTTGCTCGTGAGCATGTCTGTGTCCTATAAGATTTTCATCATGCTTCGCATTCCCCACCTACCAATGGGCTATAATCACCTTAACTCCCTATTTCGAACCTTGCCCAACTAGGGACTAATCTGGCAGTACTTGTGGATTCTAAAGAGGATAAACTAAACAAGGTCAAGAAAGACCTCAAATTGTTGTTGGAGAAGTTTGACCAAGTCAAGATATCCAAGAAATACATGGACAACATCCATATATCTCCCTATCCCAAAGCTAGATTGGCGGAGAAGTTTAAGATGCCAGACATCAAAATAATTGAGGGAAGCAGACACCCAATTTTTCACTTTTGAAGATATCACCGAGCCATGAACCTTCTTGGTGAGTTGAAAGAGATAATGGCCCAGATTTTTTAGCAAACCTTGAAAGAAAGTTCCCTCCAGCTGTTTATGTCCCTCGAAAATCTAGGATTCATAGTTGGGAGGATGTCTCCCAATAATCCATGTCTTAGTACAAGTATAACGAGGAGATAGAGGTCACATGCCAAGATCTAAAGCTTCTTAAGAAAAACCCTAGGAAAATAGTAATTTGCTTCATAGCAAGGTGGAGAGAGAAAGCTATCACCATAACCAACACATAATCCAAGGAGGAATAGGCTAGTATTATGAAGAAGAACTTGTTGTCTCATATTTGAGCATCCACGAGAGGATAATACTATGCATACTTTTGATCCTTTCGAGAGGCTGGTGCAGAAATTGATGAAGGCATTACCAAAGTGGAGTCTAAAATACAGAAATTGACCAAATAGTTAACCCCCTAAAAGTATAAGAAGCCTTCCAGTGCTATAGTCTTAACCATCAACAATATCTCCCAACATGCTACCTCTTAGCCACCCGAAAGTCTCCCTAATCCTATCAAGAAAGAATACACAGAGCTCTATGCTCCCCCGCCTAAACTATACCAGGCCATGTTAAGATAAAGCCTCATCAAACCCTTGGACACTCATCCATTACCAAATCCACTCCCTACAAACTTCAAACCTGATGCCCGTTGTGATTTCCACCAATTAGCAAGTCATACCACTAACCAATGATTCCACCTTAGAAATGTGACCCTAGGCTTAATTGACTTGGGTATTATCGCCCCACCGGCTAATTCTAAACCCAATACCACTTATAACCCATAATACCCAAGTCATACCTATTGAAGAAGTCAGTTTAGATGATGTGGTACAAACCATGGCTGATATCTTTCGACAGACAAGTGAGATTAGTAGCATTTATGAGTTACTCACCGTTGTAAAGCTTCAGGGATAGTTAGTCTCTTCACTCCTACACCTCCCCACTGAGTGGGGAGATTTGTGTAATGAAGCCTTTGAGGTTGTGGAATGTATTGATTACTCTTATAAAGATAATATAGTCACCACTAAATGGGGGGATTATTTTGACAGCTCATATGATGGACTAAGTTAGGAAGAAGTTAGTCCACTAGATATCCTATATTGACTGATATCCTTTGAATTTTTTTGGGGGGAAATCAATAAGGTGTCCATTCATTTCGAGGTTGATGAAGCCATAGAGTTATTATTTTTTATCACTTCTATGAACCAAATGACCGGGATAGGGAGACACTAAAATATTAGATTCCTCTTGCAACCTAAAGAGATAAAGGAAAGGTAGTTGTCGAAGAACTTCACATGCCAGAATTGACCATCAAAGAATGCAAAGTCCATTATCAGCTCAAGGAGACCCAAGCCAATATCACCCTATGGGGGATTTTCCTCTCCTTTCAGTTACATCATAATGCCTTAATAAAGTTCCCCACTGGATCCAAAGTTCCTCCTTCCACTACTCCTGATGAAACTATAAATATAATTAGACCCCTAACCTCTTCCAAACTCCTCTCCTTTTTCAAACAAAAGATACCAAGGTTCAACCCTAATCACAATTATGCCCTCAATATCTCCGTTGAAGTCTTGGGAAATATAGCCCCACTTTCATTTGTTGATAATGAATCTTCTCTCAGTGTTTGCCTGCTTAGAAACTTTAACTATTTGGTACTAAAAGTTAGTGATCTCACTCCTACTTTTACCGTTGTACGTTCCTATGATGATACCCATCGAGAAGTAATGGGGTCCACAAAACTCACACTAGGGGCTATCCCTATTAATCATGTCAATAAATTCTAAGTCATCGACATACCTGCATGCTATATTCTTTTCCTTGGCCATCTTTGTCTCCACAGCATCCGAGGAGAGTCCTCGTCCCTTCATCAAAACTTGACGTTCTTCACCAAAGTTCAGGTTATCACCATTTTAGGGGACGACGACAGTAAAGACAATTCAAGCTCTAGCAATTCAGTATTGGAAATCTAGCATGAAACGAATGACATGCTCCTCTCTAGTTTCAGAATGGATGCACTTCACCTCCCAGAAGGGGATAACTTCAAAGACTGAGTATATCCACAACACAACCCTCATGGCAATGGAAATGTAATTCAGATGTTCAAGAATATACACTTCATGCCTGGAATGGGTCTAAGGCAAAGCCAACAAGGTTCTTGAGCCCATAGTACTGAAGGAGTCCGTTTCCCCATTTGCCTGGTTACCAACCATCACTAGATGAACTCAAAGAGCTCCGTCGATAGAGACTGAAAAGAATCTTGGAAGATGAAAAGATTGTTTCAAGAGACTCTTTTAATGGAAGATTTACGAAGGAGGGTAAAAACTTCCCCTTTTGTGGCTTACCTAAACTTTAATACTACCAAGTTGACAAGAAGATAAAACCAGTGCTAGAAATCCTCTTTCAAGACAGTAACTCTAGGGTCAAAGACTACAAACATTAAGTTCAACCTCTCACCGCGCAAGCCATGAGAATTATCAAGGACATAGAGGAAACCGATTTTAAAGACTCATTTGACCTGGACACTAGGATTGAGTCTCTGTATGATCCGCTCAGATGCCGCACCATCTGAACCTACCTCTCAAATCAGAGTTGTTGACCTGCCTCTCCTGGACTGGAATGCCATACCAGCCCAACCTGCATAGATTCAACCTAACCCTATTATTTACCCAATTCAAGTCTCTACAACTGCTGTTGTTTTTCCTTTTATTGATATCAATGTAACTGAGACCTCTTTTGACAAGGTTCTCAATGAGAATTTTTTCTTTAAAATGAAATAAACAAGGATTTTAACTATCTTGTTGTGCCTTACCCCAATTGTCTTGATTTTTATCAAACCTTTGATGGTGATGATTTTGCAAATGAATTTTTTGTAACTAATCTTAATAAAGAGAATAAAAAATAAAATAACCTCATTTAAATTAATGATGATGAGATTGTTGTTATTAATCTCGGTTCTAGTAGCCACCAGCCCGAGAGGATAGGGTCCACCCTTAACGAGAATGAGCGTGTGTAATTTGAAGAACTTTTGAAAGAATTCATGGACATCTTCACATGGTCCTATGATGACATACCTGGTATTGACTCGGAAATAGATCAGCATGAGATCCCGGCATTCCTATAATGCAAACTAGTTAAATAGAAGCTAAGGAAACTCCGTACTGAATGGTTGCTCACAGCCAAAGAGGAAGTGGTCAAGCAATTGAATGTGGGTTTCATTCGCGTGGTCTAACACCCAACATTGCTCGCTAATATTTTCCCCCTATCAAATTTAAGAGGAAAAGTTTGCATGTGCATCGACTATCATGATTTGAATAAAACATCCCCAAAAGACATTTACCATTGCCCAACATTGACATGACCGTGGATAATGCGGGAAACCACACCCTTAAATCATTTATCAGTAGAAAACCACCTTCATCACCCCATGGGGAACCTTTTGCTATAGAGTCATGCTATTCGAACCCAAGAATGTCATGGCTACCTACCAAAGGGTTTCCATAACCACATGCACGACCTTCTTAATAAGGACATCAAAGTCTACATTAACGACATGATCATTAAATCTAAGGTACGGGAAGGTTATATTCCCACCATCTGAAAGTTCTTCGAGCGATTTTGAAAATATCAGATATAGTTAAATCCATAGATGTTCATTTTTGGAATCACGAAAGGAAAAATCTTAGGATTCACGATCAGTGAGAAGGGAATTGAAATAGACCTTCCAAGATGAAATACATACTTGATATGCCACCACCACGAACGAAAAAGGAAGTCCGAGGATTCCTAGGTAAATTACAGTACATCAATCGGTTCATCATCCAACTGACTTCTATCTATAAACCCATTTACAAACATCTCTGGAAGGATTCAACTAATGTCTGGAATGAGTCCGTCTAAAAAGCCTTTGATCGAAACAAGCAATACCTCACTCGACCTCCGATACTCATGCCTCTACAGCCAAGTCTCCCCCTCCTTTTGTACTTGACCATAACAGATACTGAAGCAGGCTTTGCAAGCCCAAAACATTAAATAATCCCATAAGGAAATAGATATTTATTATTCTAGTTGGAAGATGGTTTGAAACGAAGTCAACTACTCTGTTTTGAAGAAATCATGTGTCACCCTGGTCTGGGTCACGCAGGAGTTACATCACTATAAGTTTACCTTCCTCATCAGGCTAGTATCTTATATGGATACTATTAAATACTAGATTAGAAAACCCACTATGGCCGGTCGAATGGACCATTGGTTGTTGTTCCTAGTCGAGTTCGATATTGTGTACATCACGCAAAAAGCTATGAAAGGGAGGTCCATCTCTGCTACCTTTTTTATTATCCCAAGGAAGGAACTTATGTTTGGGTCTCTGAATTCCCAAATGATGATATTATATACACCTCTCAATAAGACCTTAGATGGCAAATGTTCATTGATGGAGCTACCAATAAGAAGGGATATGGCATCGGGATACTCCTACACTTGATGACTCTCATAACCCCATTGCCATCAAACTAAACTTCCCTTGCACTAACAACATCACTGAGTAAGAGACATGTACTATAGGCCTCAAAATCTCCCTCAAGAAAGGAATTCAGTACCTAGGAGTTTATGGAGACTTTGCTCTCATCGTCGGCCAAATCTTGAGAAAATGGAAAGTTAAAGATGAGAATCACGAACCCTTCCACACCCACCTAGAAGAAATGGCCTCCTAGTATAAGGATGTGACCTTCCACTACCTGCCTCATGGAAAGAATAGACTAGGTGATGCCCTTGCTACCATGGTTGACATGCTTGAGGGAATAACAATGACCCTTTTCCTAATTCAAAAATGGGTTATGCCAACTCAGTAGTACAACATTGAGCTTGTCATTGAGGAAGATTTCGATATGGTCAGGTTATGGTACTATGACATTTGGCGCCTCCTCAAACATGGTAGGTATCCCAAAGATGTATATAAGAAAGACCGTTCCACCCTTCGCAAATTAGTTGCCCAGTATATCATTTTAGATAAAGCACTTTTCAAGATAAACATTAATGGAACCTATGTGTATTACATAGCAGGGGCTGGTATTGAAGAAATGATGCAAAAGATCCCCAATGGGGAATGCGTTCCCCACATGAACGGTTATATACTTGCTAAGAAAATTATCCATCAAGGATACTACTGGACCACCATGGTCTTGGATTACACTGATTGTGTTCAAAGATGCCTTAAATGTCAGTAGTTTGCCAATCTCGGATGCTTACCTCCTCGATGTAACACCCCGCATTTTTAGAGATAATTAAATTTCATAAATGGGTGTAATTTGGAAATTTGAGGAATTATTCTGAATAATAATTTTTTTAGTTTATGAGTGTTAAATGATTTTCGATGCATGTTATAACTACTTTTGGGAATAAGTAGATGAGTTGTATTATTTTATTACATGTCACAGTTGAGTAAATCGACAGAGGACAGTATTTTAATTGGAAAACCCGCATTAAGATGTATTGGGTTTAATTAGTGGATTGTGGTCAAGTACCTCAGATGGAGATTTTGAGTGTGTGGTTGATTTCGAATGGACCGAGATAGTCAGAATAGAGTATCCGGGAGTAGTGTTTGGATTTCGAGAATTTTTGGATTAATAGGGACTCGTAATTACGTAAACGAGTCATTTTTGGGTTTAAAGGGATAAACGCTTATTTATCCCTATATAAGGCACGGGAGAGGGAAAGAAGAAAGGAAAGAAAGAGAAAAAATAAAGAGGTGAGGAAAGGAAGAGAGAAAAGAGGAAGAAAACGGAGGTTCCGGCCAAACTCCGTGGGATTCGACTCGAGGTCGTCGGATTTTAACCACGAGGAAAGTGTTTACTTGCTTTATTTCCTTTTGAGCATAAATCTCATATTGTAATTTGGTAATAAAAAATTAAAAGATTTTGGAGTTGGGTTTTCATGAATCAAAACGGGTTTTCGGAAGTTAAACGAGTAAACCTCGAATAATATCCAATTTGAGAAATTTAGGAATTAATTAAAATCGATTGTTGGTTATGGGTTCTAGGATGTTTAGAACCCTTTTATGTGTGTATATGCCGTTGGTTAAGGTCGAAGGATGTTAGGAGAGGATATAAAAGCTTGGGAGAAGCTTTAACGGCTAAAACAGCCTCGCGAAGAAGAAGTTGTCTGAGGCGATCGATCGATCGATGGCCCATGGTCGGTCGATCGATCCTTCAGGATTTTTGGTAATTTTTCCTAGGGTTAATTATATGGGATAAATTCCAACATTGATTGATTCTAGTCTATTTAAATAAGGAATTAAAAATTCATTGAGGGTATTAATACCTAGACATTTGAGGAAATTTATAGGGGCTAGGCGGGTGCTAAGATGTGTGGCATAAAAAGTACATTTTCGAGGAAAATAAATAGATTGAGGAATTGAATGTTTGGGGCTCCTAAAATGAAGTGGGGACCTCTAAATAAATTTCAGAGCGTGATGTAAATTTTGGATTCAGGGGAAATGGGATCCATGAGTTATTTATTCGAGGGTGTTTAAGGTGAGTAACACTCGAGGGAATATTTCGGTGGGTGATTATATATAGATAATGGTGCGCGTAGATAATGTGATTATATGTCGACCATAATTGAGTAAATCCTATGAGGCGACTTGGATGGAATTTGGGATATTTGTAGAGTATATATATCGCTAAAAGTGATAAAGGTACGAGTTATGTATGAAGTGAGGGAATACTTATGGACTTTAGTATTTTAAGTATGTAAATACTTATGCTATTACAAGTGGGAGTGTTTGGGTTAGGTTATTGCTATATGAGTTGGCAATTATAGCCATTTATATATTTGAGAAGTGAAATGGGTTATAAATATATACGATGTGATTATAGTATATATTATATGATACGTATACATATATATATTTGTGTGTGATTCGTATATGTGTATCTTAGAGGCTGATTTCCACGGGCTTTCCCTTGGCGTAGGGTTAGAACAGCCAGGTTATATATTTTCTCTAGAGCAATCTAGGGAGGTTGTGCAATGTGGGTGAATCCCCTGGATTGAGAAGCAGGGTGAGTATATCCCCAGGTCATCTCGTCCCACGTTCGAGTGCGATGTGTGTACTCCACTTGTAGAGGGAACGTGACCGCCTCCACCGTTGTGTATATTTTACCATGACCATTGAGTAAGTCTGGCTTGGTACCGTGGTACAGTGAGTAAACCCGGAGTTGGATCAGTCCTATGAGACTTCATCCTCGAGTTATAGCTCGTTGGGCTAGTTATTGTACTTGTGTGTATAGTACATTACTTGTGTATGAGAGCAAGAATATATATATGTATCTCTACTAAGAGTAAATAGATAAAATGAATATAGATTAAATCTCAGTCCGGGAGATTCTATCGGGGTGTATATTGTAATATGTATAGGATAAGTGAGTATGATAATGTATATAAGTATATGAGTATGTAAATATACGTTGTGTACTGAGGGTCTAATGGATCCCGACGATCGACACTGCCAAGTAATACTGTATCGGGGGGTTCCTTATTTGGATTTCGCTTGCGAGATGCTCCACGCATGAACCTTAGTGACGTCGGGAGTGGAGGGATGTTATGGGAGGCAAGGCTGTTGGTTTTGATGATAAGTCACCTAGTGTAGAGAAAACACTATGGACTGAGAGCTATGTGATGATGGTATGCTTAGAGATGGAAGTTCCATGGAAAAGCACTGAAATGGTTCTCTCACCGCAAGTATATAGGTGGAGTGGGGTAAAGGAAATTGATTTAAGTCTTGTATCTAGGCCTTGATGAGGAGGATAATTCGAAGATAGTATGTTTTGGGTGTGATGTTCACAACATGTTTGAAGGGAGTAGGCGCCTCGATTAGTTAGATTTTCCTTTTCGCCAAGGTGAAAGGGTAGAGTGGTAGAAGTACGTTAGAAGGATAGCAAGATAGGATTTAGGACGTCTCTCTAGTGTGCCTCGGGCCGTTATTTCTCGATGACCGACAACGCGAGGAAGTAGTGTAATGGGAGGGTTCCTTGTTTAGATTTTTCTTTGCAAGACGCCGCACGCATAAAACTGAGCAAATGTCGGAAGTTGAGAGAGGCCTTGGGCACTAGGGATATACTTAAGATAATACTAGTTTCTCATGGATAGGAAAATGCATAGATTGTAGGATTATTAGGGAATAAGTCCAGAAGGGCTAGTGGCACCGATATGAGAAGATTGTGGTAAGTTAACCATGAGAAGGTTTGTGGTTTAACTTTGAGAAGGATTAAATTTCGAATCTTTCGATTTAGGAAAATTTAGATGATAATATAAGGTCGAAGAAGAAAGACCCATCATACGTGTGTGACTTTTGCAAGGGTTGTGCAAATAGGCATAGGTCAAAAGGTGTATGGGCACCCTGGTAAGTGTGTTTTATACATACCGTCTGAGATAGAAGTGGTATAGTATGTAAAGTTGAAGATTATACTGTAAGGAATTTGTCGGTAAGATTACAATTTGTTGGATGGAACGTCGTACGGGGCACACGATAACCCAATGATTTAGGTGTAACGAGAGTTGGTACACCTAAGATGAGCAATCAAATGACATGAGTAGTCAAGCGCTAGTGTAGTATCATTTTTTAGGGAAATTAGATGTCCCGATGTGGATAGGTGGATGTTTAGAATAGCGGATCTCCGATGGGATCGATAAGTTAGAGCGATGGTTATAGTCTTGTTTCCTTTACATGTGGCTGTAGAAGCACTAGGTACGATGTGATGTTATAGTCAGCCCTACGACCGAGGTAGTGTCGTAGCATATGGAAATTTTGATAATCTTGTTGTCAAGCTACCACGTTAGAGCATACGCCTTTTGATAGGTGGAATATGGTAAGGGACCATTGTGTTAGTAACTTTTGACTTTGGTATACTAGGACGTGGTGTAATTAGTGATCCTAGGATTGTGATGTAGGTTATATCCGAATTTCGAGGGTGAAATTCCGTTGTAAGGGGGGACGTATGTAACACCCCGCATTTTTAGAGATAATTAAATTTCAGAAATGGGTGTAATTTGGAAATTTGAGGAATTATTGTGAATAATAATTTTTGGAGTTTATGAGTGTTAGATGTTTTTTTATGCTTGTTATAACTACTTTTGAGAATAAGTAGATGAGTTGGATTATTTTATTACATGTCACAGTTGAGTAAATCGACATAGGACAATATTTTAATTCGAAAACCCTCATTGAGATGTATTGGTTTTAATTAGTGGATTGTGATCGAGTACCTCAGATGGAGATTTCGAGTGTACGGTTGATTTCAGAAGGGCCGAGATAGTCAGAATAGTGTATCTGGGAATAATGTTTGGATTCTGGGAATTTTTGGATTAATAGGGACTCGTAATTGAGTAAACGAGTCATTTTTGGGTTTAAAGGGATAAACACTTACTTTTCCCTATATAAGGCACGGGAGAGGGAAAGAAGAAAGGAAACAAAGAGATAAGAGAAAGAGAAGAGGAGAGGAAAGGAAGAGAGACAAGAGGAAGAAAAGGGAGGTTCCGGCCAAACTTCACGGGATTCGACTTGAGGTCGTCAGATTTTATCCACGAGGCAAGTGTTTACTTGCTTTATTTCCTTTTGAGCATAAATCTCATATTGTAATTTGGTAATAACAAATTAGAAGATTTTGGGGTTGGGTTTTCGTGAATCAAAATGGGTTTTCGGAAGTTATACGAGTAAACCCCGAATAATATCCAATTTGAGAAATTTAAGAATTAATTAAAATCGATTGTTGGTTATGGGTTCTATGATGTTTTGAAACCTTTTATGTGTTTATATGGCGTTGATTAAGATTGGAGGATGTTAGGAGAGAATATAAAAGCTTGGGAGAAGCTTTAATGGCTGAAACAGCCTCTCAAAGAAGAAGTTATCCGGGGCGATTGATAGATCGATGGCCCAGGGTCGATCGATCGGTCCTTCGGGATTTTTGGCAATTTTGCCTAGGGTTAATTATATGGGATAAATTCCAACATTAATTGATTCTAGTCTATTTTATTAAGGAATTAAAGATTCATTGAGGGAATTAATACCTAGCCATTTGAGGAAATTTACAGGGGCTAGGAGGGTGCTAAGATGTGTGGCACAAAAGTACATTTTCGAGGAAAATAAATAGATTAAGGAATTGAATGTTTAGGGATCCTAAAATGAAGTGGGTACCTCTAAATAAATTTCGGAGCGTGATGTAAATTTTGAATTCATAGAAAATGGGATCCATGACTTATTTATTCAGGGGTGTTTATGGTGAGTAAAACTCGAGGGAATATTTCGGTGGGTGATTATATATATTTTAATGGTACCCGTAGATAATGTGATTATATGCCGACCATAATTGAGTAAATCCTATGAGGCGACTAGGATGAAATTTGGGATATTTGGAGAGTATATATATCCCTAAAAGTGATAAAGGTACGAGTTATGTATGAAGTGAGGGAATACTTATGGTATTAGTATTTTAAGTATGTAAATACTTATGCTATTACAAGTGGGAGCATTTGGGTTCGGCTATTGCTATATGAGTTGGCAATTATAGCCATTTATATATTTGAGAAGTGAAATGGGTTATAAATATATACGATGTGATTATAGTATATATTATATGATACGTATGCATATATATATGTCTGAGTGATTGGTATATGTGTATCTTAGAGGCTGATTTCCACGAGCTTTCCCTTGGCGTAGGGTTGGAATAGCCAGGTTATATATTTTCTCTAGTGCGATCCAGGGAGGTTGCACGATGTGGTTGAATCCCCTTGCTTGAGGAGCAAGATGAGTATATCCCCAGGTCATCTCATCCCGCGTTCGAGTGCGATGTGTGTACTCCACTTGCAGAGGGAACATGACCACCTCCACGTTGTGTATATTTTACCATGACCATTGAGTAAGTCTGGCTTGGTACCGTGGTACAGTGAGTAAACCCAGAGTTGGATCGGCACTATGAGACTGCATCCTCGAGTTGTAGCTCATTGGGATGGTTATTGTACTTGTGTGTATAGTACATTACTTGTGTATGAGAGCAAGAATATATATATATATATATATATATATATATATATATATATATATGTATCTCTTCTAAGAGTGAATAGATAAAATGAATACAGATTAAATCTCAGTCCGGGATATTCGATAGGGGTGTATATTGTAATATGTATAGGAGAAGTAAGTATGATAATGTATATAAGTATATGAGTATGTAAATAGACGTTGTGTATTGAGGGTCTAATGGATCCCGACGATCGGCACTTCCAAGTATTAATGTATCGGGGGGGTTCCTTGTTTTGATTTCTCTTCGCAAGACACCCCACGCACGAATATAGAGCAGTGTTGGGAATGGGGAGAAGTTTAGCCCTTAGTACTCGGGTTAACTAGGATTTTTAGAGATTGGGTGAAACGGATTAATTAGGCAGGGTAGCTTAACTAGGTTGTTTATTAGGTATGCGATAGGTGTGCACTATTAGAAGAGTGGTGTGGGGTATCTCATGGGAGTGCGATACCAAATTTAAATATGACGTAAAACATATTTTTTTAAAATATAGGATTTATGCCCTTGCAAAATATTTTCACAACTCGGGCTCTAACCCGTTTTTCTACTTTTTCCCCCTCTTGCTATATATTATATATATAGGTTTCCAGACACAGGGATGCCTATATGATGATTCTTTTAAGTCAGACGTCTGTTGCAGCAGCTGTGGATGCATGAAGGTTTACTGTAGACGTTTCTATCCTTATGATCTAGATAGGATGTACTGTATAAACATTCGGGTTAATAACCCAAACGCATTTATTCATTCTTTTATCGCCCTTTAGTGCGGCCATTCATTTTGGTTGTGTAATGTTAAACCGAGTGTTCGGTTATTTTATTTCATTTAGTTCTATTTAAAACTGTTGTTGATGTTTGATATTAAATGGTTTGTGTAAAAAGATTGGTTAAATAAAATTTTGACGCCATCCTAATAGGTTATTAGTAATTGAATTGGTTTTCGAGAGTGATGCTAAGAATGAACCATTTGAGACTCCTGTTTTAAATTGGTACAGGATTGATCGCCCGGTATTTTATTGGGCGAGGTATCACACTCGAGAACTATACAACATGATCTCCCCTTAGCCTTTATCTATTTGTGGAATTGAGATAATAGGGAAGGTTATGCCCAAAGCTTCTAATGGTCACAAATTCATCCAATTCACCATTGATTACTTCACCAAATGGGTCAAAGCCGAGTCATGCGCAGTTCTAAATTCCAAGAAAGTTGCCAAGTTTAATAGAAAGAATATCAACTGCTGATATAAAGTTCCCCATGAGTTAGTATCAGATAATAGTCTCCACTTTGAAGCCGTGGTCACAGAACTAGTCAATGAATTTGGGATTTAGAGACACAAATCTTCTCCCTATCGACCCCAAACCAATAGTGATGTCGAAGCCGCCAATAAAATCCTCAAAACCATAATCAGTAAGATGACTGAGAGTTGCAGAGATTATGTCGGGAGGATACCTTTTGCCCTCTGGGGCTATCGCACTAATGCCTATTAGGGCTACCCCTTATTTTCTAGTGTCCAGCATAGAAGCAGTCCATCCTGTGGATCTAGAAATACCTTCCCTGCACGTCATGCTCGAAAGAAAACTTAGCGAAGAAGACTGGCATCAGAGCTTCTTTGATGAACTATCACTCTTACATGAAAAGATACTTAAGGATCTATACCACATACAAGGATGCCATTGTCGAATAAAGGGATGATTCAATCAAAAATTCAAGGACCACGGTGTCCAGAAAGGAGACCTTTCCATCAAGGAGATCATACACTCGTCCAGTCAACCTGGACCGTCTCAAGAAATTTTAACCTTAGTCAAAAATCTCAATGCGCTAGGACTCTTCTCATCCCCCTTCTATTATAAAAAAACACTCTTCATTTCCCTTACCCATAACTACGTGGGACATGATCCTCTAAAAACCATTTTCTTTTCAAAATGAGACTCATGAAAATTTTCAAAACCCCCAGAGGTACCTAGGCAGCCCATACGCCATATATGGGCACAATCCCCTTCTTTTTCATAAAATGATATTTTTTCTAACATTTGAAAACAATGGTCCATTACATTATTTACAAGAGCAAAAGGATTATGTATGCCTTAGCATTTTTTATAGATAATTCAACTGTAAAACTCGTCAAGAGGCATAATAAAATATGATTAAAATCATATTTATTTCTAATTGAGGAATACAACGTTGTTACATGAAGTATTAGTGAAGGGCGTTAAACAGACCAACCCCTTCCACTGACTAAGACATCTTTAAATAAACCTAACCCTTACCAATATACACAAAAAATAATTCGAAACCACAAAATCACAAAACTCCAAAATTACATTAGCTTCACAAAAAATCACCCAAGCTTCACACGTGCCTTCAACTGCCCGAAGTCCCTGCTTTCTCATCATTATCGACCCCCAGAGGTCCTTAAGTCTCCCAATCCTAGTTAACACTCTGAATGTGCTCCATGGAGTCATACTCCCTGACAAGCCTAGACAATACCACAACACCTTCCTCCATGTTATCTAACGCGACGACCCATATTTGACCAGTATCTTCCTCTATGATCTTCTCCACTACCCACTACACAATGACTTTAGGTAGTCCCCAGACACATGCCAGGCCCCTCTCACAGACAGTGACAGATGGGTAGGCGGTCGACGGTGCTTCCACAAGTATCTCGGCATCATTTATAATGATTCAGTCAGGTCCTCCATCGGGAAGAAGTTTGTTATGTAATTTGTTCCCAACTGAATTGGCCCAAAAGCCACCAGGAGAAATAAAAGGAAGTCCGATGAATGCCAACCAAATTCACACACCAAAACTCTCCAAGATGCAAAATTGGTTGTAAGTCTCCCTACCATAACACGGACCAATGAAGACATCAGGTTCAGTACTCCATAAATTAATTAGCCCAGTTCTATATAGATGGGTCAAAACTGAAGAAAGGTTGGACAAATAAATTAGGCATATCCACTAGGGATACTCAGGAGGGGTCACCAGATGAAACCTCCCTACAAGCCACATGAAAAATTTATCGGGCTCCCCCTTAGAAATTCGAAATGGACCTCTTTCCAAGCATCAAAACCGTTTAGGATCTCAGCTAGCACCACCGACGCAGGATTATTGTGATAAGACATACATGACGTTATCGCATCCACTTGGGGATCAGCTATCAAGTCCCCTGTCACTAGTAAAATCCTCGCAGGCCCAAAGCGACAGCTCTGGTTAAGCTAGCATCCTCAAAACCCATCACGCACACAAAATCATAGCTGTCTAAATAGAAATAATCCCTCCAGTAACCAACAAATGAGCCATCGAAGGAGAAATATGGAGAAACTCCGCTATAAATGTTCTGGGAGAATGAGAAAAATTGTGCATAGCCACCATAACACTAGGGATCACCCCCAAAATTATTGAGAATTCCTCATAGGTAAGACAGACCTCGTCCAAGCCAAAAAAAAAGACATGGTCCTCGGGGTACTAAAATTATACCATTGCTACTAGAAGATTCCAGTCAACAGCTCCAATAAAGACATCACTAGTACAATCTCTCCAGCACACTGGAATCAGCACAACCTAATAAAGGCGACAAGCTCCACTTTACATCAAGCTTTCTATCTCTTCATCCATATACTAACCAAGCCTCTAAAGCCTTCCTCTATTTAAAAAATTTCCAAAAACACATTTTTCTCAAAATAAGTCCCTTCAAAGGGAAGCTCTTCGTAAAGAAGCCTCCAAGTCTTTCCTTTACTCAAAAATTCTAAAAAACACAAATTTCCTACTTTTTCTCAAAACAAAACCTCAGCAACAAATTAAAGTGCATATAAAGTAAGACTTTAAATCAAGATAATTAAACAAAAAATGCATTATTTTTGCCTTCTTGAGTCTCTCTTTTCAAGTGCAGAGCCATTACATCAAGCATACAACATGGTCAATACCAAGATCCTCCACTCACAACGGTAGATCTGCAAGAAAATCTTAAATCAGAAGAACCAAAAATGGATGTGACCTCATTCGTCGCACTATCTCATGCACTAGCAACCTCCTTATCTACGCAAGCATACATGTAGCCCCTGTGGCCCCCAAAGGAAGACTCCAAGGGTAGAAGGTCACCTACATCCCCAATAAAGATTCAACAATCCGCCCTGAAGTAAAGTTTTGAGACTCCAGACCATACCGATTGACAGCAGCCTTTTTCACTTCCCAAGGAAGCCCAGGAGTCCGTGTCATTACTGATTGGTACCCCCTCAAGCCATCCTATCGGCATTCCCTTTCAAATTTTGTACAAAAAATACTAGAAAAATACAAAAATTGCTCAGAAAATTCCTAAAAATCTCTGGAAAATATGAAACATAATTTCCCTCAAGAAAATCATCTTTGGAGCACTAAATCCATCACAAACCCTCAAAATCTCCAGCAAGATTAATCTCACACTCTTATCCTCAGCATATTCCACAGCAGAACCAATGATGCTCCCGCATCCAAGCCTCCTACAATTCCCCAGTCGAAACCCCAAAACTAAAACATCCTCTAGTGGAGTTTCAAAATAAAAAAATCTTTAGCGTAACCATAAGTGTGACTCCACCCACAAGGTAATTCAAATTTCTCCGAGAGAGATATTACCTGCATCATAACTTTGGGTCCTCAGAATTGACCTCGACCCTCAAAATCTATCATCCCAACTCAAGGTCTTCAGAATTGATCCCGTCGCTTAAAGTTGGTCATCACAACTCGAGGTCCTCAGAATTGACCTCGACCCTTAGAATTAGTCATCACAATTTTAGGTCCTCAGAATTGACATCAGTCTTCAGAATTAGTTGTCACAACTTAAGATCTTCAGAATTTCCCTCGGCCCTCAGAATTGGTCATCGCGACTTTAGATCCTCATAATTGACCTCGGCCCTCAAAATTAGTCGTCACAACTTTTGGTCCTCAAAATTGACCTCGGCCCTCAAATTAGTCATCACAACTTAAGGTCCTTATAATTGAACTCGGCCTTTAGAGATGGTGGTCACAACTTTAGATCTTCAGAATTGTCCTCGACCCTCATAATTGGTAGTCATAACTTAAGGTCCTCAGAATTAAACTTGGCCCTTAGAATTGGTAGTCCCAAATTTAGGTCCTCGAATTGACCTCAACACACTGAATCAGTCATCCTCAATATCACTTTAGGCCCTCAAAATTGAGCTTGACCTGCTGAATTAGTCTCCCTAGCCCATTAGCTAAAATCTTAACATATTTTTGCCCTGCTAAACCGATCATCCTCATCTCCCTAACTCTTCAGAATTGACCTCAACTCATTGAATTCATAATCCTCATCCTTCAGAATTGATCTTAACCTATTGAATTAGTCATCTTCGTCTCCTTATGTTCTCAGAACTGACCTCGACCCTCGGACTTGACATTAAATCCTCCTCCCCAATCTCGATGGGGGGTCTATTATTCTACATCCTTCACTTATTCAATGCTCGTCTATCGAGGGGCTCGTTGTAGACACACCATCCTAGGATGCCCCCTAAGCACCTTTCTAGGTCCCTAGCACTCACTCGTTCATCACAAACCCTGGGTGATACTCTAAGTGCCGATCTAGAGGTTATTAGGTGCTCTTGAGCCCCTATTAACTCATGTTATCTTTCTCAGCTGAGAATAATCTCGATGAATCTTTGAAGGAATCTAAATACCCTTTCTAATATTTTGCCCCGTTCATGAATTGGCCTTATGGTTCAGACCAGCAGTCCGTTCTACTATCGAAAACTTATCTAGAGGTCACCGGGCGCTCTCGAGCCACATTTGACTCCAGTTAACCTCCTGGTCTTAGTGGAAGCTCAATGAATCTTTGAAGGGCTCTAAACCCCCTTTATAATGGCCTACCCCATAGATTAAATGGCCTTACAGCTCAGATGAATGGTCCATTTTACCCTAAAAACATATCTAAAGGCTATTGGGCGCTTTCAAGAAACGTTTGACCCTGGTCAACTCTCTAGCTTGAATGAAGCCCAATGAATATTAGAAGGGCTCTAAATAAGCTTTATAACGGTCTTCCCCATACACGAATAAGCCTTACAGTACAGACGAACGACCAATTTTACTTTGAAGGGTCACTGAGCACTTCCAAGCCCCGTTTGACCTCGATCAACTCTCTAAATCGAATGAAGCTGAATAAAATATCAAAGGGCTCAAAATACCCTTTCCAACGGTCTATCTCGTGCGTTAATCGACCTTTCATTTTGGATGAATGATTCATTTTCCTTTGAAAATTTCTTATCTAGTGACTAATGGGCACTTCTGGGCCCCATTTGACTTTAGTCAACTCCCAAACCGAAGAGTGTCGTGATGGATTCCTAAAGGGCTTTGAATACTCTTTCCAATTGTTCATCCCGTGTGGAATTCGGACTTACGGTTCGCATTTTATGATCATTTTTCCAAAAAATCTGTCTCAATCTGGCGAATAGAACCCCCTGGACCATGTGTCTGAGGTTTTATGCTGATAGGCATGTCCAGGACCATGTTGATCGGCACCTCTTGTCCATATAAATAGAGGTCATGACCTTACTTTGAAAAGCACCTCCTGAACATCCCTCTCAGCAGTTCAGAATTCATAGTTGTTCCCCTCTTAAAAAGCCCATTTCCTACATTCCTTTCATCAATTTCATACTCCATTTAGTCAATTCCCCCCCTCCCCCCCCCCCCCCCCCAATCTACTTATAACCCCATCATCTCGTTGCAAGATTATCGTATCTAAAATAAAGATTTACTTCAAGTCTTCATAAGGAGGTCCAATTCTCCAACCTTGTCTCTAAATTCTCTTATTTCAATATTAGTTGTGTTATTTCTATTTTAGCACTTTATTTCATTACATCACATGCCTTAATCTCAAACCTTTATTAGTAGTCTTTACAATAATTTATTTTCATAAAAAACTAAAAATAAGAAAAAGAGGGTTTACCTATTAATTCCAAGAGAGGGATTCTCAATACAAATTCTCACACTTGAAGCACGTTTATACCTACACGCACATATAAGAGAAATCCCCCATTTGGATTTATGGGTTAAACCCCACCCTATATTATCTTCGAACTACATAGACTTTGATGCCCCTTAGTCTACGTAGTCATCTTGGGTAAATCCCTAGACTCGAGTCCGCTATTATATTCACTTGTTAAATTGTTTTTATTATATATATATATATATATATATATATATATTCTTAATTGATGCCATATTCTTGCATGCTTGTGTCTTGTTCGATGCATGCATTCGTTCTTTCATAAGGACTTGTGATTCGGAAAACAGCTAAATCATGTTTTGAATTATTATATTTTGGGAACACTCCTAAGGATGAACTCACTCCTACCTTTTTCATGACGCGAGTTGAACGTCTCCATTATCCATCTATGTTATTCACATAGTCACACACTTCACGTAATATAACAAGATAAGATTTTAACATGCCCATGAGAGACGGCAAGGGTAGCATGGGTGCCTAACACCTTCCAATTCCGTAACTTTGTCCCTGGACCTTTTAACTACTTGGTTTCGCAAGCATCAGTATTGTCCTGATTCCGTTCTCTCGAGGAAGCAACATTTATTTTGCTTGTTTTGTACAAAGAGGTTGGCGACTCTATCTCTCCATATTACCCCACATTAACGATGATCGATTGCCCCGAGAAAGGGAATAATCATGTGCGCACGTCAGAGGGGGGAAGGGGGAAACCCTCCCTACCCCCATCGAGATGGCCATAGGTGACACCATGGAAGTATACATAGACGATATGCTCATGAAAATTAACCATAAAAGTGATCATCTTCATAACCTAGCGAAGATGGTTGAGATACTTGGATACTACCGGATGAAGCTCAACACAACCAAATGATCTTTTGGAGTATAGTCCTGGAAGTTCCTAGGCTATCTGGTAAGACAAAGGGCAATCATAGAATACTAAGACCAAATTGAGGCAATCAATAATGTTCATGCACCTAAGGAAGTTAGGCACATGAAGAAGATGACTGGAATATTAACAACAGTCAACTAGTTCATCACTTATTCCTCTGATAAGTGTTGACTATTCTTTCAACTCTTAAAGAAAGAGAAAGGCCATGGATATAATGAAGAATGCCTAAAGGAACTTAAATAAATCAAGCTTTACTTGAGTCGACCACCTCTGCTCACTTCCCTAAATCCGGGTGATCCAGTATATATGCATCTTATACTATCCTATCGCGTAGCTAGATCGGCCTTAATGCGCTAGAAATAAAGACATCAAGCCCCAATCTATTACCTAATCAAAATGCTATTAGATTCTAAAAGACACTACCTTCCTATGTAAAAATTATCTTACTCTTTGGTGATCATCTCACGAAAATTGAAGCACTATTTTGAATCCCACTTAGTCATAGTTATCACCTCCTTTCCACACAAGGACGTCCTCATAAAGGTTGGTCGTTGTCGACGAATGTCCAAATGGTCAGTAAAATTGGGGATGTTTGATATCCATTATCGACCAAGAACTTCGATCAAAGGATAGGTTTTATGATATTGAATCGATGATCTCACTACAGGGCAAGAGCCCGACAAAAATGAATGCACCCACCAAGTCAACATTGAAGAGTTTGACCATCTCAACAAGTGATCACTTTATGTTAATATGGCCTCCATCTCTAAAGAGTCAAGAGTAATAATTATTTTTGTAACTACAAATCAAACCATGCCCGAGTAAGGAATTAGGCTTAGCTTTGAAACATTCAACAATGAGGCTGAATATGAAGCATCTATTCCTGGTTTGAAGAAAGACCTATCAATTGGTGTAAGTCAGCTTAAATATTATACAATTCGAGGTTGGTATTCAATTAAATATCAGGATACTATAACTCCAGGGATTAATGCATGTCAGACTACTTACAATTGACCAGTACTTGGTCATCAAGTTAAAAAAAGTTTAGATTAAATAGTTTCCCTGAGGAAATGATATCCATGCATATTCCTTGTCCACTTTAGCATCAATCATTAACTCCAATCTCAGTAGGAACATTTAGGTGGAATACCTTTCCCAACCAAGCATATGAAGGTAGAGGTTGCCAAACAAGTCCTCATCATCCATAAGGCTCCCAACTAGCTTGACCTAATCATAGTGGAACTATAAGGAAATATTATTTCTATTGAAAAGAAGCAATCCCATCAAATCAAGTTGAAAGATCCTCAGTGTTACCTATCACCTGGGGGGAAGCTCTACAAGCGATGTTTTATATGGCCATACCTCCAACGTGTAAATCTAATGACGTTAACTAATTCCTTTATGAGAAGCACGATGGAATATACATAAGTCATACTTAGGGAAGATCTATGGCATTTAGGGTCATAAAATAATGTTATCAATGGACTTACATGCAAAAGGATGCAGTCTCATTCGTTAGAAGGTGAAAGAAATTCCAAGAATTCTCGTCCATGCTTTACCAGCGAGCTATGGACCTTAAGTCACTAACCAATCTATGGACTTTTTCTCCATAAAGATTGTACATTATTGGTCCCCTACCTACAACACCAGTAAATTAGAAGTATTTCATGGTCGACAAAGACTAATTCACCAAATGGATAAAGTTTGAAGCATTAGTGGATATAAGGAGTGCCAATATGATCAGGTTTATCTGGAGGAATATCATGACCCATTTTGGCATCCCGAAGATGATCATTACTAATGATGGAGCATAATTTGAAAGAATACCATTCCAATACTTCAACAACGGTCACAACATCAAAACTACTATAGTTTGGTGGCCTACACCCAAAGTAATTGGGAGGTTGAGGCCTCTAATATGACAGTGCTCTTTAAAATGAGGAAAAGGTTGAAGAAAATAAAATGTTCTTGGGTAGATGAGCTTATCCATTTCCTATGGTCATATAGAACAATTCCTAAGAGCTCAACGAAATTCCCTTTGCCCTGGCTTAAGAGTTGGATCAATAATTCCACCAGAGGTTGGCTTGCTGACCACTAAGACAATTATTTTTTATCAGTGCTTGAACAAAAAAATATAAGGCTTGAACTCAAATTAGACGAGGAGAGAAGAGTTCAATCGTTGATCAAAGTGGCTTCCTAACAATAAGTTGGCCATGAAGTATAATACGTCAATCTAAGAATGTTCTGGGTCGGAAATTAGGTGCTAAGGAAGGTTATCGACAATTTAAGGAAGCCATTAGATGGAAAGTTGGGTCCTAACTGGAAAGGGTCATTCAAAGTCATTAGGGATGATCACCAAGGTATAACACCCCATATTTTTATGCATTTTAAAAATTAATTAATTCGGGTAAAAAATTTACTTGCGTGTCGTAATTTAATGGAATTTATTATATAAATATTAATCAAGAGAGTAAATGGTTAATATTTATGGAAATTAAATTACTACGTGAATAGTAATAATTATTTACGTCATAAGTGTAATAGTTACGTGGGATACACTTATCTTAGCTGGGACTCGGTTATAGACTAAGTTAGGTGTGAGATAAGAAAATTTATAAATTAATTCAGATGCAAATTTTGAGAGCACGGTTGAGTCCGGATGGGCCGAAATACTCAGAAAAGAGTACCCAGGGTAGTAAATGGGTCTCGGGGAGTTTTTAGTCATAATCGGGCCCACGCTGGGGTATTTGGGTCAGTTAGGCTTGGCTCATTAGGCTAAAAACGGGATTTAGCTTTAATACCTAATTGGGAGAAAAGGGAGACGACAGAAAACACAAATCTAAATCCTAAGTTTTGAGAGAAACTATAGGGGCAGTTAGACTGCATTGGGGACCCTTTTGGAGACAAGACTAGGGACGAATTTGGGGGATTAATCATCAACCTTGAGAATCTCACACTCGAATCAGACCCTATGAACCCATAAGGTAAGTGGTTTACTTGATGTAGCATTTATTTATGTTTTCAATTCATAGTTGTGTGATGTGGAAATCAAAAATTCGTTTTGGGAATAAATGGGTACAAAAATGAGGTTTTCGTAATTGGAAAACCAAAAGGAGAATTGGTGTAGGAATTTATCGTGTTACGTGATTCTTAGTAGATATTTAACTTATATTGATGAACGAAATTGGGATAAATGGGTGAAATTGGGATTGAACAAAGAAAGCCCGAAAATTTCCCAATTTTTGAATAAGTAGAGAGTTGTGGGAATTAAGTCATGTTTGAGGTTTTAGGGGAGGTCCTTATCATGTTCCCATGTGTTAAAAATGTTGTCTACGTTTAGGTTGAACCATAGAAGAGTTTGGACTTGGGAGAAATTCGTTAATGGCTGAAATAGCATTGGAGAAGACTAAGACCTGTTCGATCGATCTATCGATGGCTGGGATCGATGGTCCAGGATTTTTGACATGTCGGCCACTTGTATTATATAAGAGAATTTAATTTAAAATTCAATTCCCATACATTATTTAGTGAGAAATAAATATGGAAGATAAATTCCAAACAATTATAAGGGAAAGTAATTGGGATTGGGAGGGATTTATGTGTGACATACTATGGTTAATTTTGGGGAAAAATATTCCAAAATAATTAAATACGGATCGAGTGGGAGAGTCCGGGTATATTGGTTGAGCGATGTCAAGGTATTAAATTAATTAAGATTGAAAGCTAATTAATTCGGAGTCGGGGATTTAGACTCGGGTATTATTTTATTCTCGGGCCATGAGAGCGAGTCCGAATATATTGGTTGGGCGACACCAAAAGTAATTTAATTAATTAATGTGCAAATTAATTAATAATCAGGGTTGGACCATAAACTCATAATATTTTATATAGGCTTGTGTTACGGACTTAGTACAGGGTAAAGCCATGGTATTTTATACATATATATATATATATATATATATATATATATATATATATATATATATATATATATATATATATATATATATATACGGTGTGCGATAGTATATATATATATGGTGTGTGCATAAATATCAGTGATTGCATATTATTAATATACATACTCTAGTGCTATCAGGGGAGGTTGCTCGTAGTGGGTGAATCCCCTAGCTTGAGGAGTAGGGCGAGTATATCCCCAGGTCATAGTGTCTGTTATATGGGTGAGGGGCATCTCACTTTCAGGGAAGGAATATGATCGCCTCCATTATGTATGTTTTTAACCATGTTAGTAAGCGATCCAGACTTGGGGGTAGCTAGGTTATGTAAAGACACCTAGTGGAATAGCACTTTAGAGAATATACATCCGGTGAGTTATTACTCGGGAGGATGGTTATTATGATTATTATTTCAACATATGTGTGAATGTTGTAATATGGTTATACGTATATAATGAGATAAATAATTATATACGGGTAATTTAATACCGGATGAGAATTGTATTATGAGTATAACGGGGGTGAAAGTTATATGAATTTAAGAAAGGGAATCATTAATTAAGTTAATGCTAATAATAACTTAGACATCATAATTATTAGAGTAGGGTGGTTACAAGGGGTTATATCGGTTATCTAGTTATGGGATAAGTGACTAGGGGAATTAATTAAGGCGTTAGTTGTGCACATTAGAGGAGGGGTGAGGATGTTCTCAAGGGAGTGCAGCACTAACTCAAATATAAAGAGCATTCATGCATATTTATTACTATAAGTTAACCATTTGCTAAATGTTTTAAAAAAAAATTGGGTTCTAACCCTTGCTTTAAATATTTTAAAACCCTTTTAGATGTCCAACCACAGGGATCCCAGACTTGACTCATTCCAGGGATTCGTTGCTGTAGCATATGTGGATGCTGTAGGATTTGGATAGGCGCCTTTATTCCTTTTATTCTTAGAGTGGGGGTTTATCATTAGATACTCGAGCATGTGGCTCACAGTTTTATTTAGTATTCATTTCAAATACTATGCGATTGTTATCATCTGTCTTTACTTTTGTTGGATTTTAGCCAATGGTTTATTCGGTCAGATTATTATTTAGATGTGAATGTTTGAATTTAGTTAATTATGATTGTTTAAATTATTTGGTTTTCGCATTACTATTTTCATTGAATTAATGAAAAATAAAACTTGACACCAGTCTAATTTTTCACTTAGGTGGTTAGTAATTTAACAAGTCGACAGTGATGCTAAGAATGAACCAACTGAGAAATTTGTTCTAATTTAATTTAGGACTGATTAGCCAATTAGGAGGGGTGTCACAGATGGTATCAGAGCATTAGGATCTATTGTCCTTAGGATCTGTGCGGCTTACTACATTTAAGCGTAGCGTTAATTTTTTATAGAGCCCTATTATTAGGATTGTTGATTCATTTTCCTCTTTGAGATATCGTATTTCTATTATTAAATATTTGTCTAAATTCTGTATGTGGGTACCCCAAATTAGAATGATGGGCCTGGACGAGTAGCCCAATGTTGACGGCCCAAAGTCCAGACCCCTCATCTCTTAACTGGTCATGATCCAGTCTCCTCCCACGTTCCCCTTAAGAGAGGTTCTAGGGGGAGATGAAAAACGTGGGGGAGTCCAACACCCCCACTTACTAAAATAAACATGTATATATTGAACCCTAGGTCCAGGGCAAAGGACAAGTTGTATTCTCTGTAACCACTCTCCGGATTATATAGAAATAACGCTGACTGCACCACCATGGACATAGGCACATCTTTGCTGAACCACGTACATCCTTTGTTGTGTGACTACCATTTCACCTTCCTTATTCTTGCTTGGTGATTGCTTTTCTCTTATCTATTTGTGTTGCATAATAATTGCAACCACAATTGGCGCCGTCTGTGGGAACGTGTGTCTTCCCTGAGAAATCACACACCAAAACAGGAGTTTAAAATGCCTGGTCACAGTAGCAATGCTCCCCAGGCAGGGGATATTCAAGAACAACTTGTTCCTCGCAGGGTTAGATCTGAAATTCGATGTTCAGATAAGAGGGCTTTCTTGGAAAGGCCAGCCTCAGAAGAAATCCAAGAACTAGCAAGGTCCACGCAGATATCCAGACTGATTGATGCGTATGAGGCAAGACACCACTAGCAGAGGGAGTCTTCTCGTAAACACGAGTCTTAGAATGCTCGCCTGAAAAGAAGATTATAGAGATCGGAGAAAAAAGTCTATCATGATACCAGGAGACACCCGTACCGCACTCCTAGCCCTCAGGCGAGCAAGTATCACAGTCGAGGAAGGAGCCCCAGGCAGGGATCCCAAATGGTTAAAGGAAATGAATCAGACGACGACCTACGCGACTAGTTACGAAAAGATCACCATTACCAGAGCTCTACTCGCAGCAATGAGAACATATGAATCTAGTCCAAAGGGAGATGGACTAGCATCCTGCCCATCATGGTACCAGATCGACCAGAGAACTCGTTAGGCAAGCTCTCAAAACTCAGATGAAATCACCTTTCTCTAGGGAAATTAAAGAAGAAGAAGCCCCCAAGAAGTTTGCCATTACTAGTTTCAAAGTCTATGACGGTAAGACTAATCCCATCGATCAAGTCAGGCGGTACCGGCAGGCCATGACCCTCTAGAACCACCGAGATGCACTGATGTGCCGTATTTTCCCCTTGAGCCTGCATGATGTAGCGCAAAAATTGTTCGAAAGGCTCCCCCATCGATCCATCAGGAGTTTCAAATCCCTGGACGAGCTCTTTACGACCCGATTCATTACTAGTAGCTCCCATCCTAAAAGGATGGATGCTTTGCTGACAATGAAGAAAAAGCCTCAAGAGACCCTCCGAGACTACGCGAAGAGGTACTGGGAGTTATTCAACGAGGTCGAGGACTTCTCAGAGCAAGTGGCAGTGACCTCTTTTAAAATTGGGCTGCCCAGCACTTCCCTTCTATACCAGTCCCTGACAAAGAAGGAAGTTATCACTATTGATGACTTAATGGCTCGCATCGAGACGTATGCCAAGGTGGAAGATGTCACCCGCCTCAGCACAGGGGAAAACGCCCGAGCTAAACTCACTGCCAAGGGCAGTGACAAAACTGAGAACTAGAAGAAAGGAGGAAAGAACGGGGGGAAAAATGGCTCCAAGAACGGAGGCAACAATGATTTGTCGAAAGCATTTCAGGCTGTCAACACCATCTTCAAGGAACCAATTTATAAAATTCTCACAAAAATCAAAGACGAGCCATTCATCAAGTGGCCCAGGAAGATGGGAGAAGATCCCTCGAAGAGGAATAATGTGCTGAGATGCGCTTTTCACAAAGAGGGAGGACACAAGACTGAGCATTGCAAAGCTCTTAAGTCTCACCTCGAGGAGCTAGCCCAGTTTGGGCATTTGAACGAGTTTGTGGAGAAAAAGGCAGAGAAGGTGGTTGCCAATAGAGAGGCTGGACCTGATAACGTGCTCGAAGATGACGCTGGACATGAGTTCGCGGTAATTCATAGGGCATCTGATGCCAAACAGATCCAAGGAAATTCAGCTCGAATGGAGATGAAGAAACTTACTGCGGTGATGCAAGCTTTTCAGATCGATCCAGTAAAGTCACAGTCAGGAAAGCATTGACGAGTAGACGACGTCTACTATAATAAGCATATTGTTTTCACGAATGAAGATCTGGTGAGAGTGAGAACCCCACATCACGATGCTTTGATCATTACCCTCGGGATAGCTAATTTTGACATCGACAGGTTTCTTATCGACCAAGGAAGCTCATCCGAGGTAATGTATCTTGACCTATTCAGAAGATTGAAGTTAAGCATCGCCGACCTAAAGGAGGCCACTGTACCTTTAGTTGGCTTCGCTAGAAAAATAACTATGCCCCTGGGAAAGATCGTACTGCTAGTACGCATGGGAAACGTCTCCAAGATGATCGAGTTTTTAGTGGTGGACATCGACTCGCCATACCAAGCCATCCTCGGCAGAGGATGGCTACATGCGCTGAAGACAGTCTCCTCGACCTACCATCACAAACTCAAGTATGTAACCGAGCGGGGAGTAATGGAGATCCACGGCGATCAAGAAATGGCAAGAAGGTGCTTCATAGCAGCCCTCCGACCAAGGCCAAAGAAGAAGGCCTATCATCCCAAGGAAAAAGTTGAAGAACAAGATGGTCTGACACCTTCTAAATAGCAATTAAAGTATGAAAGACCTGCAGTTGAGGAGACCAGGCTCCTCCCCTCAGAACGAGTCATCAAAGACCTGGTGGAGGTTACGACTGGAGATAGCGATAGTAACAGAGTTTTCTTGATTGGAGCATCTCTCACTGACCAAGAACAGAAGGAATTGACAACTCTGCTGAGACGCAACGTAGATGTTTTCGCATGGGAACCATACGAGCTGCCTGGGATCGATCCTAGTATGGTTTGTCATCAGTTGCATGTCAATCCCACCTTCAAACCAATCACACAGAAGGCACGGTGAACTGCACCCGAGAAGGCAAAAGTCGTGGAGAAAGAAGTAGAAAAACTGCTGGATGTAGGATCCATATGGGAGGTAAAAATTTCCCGAGTGGTTATCCAACCCAGTAGTAGTTCCAAAAAGCAATGGGAAGTGGAGAGTTTGCATCAACTTCACTGACCTCAATAGAGCGTGCCCTAAAGAAAGTTTCCCCTTCCAAAAATTGACCAGCTGGTGGACGCCACTGCAGCGAATGAGCGAATGAGTTTTCTGGACGCATACTTAGGATATCATCAGATCCCTTTATATGCCCCAGACCAAGACAAAACAGCGTTTATCACCACAGTTGGGTTATACTTCTACAAAGTCATGCCCTTTGGGCTAAAAAATGCAGGGGCAACCTACCAGCGGCTAGTCACCAAGATGTCCAAGGACCAGATGGGAGACACCATGGAGGTCTACATCGATGACATGCTCATTAAAAGCAAGAAGAAAGAAGACCACCTCTCAGACCTATCAAGCACCTTCTAAATCCTCAGAAAGTACCTAATGAAACTTAACGCGAGCAAGTGTTCTTTCGGTGTCCAGTCAAAAAAATTTCTTGGGTACTTGGTCAGTAAGAGAGGCATAGAGGCTAACCCAGACCAGATCAATGCGATTAACAGGGTACAACCTCCTCGAAGAATCCGGGACGTATAGAAGCTCACTAGTACGCTCGCTGCCTTAAATCTCTTTGTCTCTAAATCCTCCGAGAAATCCAAACCTTTCTTCCAGCTTCTAAAGGGGAACAAAATGGTAGAGTGGAACCCAGATTACTCGTAGGCATTGGTCGAGCTCAAAGCTTACTTAAGCTCTCCACCACTGCTCGTCATACCACAGAAAACAGATTCTTTGTACCTGTACCTCTCCGTTTCCAACCACGCTGTTAGTTCTTCATTAATGAGCGAAGTTGTAGGAATCTAGCACCCCATTTACTACGCTAGAAAAACCCTGCTTGAGGCCGAGCAAAGGTACCTACCTCTGGAGAAGCTCGCCTTTGCACTAGTATTGGCTTCGAGGAAGCTGAAACACTATTTCAAAGCCCACACCATAATCGTCCTTACATCGCACCCTCTTAAAGAAATCCTAAGGAAGGTGGATTTGTCAGGCAGGCTGTCTAAATGGTCAGTCGAGGTCGGACGATTTGATATCCAATTTCAATCGAGGAGCTCAATCAAGGGGCAGGTCCTTGTTGATTTCATAGCCGAATTCACAGGCGAGCCACCTTGCAACCAACCACAGCCAACCAAACAAAAAGGGATCCACACGACGGAGGGAATCCGGAAATTATTTATTGATGGAGCCTCCAATTCAAAGGGGAAAGCGTGGGCATCGTTCTTATCACTCCAGAAATACAATCCTTGAGTAGGGAATTAGGCTTGGATTTGAAGCCTCCAACAATAAAGAAAAATATGAGGCCCTGATAGCCAGCCTCCAAAAAGCACACGCTTTGGGAGCAAAGCAATTACAGGTGTTCGGTGACTCACAGTTAGTCTCCAATCAGGTCAGTGGGGACTACAATGCGAAAGATGAAAGGATGGCAGCCTACCTCGCCTTGGCAAAGAAGCTATTGGCTGACTTTGAGGAAGTCAATGTCCAGCAGTTCCCCAAGGGACAGAATAGCCATGCTGATGCCCTAGCAGCCCTAAGCTCAGCAATCGATTTCAACTTAAAAAGAACAATCCCCATCGATTTCCTCGCTCATCCAAGCATCAACTATGACGGTGAGACACAAATCGTGGAGCAGGTGCTCCATATTGAGTCAGCACCCAGCTGGATGGACCCACTGAAGGATTATTTGAAGGATAGCATGCTTCCAGATGATAAGAAGACTGCTCGCCAGATAAGAGTCAAAGCTGCTCGCTTTCACTTATCTCCTGAGGGCAAGCTACACAAGAGATCATTTTTCGGTCCCTACCTTCAATGTATTCAACCAAAGGATGTCGAGCAGGTTCTACATGAGCTTCACGAAGGAATCTGTGGAAGCCATATTGGAGGAAGATCTCTGTATTTCCGAGAAATGAAGGACGGTTATTGGTGGCCATATATGCAAATGGACTCTGCGGCGTATGTTCGCAAGTGCCTGAAACGCCAACTTCACGCTCCTATGGTCCACCAACCTGCTAGCGACCTAAAATCATTGTCCATCCCATGGTCGTTCGCCCAATGGAGGATGGACATCGTAGGACCACTTCCTACCGCCACTGGTAGTCGCACGTATCTGCTGGTCGCGACTGACTACTTCACCAAATGGATCAAGGACGAAACCTTAGCGAACAACTGAGACGTAAATATGATATGATTCATATGGAGAAATATAATCACCCGTTTTAGCATCCCCAGAACCATCATCACCGATAATGGAACGTAGTTCTTTTCAGAGTTTCTGTAACGAACACGGAATCAGACACCATTTCAGTTCGGTGGCCTACCCATAGAGCAATGGCCAAGCTGAGGCTTCTAACAAAACTGTGATCAACGGATTAAAAAAGAGATTAGAGCGAGCCAAATGTGCATGGGTAAATGAACTACCACATATTCTATGGGCTTACCGAACCACTCCACGATGAGCAACAGGAGAAACCCCATTTTCGCTGACATATGGAATGGAAGAAGTCATCCCACTAGAAGAAGGTTTTCCAACAATGAGGTCCAACCTTGTCGACCAGGGCCATAATGATGCAGCATTACGCGCCAAGCTCGACCTGGCCGACGAGCGCCGAGAGCTAGCCCTAGTAAAACTAGCGAGCTATCAGCAACAGCTCGCGAGACATTACAACAAGAGGGTCAATCCAAGGACATTCCGAGTTGGGGACTATGTCCTAAGGAAAGTCCTGGGCAGTGCAGTAAAACCATCAGACGGCAAGCTAGGGCCAAACTGGGAAGGACCCTTCAAGATAACAAGAGACAAACTACAAGGCGCCTATCACTTGAAAACGATAGAAGGCAGAGAAATACCCCGAGCATAGAACGCAGTCAATCTCAAGAGATTTTATTTTTAGATCTTTCTTTTATTCTTTTGTTATGGAGCTAAAAGTTCATTTTCCTTATCATTAATGAAAGTTATTTAACGGTTGCATTCTGATAAGTAACATCTATATAAGCTTTATCGCACATCTTTTCCAAACGACAGGCACATTGATCATTACGCCATAGCAGGGAATTGTCCCTCCTCAGATTGTCATTATGAAACACGAAAGACCTCTTGACAATGCCCCTGGCAATATATGAAGCCCTACAGGAGATCCTTAGGCAATATGGCCAAATTTAAAATGGTCACCAAACCTTATTTGGTTAAATAAAATCCTTATCGGATAGAACATCCAACACCAAGTGTGTCCTCGCCAATTGCCACACTTAGGTTTAAGGGAGTGTGACGACACGACCTAAAAGGTAAAGTGGTGCACAATGGTATCTCGATGTTATACTGGACTGGCAGGACACTTGTGTGATAATACAAACTTAGAAGATCATAAAAGAGCAAGAATATAGAGAAAATCCGCACTTGTTTAGTCGGCTAAATTGGCCCAAAACATAAATTTTATTAATCCACTATAGTTATAACAAATACAATACATGTTTAATGGCGATCTCACCCAAAACATTAACACAACATTACTTCAACACAAAATACATAGAATAGCTGCTGGCAAAATCTCAGTGGGGATGAGGCCTCTGAACGAGATAATCAGCCACTTGAGCCCTTCGACCATCATCAGGAGCAGTAACCAACTCTTCCTCGGCTTTTTTAGCATCTGACTCCAATAGCTGCCGAGGGATGGCATCGATGGGTATCCACTGATCATCTCTCTGGAAGGGATTGGGCATCCGAGTGGAAGGAGATATTTCGTGAAGATACCAGAGCATAGAATTCCTTGGAACCTGCATCTCTTTCAAGGCACTCAACCACCCCCTGATGAAGGCGAGCTGCTCAAATTCTACCAGCCTCGTCGGAGCATCCAGCTAACCCTGGTCATAACCATCGGCCCATACTCGATGGGGTCCCTTTTTAAATAGATGCAGCAGCCGAGTAACATCCCTTTGGAGCCCGACGACAATCACATATGCTCGCTGGACGTCACCGCAGAGCTCTTCCACTTCGCTATCTGAACGCCTGGTGCTCCTGCCAGCTCGCGAAACGAATGGAGCAGTGGAACCTCGCAACATAGGGGGAACGTCGCTCGATCCATCCCTAGCTAGCGTCGATGAAGAACCTCACAGCACAGGTGGAATGTCGCTCGAAATAGCCCCAGCTTGCGTTGATGAAGAGCCTCGCAACACTGCAAGAGAGGTTCTCGGTGCGTGCTCCCTAAGACGCGAGACCTCTTTCCTTAAAGCTTCATTTTCATGCTAAAGCATCTCACCAACCTGGTTGATCTCAGAAGCATCGAGAAGCTTTGTTCTCAATGCATTCACTTCTTCTTGCACTGAAGCACCAACCTCTTCCATCTCCTGGAGCCTTTCCTTCAACTTGGCCACAAGCTCATACTGATCCTTATACTTTTGATTCCTTGACCTAAGAGATTTGCAAAGCCTAACAAAGGCCTGGCGTACCTGAGGACTGGCATTGGGACCAAGAGTCCTACCCAAATGAGATGTAGAAGGAATATACTCTTCTACATCAGTTAACTACAAGACATAAACGGGGAAATGGAAAGAAAAATCAATCAGTGCACTGGGAGAAAGAAACCTTTTCATTGATAAGGGTTAAAAGTACATCGAGAAGCAAAAATATAAGGTAGTCCTAGAAGTAAAAACTAACTAGCAACCTCAGGTTTCCCAGAAGCCGGTGGATGCTTCCTTTTATCTGCATCAGCAGGAGCACTGCCCTCAGGACGGGTAATCTCTATCGCCACAGCAAGGGGAACATCAGCAGAGATTATCCGGGAGACAGGGTTAGCGGTTTCGATAGCTGGGGCAGGGACTTCTTCCACAGTCAGCTTCGGACCCGGGTCATGCTCGTCGAACAGAGGAGATTCTATATCAACACCAGCAGCTAAGAGGGCCTTGTTCTAGCCCTTCTTGAAGTTCAGATGACTAATATAGCCTATCTGAACCTCAGCATCCTCGTATGATGTAGCCCAACCTGAGTTATATGAGTCTTCCTTAGCAGTGACTGCCTCAGACTCCTTCTTCTTCAGCTCCTCACATAGCACTCACTTCTCATCCACGATGGCCATCTTGCTCGAGCAAACTTGGTCATAGGCTTATCGCAGCTCTTTCAACTCTTTAACTGCCGCGTCCTTCTCCCGGTTGGCAGTAATAAGAGCCAGATCGGGTGATATCCGAGCAGCACCAACAGCTTTAAAACCAGCCTCGAGCCCTGTACACTTCAACCTCAAGGCTTTATTTTGTTGCTCCAGCTCACCATTTCTCTTCACCAGCTCATCGCGAGAACGATAGAGCACGGCGAATTCGGTCACAAACTGTAGGAAGAAGAAGACATTAGAAGAAGGAAATGATGGAATTCATTAAAACAGTGGAGAAAAGAAATAGTCTTACGAAAGATAGCCTCTGGCTAGCCTGTAGGGCCAGTTGATCAGACCCCAGCGCCCTTTGATGATCAGCAGGAAGAATCTCTCTCTCGAGCAGTGCGGGGGCTAACTGAGAAGAAATTGCAACAAAAGCCCCCTCGGGCAGTGCAGACACAGGGACTAAGGCATGTCCAACCTTCGTCCTCGATTCCATCCTCCTCCTCTCCTCCTCTTTCTCATTCTCTATCTTCTTCCTCTCCTCTATCCTCTTCTTCTCCTCCACCTTCTTTTTCTCCTCCATCTTCTTTCTCTCTTCTTCCTTTTTTCTCTCCCTCTCTCTCACGTGCTCTTCCTCTCTCCTCTTCTTCTCCTGCTCCTGAGAAGAAGACCGAGAACCAGTAGCCATGGCCCCAGAACTAGACTTCTGATTCTTTGACCTCTGAGCAAGGAGCACATGATCTTCATCATCATCGTCCCAAATTAAATTCTTCCTTGGAGGAACCATCTCCTCGTTCGAACTGCTAGATGTGCTCAGTGACTCTTCAGCTTCAGAAACTTCCCCACGATAAGAGGAACTGCTACTACTGGAGCTCCCTCACCCAAATTGCCACCAGAACCACCTGTGATATCGCTTTCAGAGCTGCTCTCCTCCTCGTCCAACTGGATAGGATCCGCAATAGTCTCTTCAGAGGTATCAAACTCAGGGATACTGTCCACCGACCTTGCTATAAAACTGGAGCCAGTGTTCTTGTATTCGAGCAAAAAAGCAGCAGACCGGGGATGCTCGCTGTGAGCTAAAGGCTCCCTAATATTCCAGGCCTTGACCAATTCAGAGAGACGAACCTCGCTGAGAGCGGGTACCAAGATCTTCGACCTCGCTGAAGAAAAAACAGAGAAAAATCAAAAAGATCACAAATCAATAAAAATTAAAAAAG